>CM069861.1:43872340-44472340 GCA_036172795.1 Pelodytes ibericus
GTATGCTCTTGTGATTAGGAATAGGCAAATATCATATTTGGATATAAATTTAGGAAAAAAAGAAAACCTTAATATAAGACAAACCTATGGAAAAAAAGGTTTTACTTGTAAATATTAATTCACATGTAAACTGTTTTTTTTTTCATATGTAAACCCTTTTGCGACAAAGGACGTGTCAGGCACGTCCTGCGGTGAAAAAAGCGGTTTACGCGTTTAATGGTGCTGCTCTGTTGCCTCGGTGTTGAGGCAATAGCCAGCACCGAAATTTCCTCTCTGGGGCACCCACAGTCATATGGCTATGCTCTCTTGTGGTCAGAGCCTCGGACTGCCTAGAGGCAGTCGTCAACATTGCAGTGTTAAAAAACAAACAAACTGGTATTATGGTTAGATTATCATATAGGGTTAAAATTAAATAATTAAATAATAATAAACATGCATATTTCTGAACTCGGGAGAACATTTAGAAACTATTTAGACGGGGTTTTTTTTAATGATTGTATTTGTGTAAATTATATTTTAGAAGTTAGAAAAGGTGTTTCTTTCTAATTTGTTCATCATATTTTATGATTTGTTTTTGTAGTAAATTAAAAGATATGATTGGCATAATGGTAGCTGCTGAAAGCCCTTCTTATTATGATAAAAACAACATATAATTTGTGTGGGTACAGTATGTGAGAAACAAGAAAATGTCAAAACAGCCATTGTCACCAAGGGAATGTCAAGGTAAAAATGTCTTGTCACTAAGGGGTTAAAGGGACTGTCTAGTGCCCAAAATGCATCTTCCAAATATTAATGCATACTAATGTGCTTTCAAAGTATTTTAAAATAAACGTCTTACATTTTGCATTGCTTAAAATATAAAATACTTACAGTTAGAAGAAATTGTGAAATTACAGCAGTTTGCAAGAAACAAGGACTGCCCATACTACATGAGTAAAAAGCATTTCCTTTATCTTTCTTTTTTTTTTCTACAGGAACCAATGAGAATAGTGCCATTCAACTGAATGGAATATCCCGTCTCTCTAGTGATGTTATAAGACAATCTGTTGCAATGTTTTTACTGTGTACAAGAGCAAGGTCACTCATACGCCACGCAATAGACTCAATTTGAAGAGGACAGGAAGTGACTATATGAAACAAAACTTTATATCCTCAGTGTCTGTAGAATCAGTGCTGCTGCACCTGCAGTAAACATGCAGAGTAGTCACTGGGGAGGGCTTGAGTCAAATATTAAAAATGTGATTCATACAGAATGCCTGCATCAAATCACACAGGGATAAAAGCCTGTGCACTATACAAGCAGTGATCTTCATGTTGAATTAAAGTGAGTTTGGAGACTAGACTGTCCCTTTAAGGAAAGATCCTTTGAAACATTTTCTGCCATTCTGGACATTGGCTATTTTAACATTTCTGTGCTATTTGTGTTTAGCTGTAATTTTTTTCTTTGTCATTTGCTGTACCCATTTTGATCATATCTTATAATATAATATAAGAAAATAATAAAATATGGTAAAAAAAACACACAAATTGTCTGACTTTTGAAAAATCTTTTACTCATCTACAAAAGCTAAAGAAAGCAAAACTGCTAAATAGATTCAACTATTTCTCCTGAGTACATGGATACCACCCATTCATAGGTTTTTGGGGATTAAATGGCCACATTTGAGCGGTGCACTTTTTGGGTTTCCAACTTGGAATTTTGACATGTAGACAACCTGCGCCCATGTCCCACTTGGGACCATTTTTTAAGCCAGTGTTTTGACCCCATCAAACGATATATATTTTTAAAGTAGACACCCTAGGCTATGTCAAATGGTGGAATTTTAACACTTTCCATGCACTAATTACAGGGATACCACCAGAGGCGTCGCTAGGGGTGGGCTAAGGGGGCTGAAGCCCCGAATAAGCTGAGCAAAGCCCCGAGTCTCTGCAGCTCCGTGATAGCTCCGCCCCCTGACATCACGCAGACAGTGTGTGAAAGCCCTACACTGATAGGATGCTGAGTGATGTTTCAGCCAATCAGTGCAGGGCTTTTACACAGCATCATTACTGTGTGTGAAAGACCTGCACTGATTGGCTGACACATCATTCAGCATCCTATCAGTGCAGGGCTTTTACACAGCATCATCACAGGGATGTGAAGGAAGCTCCACGTGGGACAGTGAGGCAGCTCTGAAGAAATCCTTACTGGCTGTCACCTTGTGGGAGATGCAGAGCAGGTCTATTCCCACTCAGGTAAGCTCTGGGTATGGTGGAGAGAAGGGAGGGTTGGGGTCATTTATTTACATCCACATTTGTGTATTTAACCCCTTAGTGACATGACTTTTTTGGCTTGTCCGACGCTTGGTGACATGGGCTGTTTTAACATTTCTGAGGTGTTTGTGTTTTTCTGTAATTTATTTCTGTCTCATTTAGTGTACCCGCACAAACTATATATCGTTTTTATCGTTATAAGAAGGGCTTTCTTTTGATACCATTATTTTGATAATAGCATATAATTTGATGTAAAAAAAATAAAATATGGCAAAAAAATTTAAAAAATAATTTTTTTATGACTTTTATTTGAAAAATCGTATACTCATGTACAAGAGACAACAAAAAAACATTGCTAAAAAGTTTCTAATATATGTCCTGAGTTCAGAAATAGCCCATGTTTTTATGTTTTTGTGCTTTTTTATTCATGTTACAGGGCCAAAACTATAAGTGGTGCAAAGCTATTTTACAATCCTTTCTTTCAAAATTAGCGATAGTGACATTGTAACACTGATTTCTGTACTAAATCCATGAATGACCCCCAACATGTAAATATTTTTGAAAACTAGACAACTCAGGGCATTTAACTTGGGGTATTTTGACACATTTCATGTAGCCATTTTAACACCAATCTATGCCAAAGTTTGCAGCAAAAAATCTTTTTTTTTAATTTTTCACATATATTGCAATTTAGGTAAACATTACCTTAAAATGTGAAGGGGTATTTCCAAATAACACCTCAATATGTGTTCAGCAACATCTCCTGAGTACAGGGATACCACCCATGCATAGGTTTGTTGGTTTGTTTTGGGGCTAAAAGGCCACATTTAGGGGGTGCTCATTTTGGTTTTCCAACTTGGAATTCTGACATGCAGAAAACTTGTGCCCCTGTCCCATTTGGGACATTTTTGAAGCCAGAAAGTGTATTCTACCCCACAAAACCATATATTTTTTTAAACTAGACACCCTAGGGTATTTCAAATGGTAGTTTTTTAACACTTTCCATGCACTAATTATACTACCAGCCTATGTCAATGTTTTGGGTAGTCATTTTTTTCACATACATTGTACTTTGGGCATGAATTCACAGATCCTGTTATATGTCAGTGCCAAACAACACCTCAATATGTGTTCAGCAACATCTCCTGAGTACAGGGATACCCCCCATGTATAGGTTGGTTAGGTTATTTGGGGGTTAAAAGGCCACATTTGAGAGGTGCGCTTTTTGGTTTTCCAACTTGGAATTCTGACGTGCAGAAAACCTGCGCCCATGTCCCATTTGGGACATTTTTGAAGCCAGAAAGTGTATTCTACCCCACAAAACCATATATTTTTTTAAACTAGACACCCTAGGGTATTTAAAAAGTTAGTATTTTAACACTTTCCATGCACTAATTATACTACCAGCCTATGTCAATGTTTTGGGTAGTTATTTTTTTTTCACATACATTGTACTTTGGGCATGAATTCACAGATCCTGTTATATGTCAGTGCCAAACAACACCTCAATATGTGTTCAGCAACATCTCCTGAGTACAGGGATACCCCCCATGTATAGGTTGGTTAGGTTATTTGGGGGTTAAAAGGCCACATTTGAGAGGTGCGCTTTTTGGTTTTCCAACTTGGAATTCTGACGTGCATAAAACCTGCGCCCATGTCCCATTTGGGACATTTTTGAAGCCAGAAAGTGTATTCTACCCCACAAAACCATATATTTTTGAAAACTAGACACCCTAGGGTATTTCAAATGGTAGTATTTTAACACTTATCATGCACTAATTCTACCACCAGCCTATGTCAATGTTATGGATAGTAATTTGTTTTTCACATTCATTGTACATCGGGCATGAATTCACAGATCCTATTATGTGTCAGTGCCAAACAACACCTTAATATGTGTTCAGCAACATCTCCTGAGTACAGGGATACCACCCATGTGTAGGTTAGTTAGATTATTTGGGGGCTAAAAGGCCACGTTTAGGGGGGGTGCATTTCCAACTTGGAATTTTGACATGTAGTCAGCCTGCGCCCATGTTCCATTTGGGACACTTTTGAAGCCTGTCAAAGTATTTTACCCCATAAAAACATAGATTTTGGAAAACTAGACATCCTAGGGTATTTAAAATTGTGGTATTTTAACACTTTCCAAGTGCTAATTCTACCACCAACCTATGTCAAAGGGTTGGGTTGTCATTTTTTCCCCACACACATTGTAGTTCAGGCAGGAATTTTCAGATTCTGGTATTTGCCACTGCCAACCAACACCTCAATATGTGTTCAGCAACATCTCCTGAGTACAGGGATACCCCCCATGCATAGGTTTGTTGGTTTGTATTGGGTCTAAAATTCCACATTTAGGGGGTGCGCAATTCCAACCTGGAATTTTGACATGTAGTCAGCCTGCGCCCATGTTCCATTTGGAACATTTTTGAAGCCGTCCAATGAATTTTACCCCATCAAACCATATATTTTTGGAAAATAGACATCCTAAGGTATTTCAAATGGTGGTATTTTAATACTGTATAGGTACTAATTCTACCACCAGCCTTTGTAAAAGTTTGTGGTAGTACTTTTTTGGGAGTTTTTTTTTCCACATGCATTGTACTTCAGGCATGAATTCACAGATTCTGGTATATGTCACTGCCAAACAACAACCCAATATGTGTTCAGCAACATCTCCCGAGTACAGGGATAGCAACCATGCATAGGTTTGTTGGTTTGTTTTTGGCTAGAAGGCAACATTTGTGAGATGCGCAACTTGGAATTTTGACATGTAGTCAACCTGCGTCCGTGTCCTTTATGGGATATATCTTTGAAGCCAGCCAATGTAATTTACCCCCACCAAACCATATATTTTTTTATCGGTAGACCCCCATCACTACTTGTGGCAAGGGCTCAGCAGCCACCGATACATCGCTAGATGATGTATCAGAAAGCTGAATAGGGTCAAAATCGAACCCTGAGTCCGCGGCCTCAGAATCAGTGCGTAAGCAGTGATCTCGAGCATAGAAGGGGTTAATAGCTCTTAGAAGAGCCTATCTAGTACTGTAATACATTACAGTACAAAGAAATGAATCCATAAAACAGTGACATAAAAAAAAAAAAATATGCAGACAGATAAAAATTGCTTTGGAGTCAATATCATTGCGTAAGCAGTGATCGACGGCAAATAAGGGGTTAATAACTCTTAGAAGAGCCTTTTTAGTACTGTAATAAATTACAGTACAAAAAAATTAACCCCTAAAAAATGCACAAACAGCAAAAATAAATGCGCTGATGTGCACGATCACTGCTTATGCAAGATCAGTGGCAGGGAAGGGGTTAAACGCAGGGAATTGCTTTAATAACATTTTTTTTATTGTTTTATTATTTGTGTGTTGTGTATTTATTGTTTTTTTTAACTTTTACTTACTTTTAGAACTTTGATCTGTCTCTCTCCCTCACTAAAAAAAATGTGAGCAGAGGGAGACAGATCATAACTGGTCAGATCAATATAGAGTTAATATTGATCTGACCAGTCAGTGGGGATGTTCAGGAGAGCAGCATCCCCACTGCCTGTCAGTGTGCCTGACAGTCACAGATTGCCTCTGTGAAGAGGCAATCGTGTGACAGCCAGAGAGCACAGGAAGCAGGTACTTCCTGCCTCCTGTGCTCTTGCCCTTAGAAGGGCAGCGCCATCTTGGTCACTTAGTGACCAAGATCGTGCATTTTTTTTTTGTGTTTCTGATTGCCTCGACTTGCGAGGCAATCAGAAACACTTTCTGAGCATAGGAAGCGAAAAATTCGCTTCCTATGCTCGTTTTTTAAATGCCCGCGTTTTAAAGGCTCTGTGCCTTTAAAACCGGCATTTCGATCGCTCTCGATCGAAATGCCGCCGGGCATTTTTTTTAGCATTGTACGATGCTTCCACACGGAAGCATCGTTACAATGCCGCTTGAGCACTGAAAGCGGAAAAACTCCGCTTTCAGTGCTCGTTTTGACACAGGACGGACTAGGTCCGTCCTGTGTCACTAACGCCTCGGCACACAGTCACAGACACAGGTCCGTCCTGTGTCGCCAAGGGGTTAAGCTATATATTGTTGGTTTGAGATTCCTTATTACAGGACTGCCAAACAGCATAGGAATGATTTATGTTAAAAATGTGTGTGTGTGTATATATATATATATATATATATATATATATATACACACACACATATGTAATATAAATCATTCCTATGCTGTTTGACAGTCCTGTAATAAGGAACCTCAAACCAACATATAGCTTAAATACACAAAGGTGGATGTAAATATATATCATAAATCATTCCTATCCTGTTTAGCAGTCCTGTAATAAATAATATCACACATATGTGTGTTATGTGTATGTGTGACATTATTTATTACAGGACTGCTAAACAGCTTAGGAAGGATTTATGTTTTATATATATTGACAAATTTTATTTAGTTTTAGGAGCCAGCAGAACATTTTAGGAGCCAGACAATGGCACATCACAAAAGCATACATACACAGAGACATTCACATGCACGCACCTCACATACAGAATCACATAAATACACAGAAAGTCACATACACACACCTCACAGACATCCAGTCAGTCACATACACAGCCAGTTACACACACACACACCAGTCAGCAAGTTTTTGTTTTGTTTTTTTAAATAAAAAAGAATTCCTTAACACCTTCGCGACAAAGGACGTGTCAGGCACGTCCTGCGGTGAAAAAAGCGGTTTACGCGTTTAATGGTGCTGCTCTGTTGCCTCGGTGTTGAGGCAATAGCCAGCACCGAAATTTCCTCTCTGGGGCACCCACAGTCATATGGCTATGCCCTCTTGTGGTCAGAGCCTCGGACTGCCTAGAGGCAGTCGTCAACATTGCAGTGTTAAAAAACAAACAAACTGGTATTATGGTTAGATTATCATATAGGGTTAAAATTAAATAATTAAATAATAATAAACATGCATATTTCTGAACTCGGGAGAACATTTAGAAACTATTTAGACGGGGTTTTTTTTAATGATTGTATTTGTGTAAATTATATTTTAGAAGTTAGAAAAGGTGTTTCTTTCTAATTTGTTCATCATATTTTATGATTTGTTTTTGTAGTAAATTAAAAGATATGATTGGCATAATGGTAGCTGCTGAAAGCCCTTCTTATTATGATAAAAACAACATATAATTTGTGTGGGTACAGTATGTGAGAAACAAGAAAATGTCAAAACAGCCATTGTCACCAAGGGAATGTCAAGGTAAAAATGTCTTGTCACTAAGGGGTTAAAGGGACTGTCTAGTGCCCAAAATGCATCTTCCAAATATTAATGCATACTAATGTGCTTTCAAAGTATTTTAAAATAAACGTCTTACATTTTGCATTGCTTAAAATATAAAATACTTACAGTTAGAAGAAATTGTGAAATTACAGCAGTTTGCAAGAAACAAGGACTGCCCATACTACATGAGTAAAAAGCATTTCCTTTATCTTTCTTTTTTTTTTCTACAGGAACCAATGAGAATAGTGCCATTCAACTGAATGGAATATCCCGTCTCTCTAGTGATGTTATAAGACAATCTGTTGCAATGTTTTTACTGTGTACAAGAGCAAGGTCACTCATACGCCACGCAATAGACTCAATTTGAAGAGGACAGGAAGTGACTATATGAAACAAAACTTTATATCCTCAGTGTCTGTAGAATCAGTGCTGCTGCACCTGCAGTAAACATGCAGAGTAGTCACTGGGGAAGGCTTGAGTCAAATATTAAAAATGTGATTCATACAGAATGCCTGCATCAAATCACACAGGGATAAAAGCCTGTGCACTATACAAGCAGTGATCTTCATGTTGAATTAAAGTGAGTTTGGAGACTAGACTGTCCCTTTAAGGAAAGATCCTTTGAAACATTTTCTGCCATTCTGGACATTGGCTATTTTAACATTTCTGTGCTATTTGTGTTTAGCTGTAATTTTTTTCTTTGTCATTTGCTGTACCCATTTTGATCATATCTTATAATATAATATAAGAAAATAATAAAATATGGTAAAAAAAACACACAAATTGTCTGACTTTTGAAAAATCTTTTACTCATCTACAAAAGCTAAAGAAAGCAAAACTGCTAAATAGATTCAACTATTTCTCCTGAGTACATGGATACCACCCATTCATAGGTTTTTGGGGATTAAATGGCCACATTTGAGCGGTGCACTTTTTGGGTTTCCAACTTGGAATTTTGACATGTAGACAACCTGCGCCCATGTCCCACTTGGGACCATTTTTTAAGCCAGTGTTTTGACCCCATCAAACGATATATATTTTTAAAGTAGACACCCTAGGCTATGTCAAATGGTGGAATTTTAACACTTTCCATGCACTAATTACAGGGATACCACCAGAGGCGTCGCTAGGGGTGGGCTAAGGGGGCTGAAGCCCCGAATAAGCTGAGCAAAGCCCCGAGTCTCTGCAGCTCCGTGATAGCTCCGCCCCCTGACATCACGCAGACAGTGTGTGAAAGCCCTACACTGATAGGATGCTGAGTGATGTTTCAGCCAATCAGTGCAGGGCTTTTACACAGCATCATTACTGTGTGTGAAAGACCTGCACTGATTGGCTGACACATCATTCAGCATCCTATCAGTGCAGGGCTTTTACACAGCATCATCACAGGGATGTGAAGGAAGCTCCACGTGGGACAGTGAGGCAGCTCTGAAGAAATCCTTACTGGCTGTCACCTTGTGGGAGATGCAGAGCAGGTCTATTCCCACTCAGGTAAGCTCTGGGTATGGTGGAGAGAAGGGAGGGTTGGGGTCATTTATTTACATCCACATTTGTGTATTTAAGCTATATATTGTTGGTTTGAGATTCCTTATTACAGGACTGCCAAACAGCATAGGAATGATTTATGTTAAAAATGTGTGTGTATATATATATATATATATATATATATATATATATATATATATATATATATATACACACACACATATGTAATATAAATCATTCCTATGCTGTTTGGCAGTCCTGTAATAAGGAACCTCAAACCAACATATAGCTTAAATACACAAAGGTGGATGTGAATAAGTGATTTTTGCTATATATGCATAATAATTTATGCTATATATATCATAAATCATTCCTATCCTGTTTAGCAGTCCTGTAATAAATAATATCACACATATGTGTGTTATGTGTATGTGTGACATTATTTATTACAGGACTGCTAAACAGCTTAGGAAGGATTTATGTTTTATATATATTGACAAATTTTATTTAGTTTTAGGAGCCAGCAGAACATTTTAGGAGCCAGACAATGGCACATCACAAAAGCATACATACACAGAGACATTCACATGCACGCACCTCACATACAGAATCACATAAATACACAGAAAGTCACATACACACACCTCACAGACATCCAGTCAGTCACATACACAGCCAGTTACACACACACACACCAGTCAGCAAGTTTTTGTTTTGTTTTTTTAAATAAAAAAGAATTCCTTAACACCTTCGCGACAAAGGACGTGCCAGGCACGTTCTGGGAGAAACTCCCTTAACGACAAAGGACGTGCCTGGCACGTCCTGCGGTGAATCAAGCGTTTTTTGCGATCAACGATCGCGAAAATCGCTTTAACGGTACTGGTATATTGCCTCAATGTCGAGGCAATAGCCAGCACCGAAATGTCTATTTTGGGGCACCCACGATCGCCCCACAGAGCGATCGTGGGGAGCCATATGGACTATGGCTATGCCCTCTGCCGGTCTGAGCTTCGGAAGTGAAAGTAACTTCACTTCCGTCGCTATGAATATGCTACTTGACTGCCCCTAGTGGTAGTTAAGTAGCATTGCAATGGAAAATATTTAAAATACATATTTAATTAATTAAAAACAGGTTATATAGCTATATTAGCCTATAGGGTTAAAATTAAATATTTTTTAGCATAAGGGATAGGGTTAAAATTTAATTAAAAAATATTAAGGGATATAATAAGGATTAGAGTTGGGGTTAAATTTAGTGTTAGGGTTAAATTTTGGGTTCGGGTTGGGGTCAAAAGGTCAATATAGGAAAAAATCAAAAAACACTATTTTTGTTTTTTGCCCCATAACTCGCAGAAAAATATGGAAGACAAGACAATATGGAAAATATGGAGACAAGACATTTTCACCTTGACTTTCCCTTGGTGACAATGGCTGTTTTGATATTTCTAGGGTGTTTGTGTTTAGCTGTAATTTTTTTCTTTCTCACATACAGTACCCACACAAATTATATGTTGTTTTTATCGTCATAAGAAGGGCTTTCATTAGATACCATTATGTTCATCATATCTTATAATTTACTACAAAAAAAATCATAAAATATGATGAAAATTTTAAAAAAAAAACACTTTTTCTAACTTTGACCTAAAATATAATTTACACAAATACAATCATTTAAAAAGACCCCATCTAAATAGTTTCTAAATGTTCTCCCGAGTTCAAAAATATGCATGTTTCCATATTTTTCTGTATTTTTTTGCGAGTTATGGGGCAAAAACCAAAAATAGTGTTTTTTTGTTTTTTCCTATATTGATCTTTTGACCCCAACCCGAACCCAAAATTTAACCCTAACACTAAATTTAACCCCAACTCTAATCCTTATTATATCCCTTAATATTTTTTAACTTTAATTTAATTTTAACCCTATCCCTTATGCTAAAAAATATTTAATTTTAACCCTATAGGCTAATATAGCTAAATAACCTGTTTTTAATTAATTAAATATGTATGTAAAAATTTTTCCATTGCAATGCTACTAAACTACCACTAGGGGCAGTCAAGTAGCATATTCAGAGCGACGGAAGTGAAGGTACTTTCACTTACGAAGCTCAGACCGGCAGAGGGCTTAGCCATATTGACGGAGCAGCATGCTCCGTCAATATGGCTCCCCACGATCGCTCCGTGGGGCGATCGTGGGTGCTCCAAAACAGAAATTTCAGTGCTGGCTATTGCCTCGATGTCGAGGCAATAGACCAGCACTGTTAAAGCGGTTTTCGTGATCGTTGATCGCGAAAACCGCTTCATTGACTGCAGGACGTGCCAGGCACGTCCTTTGTCGTTAAGGGAGTTTCTCCCAGGACGTGCCTGGCACGTCCTTTGTCGGCAAGGGGTTAAAGAGCCTGGATGCAGTGGAAAAATGTGTGGCAAGTGAGAGCAATATTTCAAACTGAAAATTTAAAAAGTTATAAAAACACATATGGGTCTATTCATTAAAATTCGACCTTGGAGGATTTTGAGACTAAGTCAAATTTGGCAAAAAAACAGGTTCAAATCTCCCCCATTGAAAGTAATGAGGTAAAATGATAAAAGCTTTACGACAAACATGTTTTAACATTAATCTTTTCATTGACTATTGGGTCTTTTCACAAAAATTCCCAGATTCATATCTTCCCCACTGAAAGTAATGGGAGGCAAAATGATTAAAGCTATTTTGGAGACTAAGTCAAACTTGGGTGCAGAATTTGACTTTGTCTCAAAATTAAAGTCAACCTCAAAACTTGAATTTTATTGAATAAACCCAATAGAGTTCCATAAAGGGAAAAATAATCATTAATCATAGTACATTTTGAATAAGCACCTAATTTAGAGGGAGGGAGCTCTGATGTTTTTAAAATGTTTTTGTCTGTGATCAATTCCCCAGATTTCGAGTATAGTCCATTATGTTGGGGATCGGATTGGTGCGCTCTAGTGTTAATTTTGTCGACTAAACATTTTCATCATATTTTTATTCAATTGCATGTTTTCAGTAACTAAAACGTAACAATAACTAAATAAAAACTACGTTAATAAGACTAAAATCCATTGCAAATTTCATACTATTGCATTTACCTGTTTGGACTTCTGGTTCTGGCTCCCATGGATCTGTGCTAAAGCCCAGTCCCCTGACTCTATTAGCAACTGGATTAGCTGAGACACAGGTTTCCTGTGCCTGTCTTCCCCTGAACAATTCCCTAGAAACTACAGAGGAAAAGGAAACTCCTTCATCTGATTCGACTAGTACGGTCACATGAGTGTAATCCCTCCGACCATCCTAACAAGTTAACACTGTGTAACAGCCTTCACAGACCTGTTCCCTCCCTCACTGCTGGAGATTTAGTTGATTAAAATCTACTGCCATTTTAGTTGACTAAAACAATTCAGATCACTAAAATATGACTAAACTAAAATTCGGGGTACATCCTGTATGTGCAATGTGGGTGAGGGGGCATGTCCTGGGGCGCAGGGGTAAGTCCTGGATGTGCAATGTGGGTGAGGGGGCATGTCCTGGGGCCAGTCAAATCTAAGTCCTATCTGGCTGCTGGGGCAAGTCATGGGTGCTGGGCCATGTCCTGTGAGAGCAGAGTGCTGGGGTAAGTCATGTGAGTGCAATCTGAGTGTTGAGTAAGGCATGTGAGTGCAATCTACATACTAGGGTTAGTCCTGGCTGGTGGGGAAAGTCCTGTAAGTGCAATCTGTGTGCAGGGGTACGTGCTGGGCAAGTCTTGTGAGTACAGGCTGGGTGCTAGGGTAAGTCATTATGCCCACACATTATTTAAATAATGTTATATCTCACACAGTGCCCTAATACACTGCCTGGCACACAAAAAAAGTCGCCAACCAAAATAAAGGTCACACACTTTAATATTTTGTTGGACCACCTTTAGCTTTGATTACGGCATGCATTCGCTGTGGCATTGTTTCGATAAGCTTCTGCAATATCACAAGATTTATTTCTGTCCAGTGTTGCATTAATTTTTCACCAAGATCTTGTAAAGCAAAGCCTTCTTCAGCACATCCCAAAGTTTCTCAATAGGGTTAAGATCTGGACTCCCTGAACCACTCTTGAATATACTTAGAGCCGGTATTTCTAGGCTCTAGAGTGTATGAGTGTATTTCTTTTGGGGGAAAATATATATCTACCCCCTATTTGTAAATACTACCCATTGTATGTCTATTTTTCTTTGTCTTTTCTATATAAAATTGCTTTGGAAAGAAAAAACAGTTTTGGGTACACCCCGTTTGGAATAAATACTCCCATTATTGATTCTTTGGTTTGATAAGTATTTTTACTTTTATATTTAATTTTATTATTCTGTTTTATTACATTGGTGTTATTACTTATTCACTTATTAACACTTTTTGAATTTATATTTTTTGCGCAACACTTTATCACTATTATTATTCTTTAAATACGCTGACAACTGGTCAAGTCGCCACATTCGGTTGAAAATAGCAGTTTCTTTCTGGGGACATCGTGAGACGCAAACACGAACCTTTGTCCAAGCAGCACAGATAGGGATCTCAGTGACTTTAGATATAGAGACCTCAGAGCAACCAGACGTTGAACCAGGCTTTTGTAGGCACAATCACACTAGACAACACCCTTGTTTGCAACACAGTACCACTAAAGTTAAATTATGTAACTTTCATGTAAAACTTGATTTAAACTACAATTTCCTCTCAGTTCTAAAATGGAACCTCAGTGGAATGCCTCTATGTCACTCCTAATATGAACTGGCTGCATCTCCTTGTCACCAATCCTCCTCACCATTTATGGTTAGGGTTGCCACCTATTCTTCAGAAAAATACCGGCCTTGTTACTGTCTCCATAGACTTAACATTGGCCTGAAGCCAATTTTTTTTACCGGCCTGCCGGTAAAATACCGGCCAGGTGGCAACCCTATTTATGGTTAAACAGTTTTACTATATGAATATGAATCATCATTTCAGTGTGTTATTGTCTAACATATACAGCATATCATTTCTAAGAACATGAATCTCATTGAGTGCATTGTTTGCACCTGCAACCAGCAAACAACCTATACATTTATATGCAGGTTTTCACATCGGTCCTACGATATTGTCTGGTTTTTACTAGGACCCAATTTAAGCATGGGAATTGTATGGTGCATAATATTAATAAATAAAAGACAAACACAAGAAATATGTTGGAGAAAGGCCGTGATCTTTATTGAATAGGGGTTGAATGACTGTGAATTATTACTGATTATAACAAATCCTGCTTCACAACTAAGTATTCACCTTGCATAATCTTTTTCTTTGCCAAGCTAACCAGTCTCAGCCAAATCCATTGGTTTTCCTTTAAGAATTCAATACAATATATATATATATATATATATATATATATATATATATATATATTTCACCCCATGGTTGATAACTCCACCCTATTCACGTGACACCTAGGTTAAGGACTTACCTCTTTTCCTGAGCATATTTTCTGCACCCCTTCACCAACTATATACTCGGTATATCCGATCAGTTGTTGAACCATATGTACCCCAGTCCTTGGTCCTCACTTTAGGACATTGCCACATCATTATACCACACCTTCACTGGACACATCCACAATAATTCCTCCACACATCTCTTATTTAACCACCATCCATGGTCTCCATATTTTATCAGTAGACTCTAAGCTTGTCAACACCCCACACAACCATAGGGTCCTCCTGCAAGAGAGTGCACATACACCATGCAGATATTAAGATCAAGAGACCCAACTCAGAAAAAAAAACAAGACATGAAATTCAATCCAAAACACTTCCCAACCTCATTCCACTGCTCAACCCATACAAAGAAACAGGGAGCCACTAGCCTCCTAAATAAAAAAGTAAATTTTATGTTATACAAGAAATATACAGATTCATAGGGCCTGATATTAAACTGCACAATTAACGATAAACAATATTTTCTAACAAAAGAACCAATTGTTTTCCCAAAAAGTCAGATCTGTGCAAAAAAGAATTGTAGATAACAGGCTTAGCAACAGTGCTCAATGCCAGTCAGCAGTGGCAAGGGCAAATAAGATATTAGCATGAATAAAACTGGGTATTGATTCAAGGGAGGAGGATATCATCTTGCCTCTTTACAAGTCAAAGGCAACACCTCACCTTGAATATGCTATACAATTCTGGGCACCAGTCCTTAAAAAGGATATTATGGAACTAGTGAATGTGCAAAGGATGGCTACAAATTTAATAAGGGGATTTGAGAATCTTGGTTATGAAGAGTGACTAAAAAAGTTGCACTTATATATACTAGAAAAAAGGCATCTCAGAGGGCATATGATAACATTATATAATTATGGGCAGGGCCCATTTAAAGAGCTCAGTGACCTGTTCATTAACAGAAATGTACAAAGAACGAGAGGTCATCCCCCGAGACTGTTAGAGCAAAGATTTCATTAACAGCAAAGAAAGAGATTATTTACGGTAAGGACAATGGTCTGTTTGGTTTTTCTTTTTAGAAAAGCAGGACATACAGTGCTATCAATAATAAAATAAACATTAATAATGGAGCTTCTTGATCCAAGGAGAAATCTGATTATCTTTTGGAGTCAAGAAGGATTTTTTCCCCCTAAGTGGAAAAGTTCGAAATAGCTTCCTTGGGGTTTTTTTTGCCTTCTTTTGGATCAAAAGCAGGAATGATACATAGACGGGTTGAACTTGACAGACTTCAATCTTTTTTCAACCTAAGTTACTATATTACTGTGTGTAACAAGGCAATGCCATGATTTGTGGTGAATTTAATATGGTAATTGACCCCACAGTTGACTCCACCACAACATCCACCTAAAACATAATTCTCTGTAAAGTAATACTTTCATTAGTCCCTGACCTTATCTTATATCTAGGGTAGCTTTATACCTATCCCATGCATGCTTAAACTCATTAACTTCATTAACCTCTACCACTTCTGCTGGAAAGCTATTCCATGCATCCACTACCCTCTCAGAAAAGTAAAACTTTTATTAGTCCAGGCATTGGGAGGGAGAGAAAAAAAAGATAGGATCACATTACAGAGAGCTCAACAGTTGGGAGGCATGTGAGTGGCATTTCTTTGGTGGAGTTGCATGGTGGGGTCGTGGGGCCCTGCCCCGGGTGGTTTCTAGTTACGTCTCTGGCCCTGTCCATTTCTCCTCCCCCCCCCCCCTCCCAATGCCAGGTGCCTTTTTCCTCCCCCCACTTACACTTAACGCTAATACTAGACAACTGCTCAGAAAATCTTTTGAATTAACTTAAATAAAGTCCTGAGAGGTAATCAACCCGTGCCCACATGACAAGCTGAAGGAAATCTTTTGGTCTTATCATAAAATAATGTAGACACATCTAACATTGGAGGAAGGAGGGGTACTTACCACAGCATATAAACTTAAATATGAATTTAATTTAGGCCCAATTTTAGATACAACCATTTGTTTATTTGAGTATTCACATGACTGTTTATATTTCAGGGACAGCATTCTTTGGATGTTGTTCCTATTATGACCCAAACATGGTTGCACAAATAGGATTAGTGTACCCTATCGGTGATCGGTGAACTAAGGCGGCTGACGTGGAAGGTATTGGGAGGGGAAAAAATGGGAACACATATATAGATGTAAAACGTTACTGATAGTGTCAGGCATTTAGTCCTAGAAGCTACATGAGGGCAGGCCCGCCATCAGGGGGTGATGAGCGATACTGGCGTCCCAGGTCACTCCGTAAAAAAAAAGTTCCCCAGGCCACGACCTCTGTTTAGCCGGGCTGGGTGCTGCGAGGGAAGCGTTCTGCGCTCCCCTCCAGCCGCGTATCTTCAAAAAAGTTTTTTTTTAAAAAAGGTGACCTTACGTCACATCCGGTAGCAGTGTTTCCATCCTCCGTGCAGGAAGCAAGACTGCATGGAGGAGACGGCCAGGGACGCAGAGCAACAAGGAGGTAAGTACTGGGGAACGGGGAGGAGGGTGGCATGTAACGAGCAAAATACTGGCATACTGAGTAGCAAAATACTGGCATATTGAGTGGCAAAATACTGGCATATTGAGTGGCAAAATACTGGCATATTGAGTAGTAAAATACTGGCATTTTGAGTGGCAAAATACTGGCATACTGAGTGGCAAAATACTGGCATATAGAGTGGCAAAATACTGGCATATTGACCAACTGCTCCCAACCACCCTCCATATTACACTAGACCTGGATAACATGCTTGTGATGGTAGGTGGGGCGAGTGGGAGATATTATCGGGGAGTTTAGGGGGCCCAGAAAATTTGTTCAGTAAGAGGCCCTGAAATTTCTGATGGCGGCCCTGGACCTTATGGGAGCAAGGACCTCCCATCCCAAGGAAGGGAGGTATTAAAGGTTTAGGCAGCAAGTGAATTTAATTAAGTAGTTTGCAGGTGAGTTTAAAGGGTGGGGATTAGTCAGGAGTGTCAGGGTGAGCACAAGCAAGGTTAACTTATAAATAGAGTCAGGTTCCAAAGGCAGTTGCAGCAGGTGATCTCATTATCTCTTGTACCAGGCAGAAGAGCTCTCCGTTTGGCAGTGTTGCCCCTCCCACCCACTTACCCATTTTCATTGTATTATATATTGTTGTGGTCTCTTTCTTGGGGATAAGGGTCGTCTGCCCATTTAAAGGAGGGTGGACTGGAAGTTATTATCTTTAAGACAAGTCTGGCTAAGGGGAGGGGGGGGGGGCTGACTTGGGGACATCGTGGTATGATGTTAAGCGGAATGGCTAATGTTTTGGGAATTAAAAGTCTAAATAAATAATTAAGTTATATATTTGTTGACTAAAACCCCATTAACCCCTTAACGACAGATGATGTGCCAGGCACGTCACGGCAAATCGAGGACTTGCCGACAGGTGACGTGCCTGGCACGTCATGCACTAAACTGAGTAAAGAAAGCGACCAGCGGTCGCTTTCTTTACTCTAACGGTGTTGCTACAATGCCTCTAGGTAGAGGCATTGTGCAACATCCCCCAAATGTGCAGGGGCGCGCTACGATCACTCCACGGAGTGATCGTAGCAGCCATTTAAAAATAGCTGCGCCCACTGCACACATGTGCTTAGAAAGCGAACGATCGTTCGCTTTCTAAGCATCTCCGGTGTTGTCTGATGAGCACTTACCATACAGTCAAAGGCAATATTAGAAAATATTGCCTTTGACAAGTATTGATCTGCCTCCCTCACCTTACTAGTTATAGTAAGGGAGAGAGACAGATCAGATAAAGTAAAAAAATAAAATAAAATAATAAAAAAATATTTAATAAAATTTTAAACACCAAGGGCTTTTATAAAAGCCATTTAACCCCTTCCCTGCCATTGATCGCTGTGTACGCAGTGATCATACACAGCAGCACATTTTTTGCTGTCTGTGCATTTTTTAGGGGTTCATTTTTTTTTTTACTGTAATTCATTACAGTATAAAAAAAAGCTCTTTTAAGAGAGATTAACCCCTTTCTTGCTGTAGATCACTGCCTAAGCAGCGATCTGACGCAAATGCAGCAATCTTGCTGCAGAAGCATTTTTAAATTTTTTTTAACTTTTTTATTACACCCGTCACGTGTTAATTATACCCGCTAGGGGACTACGTTTAACGTAAAAAAATTTTTTTTAGCTATCTGACCGCATGTATAGCGATCAGTAACAGCTGATAAGTGACAAAGGCGGGTTGGCGTTTGCTTAGATGAGCATCACCATTCGTCTGGTTAGATCAATATTTGTAAATATTTGATCTGACCCGTGTAGATCTGCCTCCCTCTCACTTGAGTTTTAGTGAGGGAGGGAGACAGAGCTGTATAATGTAAGTTTTTAATTATAATATATTTAATAGAATTGAGACCCAAAGGCTTTTATAAAAGCCGTTTCCAGTATTTAACCCCTTCCCTGCAATTGATCGCTGTGTACGCAGTGATCTTACACAGCAGCACATTTGCTGTCTGAGCATTTTTTTAGGGGTTATTTTTTTTTACTTTGATTTATTACAGTATATCAAAGGCTCTTTTAAGAGCTATTAACCCCTTCCTTGCCGTATATCACTTCCTAAGCAGTACATATGGTCACTGCCTAAGCAGTGCATATGGTCACTGCCTAAGCAGCGCATATGGAGCAATCTAGTCGCAGAAGGATTTTTTTTTGCTATCAGCATTTTTTTTTGTCAGACTCGCTAGGGGTTAGTTATACCCACTAGGGGATTACGTGTATTCCTTTTGAAGCTGTCTGAACGCGTGTATAGCGATCAGTAACAGCCGATCAGTGGCAAAGGTGGTTTGGTGATTTCTCAGATGAGCATCACCATTCGTCTGGTTCGTAAATATTGTTCTGACCCATATGGATCTGCCTCCCTCTCCTCACTTGAGTTTTAGTGAGGGAAAGAGACAGATCTGTATAACATAATTTTTTAATTGTAATAAATTAAATAAAATGTTAAAAAAATTGTGAGTCCCAAGGGCTTTTATAAAAGCCATACCCTTTGTATAGTGTAGTGTATTAACCCCTTCCCTGCCACTGATCACTGCACAGCAGAACATTTTTTCTTGTCTGTGCATTTTTAGGGGTTAATTTTTTTGTACAGTACTACAAAGGCTCTTATAAGAGCTATTAACCCCTTCCTTGCTCTACATGTTCAAATTCCAAGTTTGAAAATCAAAAAGCGCACCTCTCAAATGTAGCCTTTCAACACCCAACAAAGCTGACAAAGCTATGCATGGGTGGTATCCCTGTGCTCGGAAGATGTTGCTGAACATATATTGTGGTATTGTTTGTCAGTGACACATACCGAAATATGTGAATTTGTGTCTAAAGTACAATGTATGTGGGAAGAAATACACAATAAAATGACTACCACAAACTTTGACAAAGGCTGGTGGTAGAATTGGTGCATGGAAAGTGTTAAAATAACACCATTTAAAATAGCCTAGGGTGTCTACTTTTACAAAATATATACTTTTTGGGGTAAAATACACTGTCCTACTTTAAAAAAAAGTCCCAAATGAAAGATGGGCTCAGGCTGGCTACACGTCAATATTCCAAGTTGAAAATGCGCACCTTCACAATGTGGCCCATTTAGCCCCCAAACAACCCAACAAACCTATGCATGGGTGGTATCCCTGTACTCAGGAGATGTTGTTGAACACATATTGGGTTATTGTTTGGCAGTGACACATACCAAAATCTGTGAATTTATGTCTAAAATACAATATTTGTGAAAAAAAAACCACACAAAAATTACTACCACAAACTTTGACAAAGGCTGGTGGTAGAATTAGTGCATGGAAAGTGTTAAAATACCACCATTTGAAATAGCGTAGGGTGTCTACTTTTAAAAAATATATGGGTTGATGGGGTAAAATACACTGGCTGGTTTCAAATATGTCCCAAATGGGACATGGGTGCAGGCGGTCTGCATGTCAAAATTTCAATTTGGAAAACCAAAAACTGCACCTACCAAATTTGGCCTTTTACCCCCCCAAACAACCCAACAAACCTATGCATGGGTGGTATCCCTGTACTCAAGAGATGTTGCTGAACACTTGCATGGAAAGTGTAAAAATACCACCATTTGAGATAGCCTCGGGTGTCTACTTTTAAAAAATATATGGGTTGATGTGGTAAAATACACTGGCTGGTTTCAAATATGTCCCAAATGGGACATGGGTGCAGGCTGTCTGCATGTCAAAATTTCAAATTGGAAAACCAAAAACTTCACCTCCCAAATTTGGCCTTTTACCCCCCAAACAATCCAACAAACCTATGCATGGGGGGTATCCCTGTACTCAAGAGATGTTGCTGAACACTTATTGGGGTGTTATTTGGCAGTGACACATACCAAAATCTGTAAATTCATGTCTGAAGTACAAGGTTTGTGAAAAAAAAAACACAAATAAATTACTACCACAAATTTTGACAAAGGCTGGTGGTAGAATTAGTGCATGGAAAGTGTTAAAATACCACCATTTGAGATAGCCTAGGGTGTCTACTTTTAAAAAATATATGGGTTGATGGGGTAAAATACACTGGCTGGTTTCAAATATGTCCCAAATGGGACATGGGTGCAGGCTGTCTGCATGTAAAAATTTCAAGTTGGAAAACAAAAAACTGCACCTCACAAATTTGGCATTTTAGCCCCCAAACAACACAACAAACCTATGCATGGGTGGTATCCCTGTACTCAGGAGAAATAGTAGAATCTATTTAGCATGTTTTTTCGTTCGCTATTGTCGATGAGGAGAAGTTGTTTCAAATAAAAACAAAGACATTTGTGTATTTTTTTTTTTTTTACCATATTTTATTATTTTTTTTTAATAATATGATAAGATATGATCAAAAATATGGCATCCATAGAAAGCCCTTTTTGTCCCGATAAAAACAATATATAATATGTGTGGGTACAGCAAATGACGAAGAAGAAAATTACTGCTAAACACAAACAGCACAGAAATGTTAAAATAGCCATTGTCCAGAAAGGACAAAAATGTTTCAAAGGCTCTGTCCTTAAGGGGTTAAAGAGCCACTGCGGCACTGCCTTTCCTATAATTCTGGTCTTGTGCGTTTATTTATGTATGTTTATATGTGTAATATTAGTTCTTATTGCCTTTTGCACCACTCATGTTTTGAATATTTTATTTGTACAGATCAGTCAGATGATTTGTATTATGAATTCTTGGACGCTGTAAAAAAAGAAACGAATGATAAACAAAGTTAAAAAAAAAAATGTTAGGGAAAGTGTGTTGTCACATTTACCATTTTTGGAGTGGTTTAATAATATGTTACATTTGGCAGGGCTCGGTATTTGAAGGGGGAGGTGCATTGGGGGAGACCTGTTAACCCTTTCAGTGCTGTTTGTGCTCCCTACTGCACTGAAAGTGTTATAATGTGCATATATTGGCTATGTTATGCCTTTTCTAAGCTGGTATGTTAGCAAATTCCTTCTTCATTTATGGGGCAGCAGAAGGACTTTTTAAAACATTTGCCAAATGGCTCCCAGTCCCAGTAATTTTATGTCTGGCCCTATATTTTATATGGGGCTAGGCACATATTGAGTAGACCCTCCTTTTTCTTTAACATTGAGTGATAAAGGGGTTGAAGATATCTGTCTGTGACCCAACATTTTACTTTTATTTGTGACCTCCAAGTATGCTTGCCAGTCAAACAGGAGCCAAAATGGCTCCTTATTATACTTGGCCACAGTTATTGATTAACGTGTTTATAATATAAATAACAAACCAATCGGGAACTATATAGCTATAATTGATATACTTTATTTTTCTCTATCACGTATTACACCATCGTTTACATAAACGTCGAACATCTGGATCCACGGAAGGTAAAACTTTATTTTTGTACATTTCAGATTTTTTTTTTGCAGAGTTGCCCAATTCACTGGTGCATCGTTAAAGCACCTATTTGAGAGTTTATGCTATATTGGTGGCATTTCATGTTATACGATAATTCTGCATTCTCACACACAGCTCTGCAGCCAGCCATCCATGAACAAAGTTATCGATACACATACATATCAAAAACTACAGACCCACAAGTACACAGTGACACCCAAATCTTATACTACTTAACCTGACAGGCACCTTCTCCAAGTAGACAAGAGGGACTGTTGTTGGTCCATGTGTTACATGTATATTACTGTATTAACCCCGTCCCGTCACTATTAACTATTTACACGCATGCTCCCTCCCCATCATTTGGGCTGCCACAGAGTGTTCTGACAGATTTGTCGAGCAAATTCGAATTTGCTCATTGCGCATGCGCATAAACACCCCGCCCAAACTATTTCCTGGTCATTGGAAAGTGTGTGGTCGGTGCGCACGGGTACAGGGGAGGATGTGGTGTTTCAGGACGAGTGAGGAGACGGCTCAACGGGAGGTCAATAAGAAGATCGAGAAGCAGTTGAAGAAAGACAGGCAGGTGTTACTAGCCACGAATATATTGGTACTTGCAGGTCCTTGCCGGTCTGGGAAAAACACAGTCATAACACAAACGAGGATTCTCTATTCCAACGGATATGATGCAGGGGAGAGGAGAGGAAAAGTGCAAGCTATAAAAGACAACATTAGAGAAGCTATAGTGACCATAATCAGAGCCATGAGAAACCTGTCTCCACCTGTTGCTCTAGCAAATCCAGAAAATCAGTTCCGAGTTGACTACATGTTAAACCTGCCCATGCATCAGATATGTGACTTCTCTCCAGAGTTCTGTGAGCATGCCAAGTGCCTCTGGAAAGATGAAGGCGTGCAAGCCTGCTATGAAGGGTCTGATGAGTATTCATTGATTGACTGTGCAAAATATTTTCTAGACAAAATTGACACTGTGATGCAGAATGATTACATTCCAACTGACCAGGACTTGCTTCAATCCGCATCTTCCACTTCTGAAATATTTGGAAATAAGTTTCAAGTGGGCAAGTTGTACTTTGAAATGGTTAAATTTTCGGCCCTTAGACAGCGTAAGCTTTTTAGTCGTTACTTTGACGCTACACTAGCCAAGAAAACATTGATCTTTGTAGTTGCAAGCAGCAGTTATAATTTAGTGATTCCCCAAGACAACATGACCAACCAGCTCCAAGAAGCATTATATCTGTTCAGGGCCATCTGGAACAACAGATTTTTTCAATCCTGTTCAGTCATTCTCTTTCTGAACAAACAAGATCTGCTGGCCAAGAAAATAGTAGTTAGGAAATGGAAAGTCGAGGACTATTTTCCAGAGTATGCTCACTACTCCACTCCTGATGATGCAATACAAGATCCCGGGGAAGATTCAAGTGTTACTAGGGCCAAGTATTTCATCAGAGATGAGTTTCTTCGCATTTGCTTTCATTGTGATAATGGTGGCAGTCTCTGTTACCCTCATTTCACATGTGCAGTCAATGTAGAACATATGGAAAGTGTTTTCAGTAATTGTTGGGACGATTTCCGAACATTGCATGTTCAACACTATAAACTCTTGTGACCTAGCATTTACAATTATTTTCCTTTTTTTTTATTTGGAACCTAGAAGAAATCTACAGCCAAACGAAAATACATTTTGCTTTCATTTCTGCTTATCATATAGAAGCAAAACTGGCAAAGACAATAAGGGGATAAAATGGCATGTACTTTATTTTATCCTCTGCCCAACAGCCACCATGTGAAGCATACAGGCTGATCCAAGCTGTCACTCGCTTTTAGCACAGCAAAATATCCTCATTGGTAATATTAATGCAATAGAGAGTCACTAAATAACTCCTCTAGTCTAGTGCTTAATTTTGTTAATTGTATTTGTGGTTACAAGCAGCAGTTATAATTTAGTGATCGCCAAATATTATTAAACCAACCAACTCCAGTTCCGGGTTCAATCATAGGTTATAGATAATTAAACAGCTACTTAGTACAATCTGTATTCTTGTATATAGTTAAATACACACACAGAGGGCTGCCATCAGAAATTGTCAGGCTCATTATAGAACAAATGGTCTGGGCCCCCCACTGCATTTCTTCTTTTGTTATTGCCCCACATCCTTGCCATAGCACCATCTTGCATCCACAAGACATGCCCCAGAACTGACATTGCACACCCAGCCAGCACCCACAGTTATCCAGCTCCCTGGTGTCTAGTGATAGGCAGCTAGATGTCTATGCGCTGCCCAAGTGCAAAGACTTCCTGTCATGCTGCCTTGCACAACCTACATGGTCGCACTTAGAACATGTACTGGGAGCATGAGATGGGAGGATGCCTGGGTAACGCACAGACATTAAACTCGCCAACAAGAGGCAGGTGAAAAGAGATCTTTTGATTTTTGAGCCTTTATTTAAGCCTGCTGGGACCCTGACAGGTGTATCGCCTGTTCCCCCTGATGGCAGTTCTGCACATTTATGTGTGTGTGTGTGTGTGTGTGTGTGTGTATATATATATATATATATATATATATATATATACCGTATATACTCGAGTATAAGCCGAGTTTTTCAGCACAATTTTTGTGCTGAAAAATGCCCCCCTCGGCTTATACTCGAGTCAGTGGGGGGGGGGGGTTGAATCTAAAACTTACCTCGTTCCTGCTCTGTCCCCCGGTGCTCTGAAGCTGCGTGGCTGTGAGGGAAGCGTTGTGAGCTTCCCTCCGGTCGCGCGGTCAATAAAGTGTGTTTTTTTAAAACAAACTTTATTGACCGCGCGGCTGGAGGGAAGCTCACAACGCTTCCCTCACAGCCACGCAGCTTCAGAGCACCGGGGGACAGAGCAGGAACGAGGTAAGTGCTGGGGTAGGAGGGTGGCATAACGAGCATACTAAGGGGCAATATCCTGGCATATTGGGGGAAATATCCTGGCATATTGGGGGCAATATCCTGGCATATTGGGGGCAATATCCTCGCATATTAAATGGCATATTGGGGGCAATATTTACCAGTAGCTGCCGCATTTTCCACCCTAGGCTTATACTCGAGTCAATATTTTTTCCTAGTTCTTTGTGGTAAAATTAGGTGCCTCGGCTTATATTCGGGTCGGCTTATACTCGAGTATATACGGTATATATATATATATATATATACAATTATTTTATTGTATTGGTAGTCTATGGGTCTGATTCCACTTTCATAAGTAGCTATATTCTAGGACATTCTTGGGACCTATTTATATATGGTACATTTTATTTCATATAGAGCGCTGTTCATTTAAAACCAAATTGACTCTTGATCTAGATGTAAAATCAAAATATGTTTATCCATGTCCTGTAGTTTTATATTTGTGAACCCACAGGGCCAACCCATAACATTATGCTGCTTGGGTCCAAGGATGAAATGCTTTCCCTTACCCATCCTTTCCACACACTAAAACCATGCCCCCCAAATCATGCCCACATACATTATTATATCATGATAATTAAAACTAAACTGAAAGTTATCAGGAAGAGCACCTTGTCTATGTGCAAAATTATATGAAATGGCATTAAGATGCCAATGAGCAGTAAATGCATAAACTTTGTATATGACACCAATGAGTTGTAAATGCATAACCGTTGTATGTATGTGATGTCAATTAGGTTTAAATGCATTAACTTTGTATATCATGTCAATGAGCTTTAAATGCATAAATATGTTTGCCTGGGACTGGAAGAGCTCCTCACCCTGCCGCTGCCTTGTGTCAAACTTTCTTCCTACTGCATGGCGGGATGTCATGTGACACCTGGCTCTCAGATTATTCAGTAGCGGAGGGCGAGAGAGATGTTTGTTTCTAAACCAACTTTCTGATGATTAATTGTTTAATATATGCAATTAAAAAATAATTTAACAATTAAACTACAAAATTTTGGGTGATTTTTCATTGATGCACATCCATTGTGGGTGGGGTCTTGTTGTTATGGGTGTGGTCTTGTTGTTATGGGCGGGTCAAGGAGAGGGGCCCCATTGGCTTCTTTTGCCCAAAGGCCCACACAGTTTAAAAGACAGTCCTGAACCTAATTGAAGGGCTCAACTTCTGTTAGAAAATATTGTCCGGCACGGGTTTCACAAGATAGCGATGGCACACAAACAGCCCGTATCATGTAAGTTTAGTAAAAACAGTCCTCTTTAGTCCAGGGACCAAAATTTGTGCAGAACAAAACATGGACCCAAATTAGTACAGAACGTGTGTTGCAAAAAATGAGTATAAAAAACTATAAAAAGTATAAGCCACTACAAGTGTGTATCCCATACTCCACAATAGTTATATAACTCAACAGATAAAATGTTAAAAACAGTAATTAATCACTTACCAAACCCTTGTCCGCTGTGAAAGCGCACCAGAAATATCCAGGAAGTGAAATCCAAAGTATTATCCAGTATACAGGTTGTGAGTTATAAGTTAAAGTTTCCATGTAAAACTAATACGCATGAGATGGAAGCAAAAATTAAACACTACAATTGTAGAAAGGGAGAAGGGAATGGCTAGAGCATCCGCTGGACTACCAACAGCGTTGGTGAACACCAAAAAACTACAGCTACAGAAGCTCAAATGGGCCAAAAAAGACGTATTTTCTAAAATTAGTCTTTATGCCAATATAAATATACAACAAACGGTTATGTTAGTTTAAAATCTGATTCATGGGCTATTCAGATCACCGTAGCGGTCCAAAACTCGGTGCTCTAATTTTTTAAAGAAAATTAGAGCTACCTTAACTGTCCCTTTAAAGGAATACTACCTCTTACATAAGATGAAACTACATTACCGGTGCATTTAAAACAAAGACAAATGCCACTGTTTTTGTGTACTGTTTGAAATGTTTGAATTAATTGCATGTACAAATAAAATTAGGTGTCTATCTACAGCATCCATTTTGAGAATATTACCCATGATCCAACATTCTCCAAAATCTTCCAACAAGTCTCACTTTACAACTGTGGACAGAGCCTGTATGATGATGTCATAAGATACACCCCTGATCACTTACCAGGAGCCTGACAGTTTTCAAAGTATTTTAAAATGCATGTTTTACATTTTACATTGCTTAAAATATAAAATACCGCTAGATGAAATTGTGAAATTACAGTAGTTTGCAAGAAACCAGGACTGCCCACACTAGCTGAATAAAACTTTTTTTTCTGCAGCAGGAACCAATGAGAATAATTTCATTCATATTAATGGAATTTTCTATCTCACTAGTGATGTCATCAGACAATGTGTTAAGAGATCCTACTTTGTACACGAGCACAATGTATTCAATTAGAGGAGCACAAGAAGTGGCTAAATGAAACAAAACTTTATATCCTCAGTGCCTATATAATCAGTGCTGCCACACCTGCAGTAAACATGCAGAGTAATCACTGGTGAGCGCTTGAATCAAGTATTAAAAAGGTGATTTATGCAGAATGCCTGCATCAAATCACACTGGAAAAAGCCTGTGGATTATAGACGTAGTAATCTTCATCTTGCACCGTAGCGACCTCTCTTCTATTCTCTGGAGAAACAGGAATTAATCTAAAAAGCATGTCACATCATATTGAGAGTTTTTTTTTTTAACGTTTACCTGGTTGCCAAACTTAAGATCCAAAACAACTGGTGCTGGTATAATTTCTTAAAGGGACACTAAACTTTATTTTTCACTTGTGCTTCTAATATAGTATATATAATCAAAGACAGAACACCACGAAAGGCACAGAAAAAGTAAAACAAAATGGGGAAACTAGAGATATTCCCAAGTAAGGAACAGGATGATTTGATCGTTATTACAGAAAACGTGGTGAGATGATGCGCATGACTGGTCAATTCATTTACTAGGCTGCTCACTTTTTAAAAGGGACAGAGTACATAGAAAAGTGGTGGGGTTTTGTTTGTATGTGAACCCTAAATGTACCCCAGACAACGGTAGCCAGGAACACAATTGCAGAGACCCAATCAGGTTCTTGAGACCCTGTGAGTCCCTGCCAAAAGATCGCAATACCTCCTGACGTCACGTTCGGGCACAGCATGATTCGAAAAAATGTAGCCAGTGCTCACTTTGGCATCGGCTTCATTTTCCCTGTCAGACTGAGGCCACTCAATGTGGCCTCATTTGACAGGTAGGATCCCACTGCAAGTCCCTGCACAGCTTATCGCGGGGAGCTGCGATGAGCTGTTAAACGCTTGGCTGTTCTATGCAGTTCAAGCACCTTTTAGGGCCTCTAAAATTAGGAAGGCATAGAACGTCCTAGCAACGCAAAGGGGTTAAAGCCCAGTATTAAAGAAGGTGTGTATGATGACACTGGTACTAATGTGTGGAGATTAGCACAGACATTAAAAAGCACATTATTTGTAGGTGTATGCTACAAGCCACCAAACATAGCATTAGCATTGATGGGGTAGATCAGCTTTTATTGCAAACCGAAAAGCCAGCAAATCTGAATGACGTTTTAATCATGGGAGATTTTAATTATCAGATATAAATTTGAATTGTGTAACATCTAGTTCCATTAAGGACAGCAAGTTTCTGAACCTGTTAAATAACATATTTATGTCACAATTAGTATGGATGTCTGTCTGGATCTGGTAATAATGAACAAAGAGGAGCTTATCTTAAACATCTAATTAAGAGAACACTTGAGGAATGTTGATCATAATGTGGTTTCATTTGAGATTAATTTCAGAAAGCTAATTGGTAACTACTCCACCAAAACACTTAATTTTAGAAGGGCCAAACTTTGATAGGCTAAGAGCATCGGTTGAACATGTATACTGGGATCATTTGTTTTCTGTACAAAACACAGAAGACAAGTGGAATACCTTCAAGTACACATTATAAAATTACATATAGCAATATTTACCTTTGGAAAACAGTACAAAAGAAGCAGCTCAAAACAAATTTTTTTGTTTATTGGTTAAATAAAAATAAAGCATAACATACCAGCAATGTGTCAACCACATTCTCCAATACAATATAATAAATCATATAATACAAAAATAAACATTATTAGCAGCGGTTGGAAAAGGGTCCACTCTTGGACACCTGATTAAATGAAACAATATATTTAGAATCACATTGCAGGAAACATAATAACATTTAGTAAGTATTGATATCTGTAGTTACACAGAGACTGTATAAAATTGCCTGAAACAAAGTTTAATAAACAGTGCAAACCACAAAGAAAATAGAAAAAATGGAAAAAAGGGGGGAGAGAATTTGAAGAGGGAGAAGGAAAGAGGAGGAATGGATACCGGAGGGGAAAGTGTCTAATATACACTTTAGACAATAATAGAATCAGGTCTTTCAGCCGCAATAATATCGGCTTCACACTCAGGGCTGTTGATGTATAGCATCCAATGTGTCCATCTATTACTGTGTACCTTACCTTTGCCACTTGCAGTGTGAACCATATCCTCGACCACCCTGATCGACTCCACAGAGGCTTACCACTCTCGAAAAGTGGGGGGATCAGTGTGTTTCCATTTTCTCGGGATCAGCAGCTTATCCGCGTTAAGAAGGTGTACTGTGAGCGACCGTTTGTATGCCCCGAGTGGGTGCGGGGTATGGTGCAGCAGGACGGTAAGAGGAGTGTGTGTAATATTCGGGTCCCTTACTGTTTTAATAGTATTGAGAACTGCTGACCAGAAAGGCCTCAATTTTGGGCAGGACCACCAAATGTAGAGTAGGCCACCTGTATGCAATTGTCACTCCAACATCTGTCAGGTAGGGACCCGAGATTAATATCAAATAAGGAAGCAAGATTCTTACTCAAAGAGATACCTAGATATTTAATATGTTGGTCATTCCATCGGAATGGGAAGGAGGCCTTTAGTGGATCAAGTATTTGTGAAGGTAAGGATATATTAAGGACCTCGGATTTAGTGTAGTTGATTTTAAAATTGGAGAGGGAACTGAATGTGTCAAATTCCTTCATAATATGGGGGAGGGACACAACGGGATTAGTAACAAAAAACAAAAGGTCGTCGGCATAAGCGGCCAGCTTATGGTGGTATGGGCCAACTTGAAGCCCCGAAATATCAGAGTTCAATCGAATAGCGCATGCTAATGGTTCCAGTGTGAGTACAAATAGAAGTGGGGACAGGGGGCAACCCTGTCTGGCCCCGTTTGACAGGGTGAGCTGGCCTGATAAGGTACCATTGACCCGTACTCAGGCCGTAGGAGTCTGATACAAAGACGAAATCCAGTGTAGCATAGATGGTCCCATGCCGATATGATGCAGTACCACTTGAAGAAAAGGCCAGCTCACCCTGACAAAGGCCTTCTCTGCATCCGTAGAAAGCAACATAGCAGGCGTATTATACAGCTTAGCGTAGTGGATAAGATTAAGGATCTTAGTAGTATTATCTCGTGGCTCCCGGCCCGGGACAAACCCGGCCTGGTCGGCTTGAATTAGGGAAGGGAGGATATGTTTGAGTCTATTACTGAGAATTTTAGCACAGTTTTATGTCTACATTTAAAAGGGAAATTGGCCTAAAATTGGCACAAGAATCTGTGCTCGGTTTCGGTATAACTGTGATATGAGCCTCCTGCGATTGTGGGGGGAGAAGACCATCGGTAGAAAGTGAGTTAAATGAGAGTAAAAAAGGGGCGCACAAAGTATCTTGAAATAGCTTATAATAGGAAATAGTAAACCCATCTGGCCTAGGACTCTTTCCCGTGGGGGAAGTTTTAATGGCTTCAATAAGTTCGTCAGCAATAATCAGAGAGTCTAGGCTCAATACATCTAAAGGATCAAGTTTACGTGTCATGTGTGCGTCAAGGTATTCCCAAATTCTACTATTGGACAATAATATCAGGGATGGGGTGGTGGGAGCGGGTAAATTGTAGAGTTCTTCAAAGAACAGCCTAAACGTATCCGCAATTTTAGGGGTAAGACTTGTGTAATCTCCCTGTGCCGTCCTAATTTTAGGGATGAAACAAGTGGAATGTCTGTCACGTAAAGGCCTGGCTAATAATCTACCGGACTTATCTTTAAATTGCGAACGGAGATCTCGACAGTTACACAAGTCCGCCAATTTGGCTTTCAATATTAACTGAGATTGATAAACTGTAGGGTTCAGGGTCAGTTTATGAGAAGTCTCTATATTGGAGATCTCCGTCAGTGTATCTTTTTCTTGTGTGAGCCTATACTGATAATTTGGCCACTTAGTACTGATTTATGCGCTTCCCATACAACGGTTGGAGGTACATCATGGGTTGCATTTTATTTAAAATAGTTTATGAAATTAGTTTTGAAGGTTGAAACCGTTTCCGGATCTTTAAAAAGAGATTCATTGAGCCTCCAGTGGGGTTGGCGTTTACCTAGAGATGGTGATAGTAATTTGGATGGGGGCATGGTCAGTCCATGTAATGTGACCTATCTCGGAATGGGTTAAGAAAGGAAGGTGTCTATGGGAGAGGAACAAGTAATCAATTCTAGAATATCTGTAGTGTGGTGTTGAATAGAACGTATAGTCCTTTGTAGTGGGGTGTTGAATGCGCTAGGATTCCGCAAGCTGGGCAGAATGTAGTGCTCGTTTTACCTGCTTAATTTTTGTGAATTCGGAGAGAGGAAGCCCCCATGGAGGAGTCAAAGCGTGGATCAAGCGTAAGGTTCAGGTCACCGCCCATTATCACCAGCCACGATGCAAAGTCCTGTAGTTTATCTATTGTAGCCGAAATAAAAACATGTTGGTCAACATTTGGGACATATAGGTTAGCGAGAGTAACAATATCCATTCCCAAAGTTCCCTTCAGAAAAAAGGCCCTGCCTTCACTTTCCGACCACTGGTTCTGGACAGTGAAGGGAAGGCCCTTAGATACAAAGATCGCAACCCCTTTATTTTTCTGAAAAGGGGAATGGGAGAAATACACATGGGGAAAATGATAATCATGAAAGTTTGGAACCTTGCCTTTTAAAAAATGAGTTTCTTGTACTAATGCAATGTCAGCATGGAGTGCACTCAGTTCGCAGGATAGGCGAGAATGCTTATTCGGAGAATTTAGCCCCTTCGCGTTGATAGATATTATCTTTATCTGTGCCGGCTTAGCCATAGATGTGTCTGGAGGCCTGAGCATTTGCGAAGCACTTCCCCTCCGGTACCCGAGGAAAGGAAAGAGAGGAAAAGGAAAGAAAAGTGGAAAAAGAGGGGGAACATAAACACATTCTTATCTGAAAAATAATTGTACAGTGTCAAAATGATACTGTGGGCAGTGGTGCCTAATGGGGGGCCAGGTGCACCTTGGAAAGGTAAGCCCGGACCCCCATGATTTACAATGGCACGAACCTGGTTTGGGGAGCGTGGCAGCTCGAGACAAAGGCGTAGCCAAAACATAGGTTAACTACCTATAAAACAGTGGGCCCGAACAAGAACAGCGGGCCAGAATAAGTGAGTTATGTAATAAGTGCGTCACGGACAGCTTCATATATAAAATAAAATAACACACGTCTCAGAGCACAACATATGTCTGAGTCCGTCGAACGGACCAATGAAACAGCAAGGGAAAACAGTGAACCATCAGTATCATAATACCTATAATAGAAGGTCCATGTACATGTACATAGGGTAAGATGAGAACAAATTAAATATCCAGGGAAATCCACCCCCCACCCCCCGAACAAACAGATAAACCCCCCCCCCACCTCCCACTCCCATCACCCATAACCCACATTAATATATACTAAATAGTCACCATAGAAGTAGGGGGGAATAAAACGTCTCCCATTCGATATCAACAATAATAAACTATATGGAGCTGTAAAGGCTGTAAAAATGGTATGTGGTTAGTGACCTATCAAGAATCCCGAAATCGGGAATATTTATATGAAATTTTGTGTTTTCAAACCCAAATGTGAAGCATAGCGTTTTCAAGCACCGACCTGGTTCTGCGATGTCAGGAACTATAATGTTAGGATAAAAAACCTAGCAATATGGCAAAATCATCCAGGCGGGAGAGTCAGGGCAGTAGGATCCAATGATTCCGATCCCGTATCTCTTGGTGAATGGACCCAACGTGGCTTTCGTTTCCTCTGCGCCCTGGGAATCCATGAAAGGTTCTGTAGATTTGTAAGTTCCACAGAAGTAGATGTGCAATCCTGCCATCCAGGGAGAGCCAGGATTTCCAACTGAAGGGTGTCACAAAACGATGATAGGTCTTTAGGGGACCTTAGAGTGATTGGTGTGGAACCTTTGTAGATGGTTATTGAGAGCGGGTAGCCCCAGCTGAAGGGTATGGCAGCCTGCTTCAAGAGATCCGTAAGTGGCTTCAGCGTCTTCCGTGCCTGAAGTGTGGCCCATGCCACATCAGGAAGTATAATCAGCGGGGTACCTCTGTATGTGATGGGGCCGTGCTTTCGCACTTTGCGCAGGATTTCCTCCTTTAAGGTGAATGAGTGTTAACAACATACCACATCCCGTGGCCTGGGACTAGAGAGCTCCTTATGCCACAAGGTCCTATGAGCGTGATCTAGCATGATGGGTTGGTCAGGTGGGCGCTGTATAATCCCCATAAAGAGCTCCGTAAGCACTTGGATAAGATTTTCGGGCCCGGACACTTCAGGTAAGCTTCCTATTCCTATTTTCTTGATCAACCACCTGTTGAGATAGTAGGGCCACCATGGACCGTTGCTCCGCTAGCTTGGCTTTAAGGTCGATGAGTGCCGTATGGAGAGCCGCCTGATCTGTCTCAACAGCTTCAATTCATTGGCCTTGTCGTTTAAGGTCGATTTTAATGTCCTGCAGTTCCTCCCTTATGGTAGTTTTAATGAGGCCTACCGCCGAGGACAGGTCCCGTTGCAATTGCAGGGAGAGTGCATAGAAATCTCGTAGGCATTTTGTGGGTCCTTGTGTGGGGAGCTCCTTTTAGATTGTTTTCCCATAGTTTTGTAGCGCAGATGGACGTGTGCTATGTTCGTTTTCGGCCCGATGTTCAGGAGCTAATCTGCGTCTGCTTGCATCGAGGTCCAGACATGCCCCCCAGCTCAAAACAAATTTGCCTTACATAAGGCAGGACATACAAAACAAGAAAATGGCATTCAAACATTATAAAAGCAAGGGATCAGTAGCAAAGACACCAACAAAACCTGCAAAAAGGCAATCAAAATTGCTAAATTGGAAAATGAAATATTTGGAGTACTTTGAGCCTTCCCGTGAATTATTTTTAATTTATGAAAATTGGCTGATACCTGTTTTCTTCTTGGTACTGCACTTTACGGATAGCACCTTGTGGGATATAACTTTCCATCTGTGTTCCAGTTTTGGCACGGATGTCTCTATATTTGTGCACATTGCACTTTGGGCTGGTCTCAGTGCAACAACTTTTTGTAAGTCTTACCAAATAAAACATGTTTATACTTTGTTACACAGTTTCAAGCTACATATTTTTTATCCTCTTTTCAAATGTCCACCAAATTCTCTGCATGCGACTATGAAGACCAGAACAGAGTGGTGCTTATTTTTTACTTTCGTTTTGTTTTTTAAGGATCTCCAAATTTGTTTTGAGAGCCATGTTTCATTGATTTCTGCCGACACAAAATTAGGTAAGGTCCAACCTTCATGTTTCTTCTTTGCAGGAAGAAATGAGGGACTGGGCAAGCAAGTGGCAAGTGTGATTCAATATAGACAAATGTAAAGTTGTGCATTAGGGAAAAAATAATGGCAATGCAATATATACTTTAAATTGTATCTTCCTGGGAAAAACTACTAATGAGAAAGATTTAGGAATAATTGTAGAAAACAGACTTGGCAACAGCGCGCAATGCTAGTCAGCAGCTGCAAGGGACAATAAGATATTGGCATGTATAAAACTTGGAGTTGATTCACAGGAGAAAGATATCATCTTACCTCTTTACAAGTCAATGATAAGACCTGACCTACAGGGCTATTAATAATCAATATGTATAGAATAAACATTAATATTTTAGAGCTTCAGTATGGAAGAAGAAATCTGATTGCCTTTTGGCAAAATTAGAAATAGTTTAATTTTTGGGATCAAAAGCAGAAATGATAGGTAGAAGTGTTAAACATGATGTGCTTAAGTCTTCAACCTAAATTACTTGGTTACTTTATCTGCTACATACTTTACTATTTAATTCTGTACAGCTTCCTTTAAATGAGTGCAAGAAGTTTATGTTTATTGAGGTATGCGCTGTGTTAGCATAGATCACATGTGGCTAACCTTTGACAATGCAGCAGTGTTGGACTACATTTCCCATGATGCACAGGCTGTCATGACCCTGTGAGCATGCACCAAATTGACTTTGAAATGTGTAAGGCATCATCTTATCCTTTTTGTAAATGCACTCAGAGCTCGATTTCCTTCATCCACGTTTTTCTCTTTTAAAACATCAATGATCTCATGCCATTGGTTCAACCTGCATCAAGGCTGAATCCAGTCATACTGTGTCTACTCCTCAGTGAATCAAGTCTAATATGTTTTCATTTGTAACATAGTACTTTTTTTTTTTTTTTTAAAGTCCTGTTTCTCATTATTTTTATGCACCAGAACCTTTTGTGTCACATAAAAATCCACATCTGCAAGATGGTTTTAAACATTTACTTCCAGATCTTGTAATGGACAAAATGTCTCTTTTACTATTATATATTTGTGTTTATGTCTTGTTTGGCACACTTCCCTAAAGGTCATAATTTCTTACAGATGCTTACGTATAAGCATTGCATTCCTTTGTCTGTTTAATCTCTTACACATGTGCTCAAATACACTACTTCCTATGGAAACTCCTCCCATCCAAGCTACCCCTTCCCCCCTGCTAAGGAGCAAGTCTCATGTAACACATTCTTATAAAGACCAGCTTCCGGTACTAACTCCTCCCACTTTCTCTTGTACAAATTATTGCATGCCACGTGAGGTCACTGTTAAAGTAACAGTAACTGTTCCCCCTGGAGCCCCTCTTTGTTCAGTAAACTACTCACTCCCCCTCCCATCGTGTAACCAAGATGGAGCTGGGATGTGGGTGGGAGAACTCTATAAAGATGACATCACATTCTGTAGGGTGGGCTTAAAGAAGACCCCTCCAACTGTTAGCCAATTGTTGAACGTATATTGTATCTTTAAACTATGACTGTACTGTGACGTATTCCTGCTTTAAAAGGAATCCCCCACTCTGAGAAATAAAGGTTTGCCTCAGGTTTTTCACTGATCAGAAACTTTGTCTCCGGTGTGAATTACTTCTAGGGGAGAGCGCATTAGTTGATCAATCTGGAAGGAGTAGATAGACAATAAAGAAAAGTTTGCTTTGATCCAAATCAATCTGAATGCTAACTGGCAGTGACTTCCAGTAATGGACAAGCAGAATAATTGTAGTACACTTGCTATTGTGTCTTAGATCAACCCTACAGCAGTAGCAGTTTCTCCTGGTATAGCATCACATTTAATAGTGTGAGTTATTGAAAGTCTGGTATAAAATCATTTTTAGAAACCATGTATATGTGGAAGAAATATTTTAGAGTTTGCTGCAGCTGGGGACCATGTGGGAGAAAGCGGCATTGACATGGACAGTTTGTGGCTAGGTGTTTTGGATCCCTGGCATCTGACTGTAGAGGGGATGTAAGGATTGAGCCACAGATTTCTATTGAAACTGTATACGTTTTAGTAGAAAAATAACCCACCAAAGACAGCTATTCAATAATTTCTTCGAAGAACCTCCCTATATTAATTTTTGGCCAAAGGGTCTTTTATAATTCACCTACAAACATGGACAGAGTTGACAAAGCTGTAGATAATTTGACACACAAAAAATCACCCATTCAACTTTATCTCCGTCAAATATCTTGGCCATTAGTCTATTTTGGATCTCTTTTTTAATCTTATTTGTTAATAATTTATCGACATTTTGCAGCGCCTTATTGCTGCACTGTATTTAGCATGCCTGGGGGGGGGGGGGGGGGGGGTTTCCGGAACAAAAAAAGCTGCTCCTTTAAGAAAAAAAAACTCGCTTGCCAGCAGAGACGGTGGCTGGGAAGATCGGAAGATTGCCCGTCACCACCACTCTGGCAGCATGGGGAGCCGTACAGGCAGCATGGGGAGTCGTACAGGCAGCAGAGAAAAATCTCCAAGCTGCCTATTTGGCTCCCAATGCCAGTATGACGGGGAAAGTGCTGACAGATAACGTGATCCAGCGTGGAATATTGAATGGCAAAATTCTGGCATATTGAGGGGTCAAATGCTACAATATTGAATTGCAAAATGCTGGCATATTGAGGGGTCAAATGTTGGAATATTGAATGGCAAAATTCTGGCATATTGAGGGTTTAAATGCTGGAATATTGAATGACAAAATAATGGCATATTGAGGGATTAAATGCTGCAATATTGACTGGCAAAATTCTGGCATATTGAAGGGTTAAATGCTAGAAAATGAAATGGCAAAATACTGGCATATTAAATGGCTAAATAATGGGATGTTGAGTGGCACAATTCTGGCATATTGAGGGGTTAAATGCTGGAATATTGAGTGACAAAATACTGGCATATTGAGGGATTAAATGCTGCAAAATACTGGCATATTGAGGGGTTAAATTCTGCAATATTGAATGGCAAAATTCCAGCATATTGAAGGGTGCTGGAATATTGAGTGGCAAAATACTGGCATATTGAAGGGTTAAATGCTGCAATATTGAGTGACGAAATACTGGCATATTGAGGGATTAAATGCTGCAAAATACTGGCATATTGAGGGGATAATTGCTGCAATATTGAATGGCAAAATTCTGGCATATTGAGAGATTAAATGCTGGAATATTGAATATTGATATATACTGAATATATTTGCATACTGAATGGCAAAATTAAATTTTTCAATAACATTTTTATTACAAATGAAAATAGTTGAATACAATATTAAAAAAATAATTCAGTAAGTATAAATGCAACTAGTTAGAGAGAGAGAGAGAGAGAGAGAGAGAGAGAGAGATGTCTGTGTGTATAGATATGTATTGTTTTAGAATTGTACAATTGTCACCTCTTGGGACTCCTGTGTGTCGCATAATTAATGGCGGTCCCATGTGTTGCATATTTATTGGGCCCCATCTGTGGCATAATTAAGGGGCTCTTTTGTGTGGCATAATTATGGGGCGCTTGTGTGTGGCATAATTAAGGGTGCCTGTGTGTGGTATAATTAATGGGGCTCCAAGGTGAGGCATAAATAATGGGGCTCTGGTGTGGCATAATTTATGGGGCTCTGGTGTGCCATAATTCATAGGGCTTTTGTGTGTGTCATAGTTATGGGGCTCCTGTGTGTGGCATAGTTAATGGGCTCCTGTGTGTGACATAATTTGTGGGGCTCCTGTGTGTAACATATTTAATGGGCCATCTGACTGGCATTACTAAGGAATATGTTTGGCATTGTATTGGAGGAAGTCCAGGGGGGAGACAGCATGAGTTACTGCACCGGGTGACACCAACCCTAGTGATGCCTCTGTTTGTAATTAATGTGACTACTGCACATAAGTGTGAATTATATATATATATATATATAAATATATATATACACACGCACACACATATGTATATAATTATATATATTATTCTCTGAATGAATGAAAAATTAATGTGGCCACACATACATTTCTAGCGAAGTGGCCATTTGCAGAATAAACTTGGACACCCCTGACACTGTGTCTATATAATTGTGTGCTGAGTGAAGTGTGAATCCAGCCCAGTGAAGCAGGCGTGCAGTGTAATAACTAATACAGTTTCCACTATTATAACAGTTCATGGAACCAATTTAAAGGATTTATACCTTATGTAACTTATTGAGTGTGCCGTGAAATTTCAGCTGTTGATGACATATATATTTAGTGCCCTGTGTCTGGTGCCAGTCTGTCAGTTTAACTATGTGATGTACATTCATGTTACAGAGAAATGTTAAAATGATACAGGAAATTAAGTGAATGTATTTATTTTAAAGGTGTCATTTCCATATTGTTAATTGTATACTGAAGTACTTTGGGTTAAACCTTAAGATTTTATAATTTACCAGTAATCATTTATTCAGGAGATTTAAGAACTGTTGGAGTTAAAGGGGAATGGAACCAGAGTCTGAAAAAGAACTGTTTGTACATGATGTTTAGAAAATGTTTGATAAAATGTAATTTGTAAGAAAAAATATGTTCAATTCATTAAATCACTAAAATAACAGATTTTTGATATCAAAATAGACTATTAATAGTCTATAGTCTGTAGCGTATATGTCCAAATAAAAGTGAAAGTACTTGTCAGAGACTTGGCTATCTGCTGTGGTTACATTGTTACTAGTGTTGAGCGAACCCGAACATTATGGTTTTTGGACCCCGGACCCGAACACGGACATTCCACTGTATGTTCGTGTTGGAGTTTGGGGTTCGGCAGGGCCGGCGCCACCTGTAAGGCGACCTAGGCAGCCGCCTAGGGCGCAATTTAGCAGGGGGCGCTGAAAACGTGAAAAAAAAATCCTACTCCTTCCCCCTTACTTACCTCCTCGCTGCTGCTCTGTCTCCCTGTGCAGGTCCGTGGCTGTGAGGGAAGCGTTGTGCGCTCCCCTCCAGCCGATGCGGATTCAATCAAGTTTGTTTAAACTTTTTTTTTTAAACAAACTTTATTGAATGCGCATTGGCTGGACGGGAACGCACAACGGTTCCCTCACAGCCACGGACCTGCAGCACCGGAGACAGAGCAGCAGCGAGGAGGTAAGGAAGGGGGAAGGAAGAGGGTGGCTAAATCCTGGCACATTGAGAGGCATAATCCTGGCATATTGAGGGGCATAATCCTGGCATATTGTGTGGGAAAATCCTGGCATATTGAGTGGCATAATAATCCTGGCATATTGGGTGGCTAAGTCCTGGCATATTGAGGGGCATAATCCTGGCATATTGAGGGGCAAAATCCTGGGATATTGCGGGGCATAATCCTGGCATATTGAGTGGCATAATAATCCTGGCATATTGGGTGGCTAAGTCCTGGCATATTGAGAGGCATAATCCTGGCATATTGAGGGGCATAATCCTGGTATATTGTATGGGAAAATTCAGGCAAATTGAGTGGCATAATAATCCTGGCATATTGGGTGGCTAAGTCCTGGCACATTGAGAGGCATACCGTATTTGCTCGATTATAAGACGACCCTGATTATAAGACGACCCCCCAAACTTTGTATATTCCATTAGGAAAAAAACTAAAAACCTGAATATAAGACAACCCTATAGGAAAAAAAAAGTTTAACTTGTATATATGTAAATTGCTTTTTAATATTTAATAAAAAATTGATATTATACAAATGCATTTCTTGTTTTTATTTCCTTGCGGCCTCTCTCCCTCCCCAGCGTAGTCTCTCTCTCTATCTCCCCCCTCCCTCCCCTAGTCTCTCTCTCTCTATCTCCCCCCTCCCTCCCCTAGTCTCTCTCTCTCTCTATCTCCCCCCTCCCTCCCCTAGTCTCTATCTCCCCCCTCCCTCCCCTAGTCTCTCTCTCTCTATCTCCCCCCTCCCTCCCCTAGTCTCTCTCTCTCTCTATCTATCTCCCCCCTCCCTCCCCTTGTCTCTCTCTCTCTCCCCCCTCCCTCTCCTAGTCTCTCTCTATCTCCCCCCTTTCCCTGGTGGCTAGTGGGGGTAGCTGGGGGATGTCTGCGCGATGAGCTGCCACCCGGCACGCTCGCCGGGACTTCTGTGACGAAAGCGGAAGTACCCGGCTTCTTCACAGAAGCCCCGGCAGTCGTGCCGGGCAGAAGCAGGGGAGTCTGCGCTCGTTGCGCAGACATCCCCTGCTGCTAGAGAGGGGGATCCAGGTCCCCTGCAGCTCTGCTGGGGACCTGGATCCCTATAATCTGACCTCAATTTGAGGTCAGATTATAAAACGACCTCGAATGTAAGAATTCGTCAAATACTGTGCTTACAGCGCACTTTGAAAAATTCTAATTGTTTTGGGTGCTAAATAGTACATTTGTGCCTTGCGGTGCACTTCATATCTAAGAGTCAAATAGAACAGTCCAATACTGTGCTTACAGCGAACTTTGAAAAATTCTAATTGTTTTGGGTGCTAAATAGTACATTTGCGTCTTGCGGTGCACTTCAAATCTGAGAGTCAAATAGAACAGTCCAATACTGTGCTTACAGCGAACTTTGAAAAATTCTAATTGTTTTGGGTGTTAAATAGTACATTTGCGTCTTGCGGTGCACTTCATATCTGAGAGACTCCAGCGCCGCTTCCACCTACACCGCCACGGTCACCGCCTCCTCAACCTATGGGTCACTTAGTATAAACTGAAAGAGAATACCCTGCACTCCAACCCTCTCTCAAATGGTTAATTCTGTTGATCCTCCTGGCAGCCATGCTTTAGATTTAGATTTATGTTCTTCCAAAGCTAAAATCAAAGATTCCATCTAGTGCTATTTTATGGCTCAGCTGTATTTGTAATTTGTATGTATTTTATGTTTTTTTAAGTTATTTCCCTATCCACAGGGCACTTGTCCTACTCTTACCCACATTTTACTTCCTTTTGGAGCCCTCTAGCCCTTTCCAGGACTTTTTTAGAGGCATTTTAGTGGCCAAAAGTTTGTGTCCCCTTTGACTTCAATGGGGTTCGGGGTCAAGTTCGAGCACGGACCAGGACATTTTTTCGACGTTAAAAAACTCTAATTGTTACATACTGTCGTGGAGAAGTGTAGTGAAGTAAGATATATTCACAGGTACAGATGATGAGGTGTGTATTTGATAGATGTAGGTACCCACTATTTGGCATCAGCAGATGCTCTAGTGAAGAGCTTCCCAAGGCATCATCCAGTGGAATGGGAAAAGGGGCCCTGGGGCCCTCCTCTCTCCCCTCATCTGAGGTGTCATTGGAGTAATGTATTCCGCCTACAAAACACAGTGTGCCCCAGGGCAAGTGGGATTAGTGCAAATGCGCCATTTTGATTTGATGTGGTGCATGCTTGATTGATAAGAGATTGCATGCTGCAGAAAATGCCTGATTTTCTCTTTTTGGGGTTGATGTGAAGCATATAGAAATAAACTGGCAAAGAGAAGGAAGCACTGCACAAATAACGGCAGCCAGCCCTTTGTGGGTGGTTAGCTCATCCATTTAGGAAACAACATTACACACAGAAGACAAGCTTGATTTAGGCTCTCCTCTATTTCTTTTAATGAAGGCAATTGTCCTCTTTGTAAAAAAACAACAACTTTTAATGGAGTAAATAAAAATCAGCATATCAGCTCTCACCTGACGCATTTCGTCCTTAGTTAGGCCTTAGTAATGTGAATATGAATGTGTGTTTAAGATGGTAAAATTGTTTATTGTATTTCTTCTGGCATTGCTAGGGGTTCAGTTTGTATTTTGGTTGCACTTTTTTTTAGCCGGTATGATAATTTGCCAGTTACTTTATAATGGTGGTCAGCGTTTGTGTGGTAATTACTGTGTGTTTCCATGTTAGCGATATCGCTTTTTTAGCAGGTGTGATAGTGACTTTAGTGCCCTTTAATTTACCGCATACCCAAATATTTGATATGATGGGCTTTAATGGAAATATTGCAAAGCAGGTGCTTCTTTGAATCTGCATTTGATTTATAAAGATCTCTTTTACAGATTGGAATTATTTGGTGTTATTAACATTTTTTTAAAAGTTAGAGGAGCCAGATCCTGTAGTGTTTACAAATGTAATGCTGTAGCGTACGCTTATACAACAAATACATTTCCGATTTTTTTGAAAAGAATGAAGTTGTCTTCAATCATCAGTTACAGTTTTCCCTATAACGTTTTAAAATCAAAAGTTCAGACCTAAATCCGAATGTTTGAAAGTGCATTGTTACACATAGCCAGATTCAATAATAACAGATAAAGAAACATGGTACATTACATACAATAGGACGCCAAAGCAGAATCTTTAATAAGCAATAGCTCAAGTGTTCCATTAGCAATCAATTTCATCTTTCATTGCACACACAATTAGCTCTAAAAATAGAACGCTTGTTGCTTATTGGAAAGACTTTAAAATATATGTGCAAAGCCAGCATGACTACAGATTCAGCCAACCTGTAGTCAAATAATACAGATTGCTTTTAAAAATGTTATCATTATAGGAAAAACATATTACGTCAGGATGTTCACACTTAACGGACTAAGAAAGAGCTATCTGTGTACCTCTGAATACTATTCAATAAAATCTGAGACTGAAGGTCGAGATTATCACTAATGTCACACTCCAACCTTAGACAGACTTGACCACCCCTCGGATGCCTCATCTCGACCTTCGAAAAAGGTATTCACTAACCATTTTGCAAAGATCTAGATGAGTGAAGCATGCCAAGATGAATGGGAGCAAGAGGAAACTCAGTCCCATTAATTTCTATGGGGGGTGGAAAACATGTCTGTCCACCATGACCAGTTATTATTTCCTGTGAGATGTACTTGTGTACCTGTAAAAAAAGTTATGGTTACCCCGTGTATGTGCTCCTATAAAGGGCTTCAATCGCCTACCTGCACCCCGGACTGTTTGCTAACGACCAAGTTCCATAATTGGCTATTAATAATGAAAAAGCATTAATAATAGAGCTTATTGATCCAAGGAGAAATCTTATTGCCCTTTTGGAGTCAAGGAGGAAGTTTTCCGCCTAGGAGGCAAAATTCGAAATAGCTTTCTTAGGGGTTTTTGCCTTCTTTTGGATCAAAACGCTGAAATGATATATAGAAGGGTTGAACTTGATGGACTTGTGTCTTTTTTCAACCTAAATTACTATGTTACTATGTAATAAAGGTTAAGCCTGGTCTCTGGTAGCATTCGGGATATTTGAATTTTCGACACGATTCTGATTGGGTGGCAGTTTAAAGCCCCCAGTCGAATTGAGAGACCAAAAACGTTGCTTGGCCACTGATTGGATGGGGAGTTAAAGGGCTGTTCACCCTCAGTACTCTATGGGGAAAGTAGATGCCGCCCTGATTGGTTGATGGTTTATAGGTCCAGCACAGATTGGTCGCTCATTGAAAGAGCTGTGTCAGCGCTGTGCTGATTGGCTCCTCAATTAAAGGGCCAAATTAAATCTCCTAGTGTCGTTAAGTCTAACTCCTGGCTACACCTCCACCATCGGTAATAGGTCACTCTGCCCTCCAGTTTGGCACCAAATTAAATTATTGGTTTTCACTGTGTGTTAAGCTAATTCTTTTCAAGTCCATTGTTCAATCACTGATATCGAGATGTTGTACTATATATATTCTATGTATTATGAGTTAATAAATGTTAATTCTGTTTTACTCAACATGACTGGTTTCGTCTGCTATGTTGGGAGTTTGAGAAGCGGGATTATCAGTGTCTATAGCCTGTTTGGAGATTGTGTATTTGCTGGGACCTGAGGAGCATCTTTGTGGACCTGATCTTGGTTAGGATCTATCCATCTCAGTAGCCCTCCTGTGAAAATGCCTTTAATGCCTATTCAATTCTGCCCCGACAGTGACGGGGGATTATAATTAACCCTTCTTACACTGTTAGTTGATATTCCGGGGGCTTGTCTAAGACTCCCGGAATCAAAATCATTACTAACCACCACTTGCCCTGGCCTCCCATATGTATTAGGTAGTGCAGGGGAGATCGTTGGGAGCCCCCAGAACCTGCGGAGATTTATTATTCTTTGTTATGCAACTCCACACCTCTACAGGCATATTAATGGCAAAATAAAACTGGCATATGAATGGCAAAATAAAACTGGCATATGAATGCCAAATAATATTGAAATGTCAATGGGCAAATGGGCTGTGGCATATAAATGGACAAAATAACACTGGCATATTAATGGACAAATCGGCTGTGGCATATTAATGGGCAAATTAACTGGCATAATAATGGGAAAATTGGCTGTTAATTGACAAAATAACGTTGGTATATTAACGGACAAATTGGTTGTGGCATATTAATGGACAAAATATCACTGGCATATTAATGGGCAAAATAACACTGGCATATTAATGGGCAAAAAAAGCACTAGCATATTAATGAGAAAATTGGCTGTGGCATATTAATGGACAAAATAACACTGGCAAATTAATGGGCAAATTGAATTTGGCATATTAATAGACAAACTAACACTGGTATATTAATGGGCAAATTGGCTTTGGCATATTAATGGGCAAACTAACACTGGCATATTAATGAGCAAATAGGCTGTGGCATATTAATGGACAAAATAGAACTGACATACTAATGGACAAAACAAAACTGGCATATTAATGGGCAAAATAACACTGGCATATTAATGGGCAAATAGGCTGTGGATCATATGAATGGACAAAATAACCCTGGCATATTAAAGGGGAAAAAAACACTGGCATACTAGGAGGGAAGACTGCATGGAAGAGACGAGTAGGGACACGGTGCAGCCAGGTGGTGAGCACTGGGGAAGGGGGAGGATGGTAAATAATGAGCACAGGAGCATTGGCATATTAATAGAAAACCTAACGTTGGCATACTAATGGGCAAATTGGCTGTGGCTCATTAATGTCAAAATAATACAGGCATACTATTGGGCAAATTGGCTATGGTTTATTAATGGCAAAATAATACTGACATAATTTTGGGAAAATTGACTGGCTTATTAATGAGAAAATAATAAATGCATATTATTGGGCACATTTGCTGTGGCTTATTAATAAAATAACACTGGCATATTAATGGCAATAGTAATAAGGGCATATTAATAGCAAAAGTAATACTGGAATTTTAATGGCAAAATAATACTGGCATACTGTATTAGTTATATACACATAGACTCCACTATAAAACAAACATTATTATAGGCTTCCCTGTAAGTGGCACTATATAAATACTATAAAATTAAAATATAAGCACTTCACTGCAATGGCCACCTGACCAGTTCAGTTGAACAAAAATATATAGATAAAAGACTAGACGCCACTCTCTGGACTAACCCCAGCACCCAGGACTTGACCCAACACTTAGATTGCACTCACCCAGTGGCCAGATATGAACTCAGGTCTTACCCCAGCACCCAGATTTGCCCTCAGGACTTACCAGAGCAGCCATATTTACACTTAGGTCTTACCCCAGTGGCAGGAATAGTAGTCAGGACCGTGCGGCTGCCGATGCCACCATTTCTTTAAAGTTCTGCTGATCTAATACATAGTATTTAAAGTAATGTATAATTTTATATTTTTAAGAATTTAAGATCACTTATATAAATATTTTTATTTTATGTATGTCACTTGTTTTTAACTAGTCTTAGCTCAGTGGCCAGATTTGCACTCAGGATTTAGCCCAGCAATCATATTTACCCATGGGTCTTACCCCAGCAGCCATATTTACACTCAGATCTTACCCCAGCAACCACATTTTTACTTAGGTCTTACCCCAGCGGCCATATTTACACTCAGATCTTACCCCAGCAGCCACATTTTTACTTAGGTCTTACCCCAGCGACCATATTTATACTTAGGTCTTAGCCCAGCGACCATATTTATACTTAGGTCTTACCCGAGTGGCAGGAATTGTAGTCAGGACCGTGCCACTTTAAAGTAACTAATAATTTTATATTTTTAACACTTTGAGATCACTTATATAAATATTTTTATTTTATATATGCCACTTGTTTTTCACTATTTTAAAAAATTTGTGGGAAATCACCAGGCACCAGGAAAAATTAAACCTTAATTACATCATCAGCTGTCTTTAACACTGAGCTGACTTTGCTTCTATTTGCGCCTGATGATCTCCTTAGCCTATGATTAAGTGCCTCAAAGCACAAAACGTGTAAGGCTCACCGGTTTGGAATGTTACTATGGCCAGCCTGTATATTTTTGCACAGTCTACTATTAAAGCATCATCTACTATCCTTGGATCGACTCTCCGCATCATTTTTGTTTGTTTTTTATAGATGCCACCTTTTCAAATGACAGCTGGGTTGTCATGTGACACCCGACACTCAGCTCATCCGCAGTGCGATGCCAGAGGGCAGAGCAAGCAGTCTGTGCCAATGTCGGTACACTGTATCGCCTCACGCCGCACTTCCACCACACACAATAAAATAAAATATTAAAAAATGCACAAAGCGCTGCGCAATGGAGTTCAGATTTTTGGGCTCCCTTGTGGCTGTGCCCTAAGGTGTTATGATAGCGCTGGCCCTGTGTACATGCAACTAATATACTGTATGTGAAATGCACACATTACTTTAAAACAATTGACAGTTCTCATGTAGTTTTATATTGAAATTAGTTTCACCAGGACCTCATTCAGTGTCCTCCAATAAGGCGGTTTGTAGATATAGGCAGGATTTGTTCTGTAACAACAGCACTAAATGTATTACCCAATAATTGCAGTTTTTAGGAAATAGGAAAATAGCTGATGAAAAAATGCTTTTTCTGTACTTTATAGGATGCAACACGTATATAAAAATATTTTTTGGGACACTGTAGGTGGAACTGCCCCTTTTAGGTTTTTTACTTCTTCACAATTTTGAAATATTTCAAAGAAGCTTGCATATACTATATACAATATGTTATCAATTTAAAGCATTACATCAAATCATCTGTTCTCACAATCTGTCTATTATAACGTCTGCTGTGCTAAGAATTGACAATTTCTCATGCACCAAATAGTATCAGCTTTCTATAAATACATGTTTTTTACATTACAAAACAACACTGTATACTGTTCAGTATATAGTATTAATGCTCATGTCTGAAGAGCTTTGTCTGTAGCAAGGCTGGTATTTTCCTGGATGCTATGTATCTGAATTCATTTTAGTACCATAAATCTATGTTTTTAAATCTAAGAGATTCTTTAAAAATATCTATAATGTTCTATGTTCTTCTGAGTTTGACCCCAGCAGTAAAACATTTGTGGATACCATTGTCCAATGGCACACTGTACATTTATTAAAAAAACATATTTTTTTTTACATTATATAGAATAAAAATATTGAATGCAAATTTGAATTTAAAAAAAAAAAATTATACTCTATTTTAAAGGGACACCTTAATATTATTATAATCTGTGAATGCAGAAATAAGAAATTATCTACAAATTGTGTTATCAGCACTGCAAGCAATTGCATAGATTAAGAGAAAACGGGGCCGATTCTATCTAGTCCGTTAAAGGAAAAAAGTGCGATAAGCAGTAAAGTAACGGGCAAAAGATATGCAATGCTCCCTCTTAAAGCCATTAATAGGTGCAGTAAAATCAATACCCGCTGAAACATCCATATCCCTAACATGGAAACGCGATCATTACTCCACAGAAGTAATGGGCAGAAAAATGACACATTTTTGCTCTTTAACATAAGTGGAGCTCCATTAACCCCTTAGAGACTGGACTGTTTTGAAAAGGTTGTACCCTTCGTTTAGCTGTAATTTTCCTCTTTGGATATCGAGGCAATGCAGTAACACCGGCTGAGCAAAACCAGCATTCTCACCAATCTGCTATCGAATCATAGAATACTGACTTACAACTCTCACAATGCTATTACCAGTCGCTCAATGCAATTGCTGCGATCACCCAAGACTGTTGTGCTGTTGTGGCTACCACTACACTGTTCTCTCCTATCAGTGAAACCATTCCTCCAACTACTGAGCTATGTGTGGTGTCTTGTTAAAGGTCCCATCACTGGCAAGGTGTAGCAGATTTTCGGGGCCTTCATAGTGCATTTTTTGAATGTGTTCTGGGTGTGAATGTGTTTACTGATTGGCTAGGAACTGTTTTGTTGATTGGATGCATTACTTTTAATTTTCTTACTTTGAAATCATGGCATTGTGAGCAGTGAGTTTATTTATTTTAAAGTTTAGCCCCCTTGGGCAATCCTATATACTAAATAGTCACCAAAAAATAGGGTGCCTTCTGTTACAAAAGCGAATAAAGAAGAGAAAAGTACATAATCATATTATGTACATATTATAATCATAATCGGTACACCTCAGTACCACTCCTATAATAAGAAAATAGTGTCAAACGTAGCTAGAAAGTGTTATAAATGCCTTTAATATGAATTAATCAAATATAAGTACAAATATCTTAAACTTATCAGGTCAATAGATAAAGTGTAGAGAACGAAGAAAGTTCCGGACTGCACAGGTGGGGGGAGTGGCTGAAGTTTAAGTAATCTCCCCTCTAAACGGTCTTCAGTGCCTTTTGCTGGTGTAAGACTTTCATCAAGAAATAGTGCTTATATTTAATATTCAGCACTTATTTGTCTAAGCGTTGAATAGCGCGAAACGCGTCAAACCTTACATCTGGTATATATTACTCCTACTGTCTGCTGCTCGCTATTTAGAATTTGCACGATCTTGATATTAAACATCCGCTTTCTACTGAATATGGTCTTGTGAGTGCCGTTCTTTGCATGTTTTGTTTGCAATTAATAAAGTGTCTGTGTGTCACTCATGGTCACACCCAAAAGAACAGCAAAATAAACCAAAAATAAAAGTACCGGTAGCAGCAAAGTACCTTGTCATAGATGGTGCCCATTATCCTGTAAACTAGTTGTGAGTTTGCATGAGAAATAGTGATGGGATGGAATCTCCGTTTATAAGACAGGTCTAATGAAATTCTTTGTGAGTAAATAAACAAAATTAAATAATGATCAGCTACTCTCATGTCTTCCTCTTGGAACAGCATAGGCTATGGGTTGACAAAAGCTCAGACAATAAAGACAAAACTACTGAGGTACCACCTTGATTTTTTAAGAGCTAAGAGAGGAAAGAAACCACAGAATGTTGCATAAAAGTAGTTATGTGACAGCCATCCCAATTAATATACAAATTCATGAATAACCAGTGACTCCATCAAAAGCTTTCTGTCATTCAATAAAAACAGAGGATAGTACACAGCACAAATGCCAAAACATTTTTAATCTGGAAGTTCAACTCACTAAAATAGTTACCCAGGAAATTATGCTACATAAATATGTTGACTTAGCATCTTGCTTTGAGTCCAGGGATAGGCAGCGTGCCCGTACGAAGACACCAGTGTCTGCAGCAAGGTTTGTGAAGGTTCATGGAACATCATCAAATTGCCCCCTGGCACCAGTTAATATGCACCCTGAGGAATATTGATGCCTCCCCTTGGTTGTGACAAAGAATCTATTCACTAAAATCTAAATTGACAATTGGGCCACAAACATTTTGCATTGATTGCCAAAAAAAATCTCCAACTTGCCTGCCTTTCCAACTCAAATATTCATGCCTGTTTTTTGTAGTTCAGCTACAGTTCACTTCTTAGTTTACCACCATTCAAAATGGGGAGTGGTAAGTACATAGTTACATATTAGTTTAGGTTGAAAAAAGACTTGCGTCCATCAAGTTCAACCCTTTCCCCATGTTTACCGCTGTTGTTCCAGAAGAAGGCAAATAAAAACCCCTTCTGCAATTTCGAATTCTGCGTTCAGATGGGTGGGGGGGGGGGGGGGGGTTGGGGGGGGGGGGTTCCTTCTTGACTCCAAATGTCAGATTTAACCTTGGATCAAAAAGCACAAAATAAAAATTAATGCCTATACTAGCATGTATAGCCCTCTGTGCTCAAGTCTTAGCTTTAGAAAGCCATTTGTATGGGCCCTGTACAAATATATAACATTTTCATATCCCCTCTAAGCCACCGTTTCTCTAGCATGTACAGATTTAACTTTTCCAGCCTTTCTTCATAACTAAAACTTTCCATTCCCCCGATTAGTTTTGTAGCCCGCATCTGCACTTTCTCTAGTTTCTTAATGTCTTTTTTTTAAAAAGCCGTCCAGTATTTTCATTATTGTACCCAAAATGCATAATCTTACATTTGTCTACATTGAATCACATTTGCCATTTATCTACCCAATTTGTCCAAATCCTCTTGCAGCAAAGATCTAGTTAAGACTGTATTACCCTACTTAATTTTGTGTCACCAGCAGACACAGCAACATGGCTCCCTATGCCCTCTGGGAGATCAATAATAAACTAATTAAAAAGAAGAGGACCCAGAACAGAACCCTGAGGTACTCCACTTATCACATCTGCCTTTGCATTCTCCCTTTTAACCCCTTAGTGACATGACTTTTTTGGCTTGTCCGACGCTTGGTGACATGGGCTGTTTTAACATTTCTGAGCAGTTTGTGTTTTGCTGTAATTTATTTCTGTCTCATTTAGGGTACCCGCACAAACTATATATCGTTTTTATTGTCATAAGAAGGGCTTTCTTTTGATACCATTATTTTGATAATAGCATATAATTTGATGTAAAAAAAATAATAAAATATGGCAAAAAAATTGAAAAAATTATTTTTTTATGACTTTTATTTGAAAAATCGTATACTCATGTACAAGAGACAACAAAAAAACACTGCTAAAAAGTTTCTAATATATGTCCTGAGTTCAGAAATAGCCCATGTTTTTATGTTTTTGTGCTTTTTTATTCATGTTACAGGGCCAGAACTATAAGTGGTGCAAAGCTATTTTAAAATCCCTTCTTTCAAAATTAGCGATAGTGACATTGTAACACTGATTTCTGTACTAAATCCATGAATGACCCCCAACATGTACATATTTTTGAAAACTAGACAACTCAGGGCATTTAACTTGGGGTATTTTGACACATTTCATGTAGCCATTTTACCACCAATCTATGCCAAAGTTTGCAGCAAAAAATCTTTTTTTTTAATTTTTCACATATATTGCAATTTAGGTAAACATTACCTTAAAATGTGAAGGGGTATTTCCAAATAACACCTCAATATGTGTTCAGCAACATCTCCTGAGTACAGGGATACCACCCATGCATAGGTTTGTTGGTTTGTTTTGGGGCTAAAAGGCCACATTTAGGGGGTGCGCATTTTGGTTTTCCAACTTGGAATTCTGACATGCAGAAAACTTGTGCCCATGTCCCATTTGGGACATTTTTGAAGCCAGAAAGTGTATTCTACCCCACAAAACCATATATTTTTTTAAACTAGACACCCTAGGGTATTTCAAATAGTAGTATTTTAACACTTTCCATGCACTAATTATACTACCAGCCTATGTCAATGTTTTGGGTAGTAATTTTTTTTCACATACATTGAACTTTGGGCATGAATTCACAGATCCTGTTATATGTCAGTGCCAAACAACACCTCAATATGTGTTCAGCAACATCTCCTGAGTACAGGGATACCACCCATGTATAGGTTGGTTAGGTTATTTGGGGGTTAAAAGGCCACATTTGAGAGGTGCGCTTTTTGGTTTTCCAACTTGGAATTCTGACGTGCAGAAAACCTGCGCCCATGTCCCATTTGGGACATTTTTGAAGCCAAAAAGTGTATTCTATCCCACAAAACCATATATTTTTGAAAACTAGACAACCTAGGGTATTTCAAATGGTAGTATTTTAACACTTTCCATGCACTAATTATACTACCAGCCTATGTCAATGTTATGGATAGTAATTTTTTTTCACATACATAGTACTTTGGGCATGAATTCACAGATCCTGTTATATGTCAGTGCCAAACAACACCTCAATATGTGTTCAGCAACATCTCCTGAGTACAGGGATACCACCCATGTATAGGTTGGTTAGGTTATTTGGGGGTTAAAAGGCCACATTTGAGAGGTGCGCTTTTTGGTTTTCCAACTTGGAATTCTGACGTGCAGAAAACCTGCGCCCATGTCCCATTTGGGACATTTTTGAAGCCAAAAAGTGTATTCTACCCCACAAAACCATATATTTTTGAAAACTAGACACCCTAGGGTATTTCAAATGGTAGTATTTTAACACTTTTCATGCACTAATTCTACCACCAGCCTATGTCAATGTTATGGATAGTAATTTGTTTTTCACATTCATTGTACATCGGGCATGAATTCACAGATCCTATTATGTGTCAGTGCCAAACAACACCTTAATATGTGTTTAGCAACATCTCCTGAGTACAGGGATACCACCCATGTGTAGGTTAGTTAGATTATTTGGGGGCTAAAAGGCCACGTTTAGGGGGGGGTGCATTTCCAACTTGGAATTTTGACATGTAGTCAGCCTGCGCCCATGTTCCATTTGGGACACTTTTGAAGCCTGTCAAAGTATTTTACCCCATAAAACCATATATTTTGGAAAACTAGACATCCTAGGGTATTTAAAATTGTGGTATTTTAACACTTTCCAAGTGCTAATTCTACCACCAACCTATGTCAAAGGGATGGGATGGCATTTTTTCCCCACACACATTGTAGTTCAGGCAGGAATTTTCAGATTCTGGTATTTGCCACTGCCAACCAACACCTCAATATGTGTTCAGCAACATCTCCTGAGTACAGGGATACCCCCCATGCATAGGTTTGTTGGTTTGTATTGGGTCTAAAATTCCACATTTAGGGGGTGCGCAATTCCAACCTGGAATTTTGACATGTAGTCAGCCTGCGCCCATGTTCCATTTGGAACATTTTTGAAGCCGTCCAATGAATTTTACCCCATCAAACCATATATTTTTGGAAAATAGACATCCTAAGGTATTTCAAATGGTGGTATTTTAATACTGTATAGGTACTAATTCTACCACCAGCCTTTGTAAAAGTTTGTGGTAGTACTTTTTTGGGAGTTTTTTTTCCCACATGCATTGTACTTCAGGCATGAATTCACAGATTCTGGTATATGTCACTGCCAAACAACAACCCAATATGTGTTCAGCAACATCTCCCGAGTACAGGGATAGCACCCATGCATAGGTTTGTTGGTTTGTTTTTGGATAGAAGGCAACATTTGTGAGATGCGCATCTCAAAATTCCAACTTGGAATTTTGACATGTAGTCAACCTGCGTCCGTGTCCTTTATGGGATATATCTTTGAAGCCAGCCAATGTAATTTACCCCCACCAAACCATATATTTTTTTATCGGTAGACCCCCATCACTACTTGTGGCAAGGGCTCAGCAGCCACCGATACATCGCTAGATGATGTATCAGAAAGCTGAATAGGGTCAAAATCGAACCCTGAGTCCGCGGCCTCAGAATCAGTGCGTAAGCAGTGATCTCGAGCAAAGAAGGGGTTAATAGCTCTTAGAAGAGCCTATCTAGTACTGTAATACATTACAGTACAAATAAATTAATCCATAAAACAGTGCAGACAGCAAAACATACTGTTGCTGTGCAGGATTACTGCTTACACAGTGATGAATGGCAGGGAAGGGGTTAATACACAGTGAAAGACTTTCATAAAACCTGCTAATTTTATAAAATGTTATTTTATATCACTAATACTGATCTGTCTCTTTCCGTCACAAAAATGTAAGTGAGGAGAGGGAGGCAGATCAATATTTGTGAATATTGATCCGATTAATTTTGATCTGACCAGGGCGAATGGTGAGCTTAATTGAGAAATCACCAAACCGCCTTTGCCACTAATTCGCTGTTACTGATCGCTATGCGCTCAGGCAGCTTAAAAAAAAAAAACTCAAATATTTTTACTTTACATGTAATCCCCTAGCGGGTATGTGTAAAAAAAAAAAAAAAAAAAAAAAAAAAATATGCAGACAGATAAAAATTGCTTTGGCGTCAATATCATTGCGTAAGCAGTGATCGACGGCAAATAAGGGGTTAATAACTCTTAGAATAGCCTTTTTAGTACTGTAATAAATTACAGTACAAAAAAATTAACCCCTAAAAAATGCACAAACAGCAAAAATAAATGCGCTGATGTGCACGATCACTGCTTATGCAAGATCAGTGGCAGGGAAGGGGTTAAACGCAGGGAATTGCTTTAATAAATTTTTTTTTATTGTTTTATTATTTGTGTGTTGTGTATTTATTGTTTTTTTTAACTTTTACTTACTTTTAGAACTTTGATCTGTCTCTCTCCCTCACTAAAAAAAATGTGAGGAGAGGGAGACAGATCATAACTGGTCAGATCAATATAGAGTTAATATTGATCTGACCAGTCAGTGGGGATGTTCAGGAGAGCATCCCCACTGCCTGTCAGTGTGCCTGGCAGTCACTGATTGCCTCTGTGAAGAGGCAATCGTGTGACAGCCAGAGAGCACAGGAAGCAGGTACTTCCTGCCTCCTGTGCTCTTGCCCTTAGAAGGGCAGCGCCATCTTGGTCACTTAGTGACCAAGATCGTGCATTTTTTTTTTGTGTTTCTGATTGCCTCGACTTGCGAGGCAATCAGGAACACTTTCTGAGCATAGGAAGCGAAAAATTCGCTTCCTATGCTCATTTTTTAAATGCCCGCGTTTTAAAGGCACTGTGCCTTTAAAACCGGCATTTCGATCGCTCTCCGGAGCGATCGAAATGCCGACGGGCATTTTTTTTAGCATTGTACGATGCTTCCACACGGAAGCATCGTTACAATGCCCTTAGAGCACTGAAAGCGGAAAAACTCCGCTTTCAGTGCTCGTTTTGACACAGGACGGACTAGGTCCGTCCTGTGTCACTAACGCCTCGGCACACAGGACGGACCTAGTCCGTCCTGTGTCGCCAAGGGGTTATCCAATTGCCAATTCACAAACAAACCTCTGGCCTTACGCCTATTTCAGTCAATTTGTACAGTAACCTTTAATGTGGAACTGTATCAAATGCCTTAGCAAAGTCTAAATATATCACATCCACTGTAGCATCAATATCTAAATTTTTACTCACCTCATAGAATGTAATTAAGTTAGTTTGACAAGATCTGTATTTCACAAAGCCATGTTGGCTCCTGCTAATGAGATTCCTGTTCAATATGAAATCTTGAATATATTCCCTTAGAAACCCTTCAAACAGTTTCCCACCAAGGATGTCATGCTTACAGGTTTGTAATTGCCCAGCTGGGATTTTGATCCCTTTTTAAATATGGGCACCACATCAGCTTTACGCTAATCTCTGGGCACCATGCCTGATATAAAATGCCTTGGTAAAAACAGAAGAAAATAATTTATTTAAAATATTTGCTTTCTCTCTGTCTCCACTGATAATCTCACCCATTTCAGATAACAAAGACCCAACATTTTCATTTTTCTTTTGCCATTTATACATTTAAATAATTTTTTTGGGATTCCTTTGCTCTACTTAGCAATTGTTTTTTTTTCATTCTGCAATTTAGCCAATTTAATAGCCGTTTTCAGTGGCGGATCCAGGGAGGGGGCAACGGGGCAATTGCCCCCCCCCCCCCCCCCGAGAAGAGAGAAAAAAAAAAAGACACTTTAAAAAAAAACCCCAAAAAAAAATCCCCCTCAACTTCTCTGCCTGCCGGCAGGCTGCACAAGGAGCCGAACAGGCAGCACAGAGAAACCTCCGTGCTGCCTGTTCGGCTCCCCGTGCAGTGTGCCGACACGGAAGTGCCGACAGGTCACGTGACCGGCGCGCTGACGTCATACGCGCGCCGGGTCACGTGACCTGTCGGCACAACCATCTGTGAGACGAACAGGCAGCATGGAGAAGACCATGCTGCCTGCCACTAGCCACCAGGGAAAGGTAAGTGCTGGGGAGATGGGGGGAATGTACTGGGGAAAGAGGCAGGGGCTTATTAATGATAGGAAACACTGGCATATTACTGGGCAAATTGGCTGGGGATATTAAATGGCAAATAACTGGCATATTACTGGGCAAATTGGCTGGGGATATTAAATGGCAAATAACTGGCATATTACTGGGCAAATTGGCAGGGGATATTAAATGGCAAATAACTGGCATATTACTGGGCAAATTGGCAGGGGATATTAAATGGCAAATAACTGGCATATTACTGGGCAAATTGACAGGGGATATTAAATGGCAAATAACTGGCATATTACTGGGCAAATTGGCTGGGGATATTAAATGGCAAATAACTGGCATATTACTGGGCAAATTGGCAGGGGATATTAAATGGCAAATAACTGGCATATTACTGGGCAAATTGGCAGGGGATATTAAATGTCAAATAACTGGCATATTACTGGGCAAATTGGCAGGGGATATTAAATGGCAAATAACTGGCATATTACTGGGCAAATTGGCAGGGGATATTAAATGGCAAATAACTGGCATATTACTGGGCAAATTGGCTAGGGATATTAAATGGCAAATAACTGGCATATTACTGGGCAAATTGGCTGGGGATATTAAATGGCAAATAACTGGCATATTACTGGGCAAATTGGCTGGGGCATATAAAATGGCAAATAACTGGCATATTACTGGGCAAATTGGCAGGGGATATTAAATGGCAAATAACTGGCATATTACTGGGCAAATTGGCTAGGGATATTAAATGGCAAATAACTAGCATATTACTGGGCAAATTGGCTGGGGATATTAAATGGCAAATAACTGGCATATTACTGGGCAAATTGGCTGGGGATATTAAATGGCAAATAACTGGCATATTACTGGGCAAATTGGCTGGGGATATTAAATGGCAAATAACTGGCATATTACTGGGCAAATTGGCTGGGGCATATAAAATGGCAAATAACTGGCATATTACTGGGCAAATTGGCAGGGGATATTAAATGGCAAATAACTGGCATATTACTGGGCAAATTGGCTAGGGATATTAAATGGCAAATAACTGGCATATTACTGGGCAAATTGGCTGGGGATATTAAATGGCAAATAACTGGCATATTACTGGGCAAATTGGCTGGGGATATTAAATGGCAAATAACTGGCATATTACTGGGCAAATTGGCTGGGGCATATAAAATGGCAAATAACTGGCATATTACTGGGCAAATTGGCAGGGGCATATAAAATGGCAAATAACTGGCATATTACTGGGCAAATTGGCAGGGGATATTAAATGGCAAATAACTGGCATATTACTGGGCAAATTGGCTGGGGCATATAAAATGGCAAATAACACTGGCATATTACTGGGCAAATTGGCAGGGGCATATTAAATGGCAAATAACACTGGCATATTACTGGGAAAATTGGCAGGGGCATATTAAATGGCAAATAACATTGGCATATTGGGAAAATTGTCAGGGGCATATTAAATGGCAAATATCACTGGAATATTATTGGACAAATTGGTTGGGGCATATTAAATGGCAACTAACACAGGCATATTATTGAGCAAATTGGTAGGGGCATATTAAATGGCAAATAACACTGGAATATTATTGGGCAAATTGGCTGGGGCATATTAAATGGAAAATAACACTGGAATATTATTGGGCAAATTGGCTGGGGCATATTAAATGGAAAATAACACTGGAATATTATTGGGCAAATTGGCTGGGGCATATTAAATGGCAAATAACACTGGCATATTATTGGGCAAATTGGCTGAGAGAGCCATACATGGGAAGGGAGAAGAGAGAGACATAAATGGGATGGTAGAGGAGAGACAGACAGACATGGGTTCGCAGAGGAGAGACAGACAAATATGGGATGGCAGAGGAGAGACAGACAGATATGGGAAGGGGAGAGGAGACAAACAGACATGGGAAGGGAGAGGAGAGAGACATAAATAGGAAGGGAGAAGAGAGAGACATAAATGGGATGGTAGAGGAGAGACAGACAGACATGGGATGGGAGAGGAGAGACAGAGAGATGGGAAATGAGAGAAGAGACAGATGGACATGGGAAAGAAGAGGATACATAGACGGACATGGGAAGGAAGAGGAGAGAAACGGGCATGGAAGGAAGAGAGACAGAGGGACACGGGGAGTGAGAGGAGTGCGACAGACATGGGAAGGGAGAGGAGCGTGACAGAAGGACATGAGAGAGAGGAAGAGACAGACGGACATGGGAGAGAGGATAAGACAGACATGTGCCCCTCCCGAGATCAGACTCTGGATCCGCCCCTGGCCGTTTTACAGTCTTTGTTGGCTTCTTTATATTTTGCAAATGTCCCTGCTGATCCCTCAACTTTATAATGTTTAAATACTACTTTCTTTTTATTTATTTCCTGATTTACCTTACTGGTTAGCCACATTGTTTTTAGTTTGCTTCTTTTATATTTATTACCAAAGGGTATAAAATTATATGTATATTTTTGTAGTGTTAGTTTGAAGGTATTCCGCTTACCAGGGGCGGGCTGGGCCGGGGGGCAGGGTGGCAATTGCCCCCCAGGCCGCCCTAAGGTTTTTAAAACACGGCCGCTGGGCATGTGTTATAAAAAAAAAAATAAACGCGCTTCCAGGCAGAGACGGAGGTGAGAAGGGATCGGAAGATCCCCTCTCACCTCCGCTCTGCCTGCAAAGCTGCACGGGGAGCCGAACAGGCAGCACAGAAAAACCTCCGTGCTGCCTGTTCGGCTCCCCGTGCAGTGTGCCGACACGGAAGTGCCAACAGTCACGTGATCGGCGCTCTGACGTCAGACGCGCACCGATCACGTGACCTGTCGGCACAACCGCGGGGAGGCCGAACAGGCAGCATGGAGGGACCATGCTGCCTGCCGCTAGCCACCAGGGAAGTCCTCCTGCCACTAGCCACCAGGGAAGTCCTGCCACTAGACACCAGGGAAAAAGGTAAGGGGGGGGGGGGGGGCAAAAAGCACTGGCATATTATTGTGCAAATTGGCTGGGGAATATTACATGGCAAAAAACACTGGCATATTATTGGGCAAATTGTCTGGGGAATATTACATGGCAAAAAACACTGGCATATTATTGGGCAAATTGGCTGGGGAATATTACATGGCAAATAAGACTGGCATATTATTGGGCAAATTGGCTGGGGAATATTACATGGCAAATAAGACTGGCATATTATTGGGCAAATTGGCTGGGGCATATTACATGGCAAATAAGACTGGCATATTATTGGGCAAATTGGCTGGGGCATATTACATGGCAAATAAGACTGGCATATTATTGGGCAAATTGGCTGGGGAATATTACATGGCAAATAAGACTGGCATATTATTGGGCAAATTGGCTGGGGAATATTACATGGCAAATAAGACTGGCATATTATTGGGGAAAATGGCTGGGGAATATTAAATGGCAATTAACTCTGGCATATTGGGCAAATTAGCAGGGGCATATTAAATTGCAGATAACCTTGGAATATTATTGGGCAAATTTACTGAGTCATATTAAATTGCAGAATAACACTGGCATATTATGGGACAAATTGGCTGGGGAATATTAATGGCAAATAATATTGGAAATGTGTATGTAATGGGGCGATGGAGGCATGTAAATGTGGTGATGGGGCATGTCCTGGTGTGCAACGTGGGTTATGGGTCATGTCGTAGGTGTGCAACGTGGGTAGGGGGGGGGGGTGCCCAAATTTTGGGATATTGGGTGTCTAAATCCTGGCATGTTGAGGGGCATAATCCTGGCATATTGAGGGGAAAATCCTGGCATATTGAGGGGGTATCATCTTGGCATATTGAGGGGAAAATCCTGGCATATTGGGTGTCTAAATCCTGGCATATTGAGGGGCATAATCCTGGCATATTGAGGGGCATAATCCTGGCATATTGAGGGGCATAATCCTGGCATATTTAGGGGAAAATCCTGGCATATTGAGGGGGCATCATCTTGGCATATTGAGGAGAAAATCCTGGCATATTGGGTGTCTAAATCCTGGCATATTGAGGGGCATAATCCTGGCATATTGAGGGGCATAATCCTGGCATTTTGTAAGGGAAAATTCTAGCATATTAAATGGCAAATCCTGGCATATTGTGGGGGGAAATCCTGGAAATATTCGTTTTAAAACAAGGAAAAGATGGCCGTGGATGGGGAGGCGATTCGATGGTGCAATGGGCCACTTGACTGGATTTGCCCCCCAGGCCTAAGGCTGCCAGCCCTCCCCTGCCGCTTACCTTTTATGTTTTTCCCAAAAATAATCCATCCCAGTCAACAAGGGATGTATTAAACCTACTAAAGTTGGCCTTGATCTCCAGGAAACTAATCATTACTAATCTACTCAATAACTTTGGTCTCAGGCACACACACTCGCAATGGGACTGGGGTACTCATTTGGGAATTATTCCAATGTGGGTCTGCAATCTACAAGGTTTGCATCATGTGTGTGATAGTCCCTGGATATTCACATTTTGCATAGATTATTCACAATGGATAAAGTAAATAAATAGAAATACAGGTATAAAACCTCCAGACTCCATATTAAGGTCAAAAGCAGTTGTATTCCATACCCACAATCCTAATTTTTTTCCAATCCTCTAGCACAGGGGTAGGCAAACTGCGGGGGGATGGGACACTTCATCGCGGCTGCTTCCACGCAGCCGCTTCACCGCCGACTCTGCACCACAAGACAGCTCGTCGCTGGAGATTTCATCGCGGGACATTTCATCGCTAAAGGTAAGTCTATTTCAGTATTTTAGCTATTTTAGTTTATTTTAGTAAGGGTATTTAGAATTAGGGTTTAGGGGGCTAGAATTAGGATTTAGGGGGTTAATTTTAGTATTAGGGTTTAGGGGGTTAATTTTAGTATTAGGGTTCGGGGGTTAGTATTAGGGTTTAGGGGGTTAGTATTAGAGTTCGGGGGTTAGTATTAGGGTTTAGGGGGTTAGTATTAGGGTTCGGGGGTTAGTATTAGGGTTTAGGGGGTTAGTATTAGGGTTCGGGGGTTAGTATTAGGGTTTAGGGGGTTAGTATTAGGGTTTAGGGGGTTAGTATTAGGGTTCAGGGGTTAGTATTAGGGTTTAGGGGGTTAGTATTAGGGGTCGGGGTTAGTATTAGGGTTTAGGGGTTAGTATTAGGGTTCGGGGGTTAATTTTAGTATTGGGGTTTATTTTAGTATTGGGGTTTGGGGGGGCACTTGGGGGGGGAAATCATTTTTTGTGGGGGTTATTTTCTTTTTACTTTTACATTTGTAAGAGCTGAACTGTCAGCTCTTACATAGCCGTTATTCTTCATTGCTGACAGTTCAGCGTTCTAACTGCCGTGCTGAACTGTCAGCAAGAAAGATGCGGCGAAGAAGTGTCCTAGACCGAACGGCGGCTCTCCAGCAGTTCCAAGACTACATCTCCCATAATGCTCTTTCAGCTAAGAGGCTGGCGGACGAGTATGGGAGATGTTGTCTTGTAACAGCTGGAGCGCCGCAGTTTGCCTGCCACTACTCTAGCACAAAAACTAATTTGCTTAGCCAAACTGGATCTTTGATCCCAGGAGAGAATGATACATGTAAGGAACTGTATTCTCAATAATCTAATGATTCATCCAATACAGTTCTTTCCACAACTAAAATTGATCCAATAAATTACATAACTAGTGTTATAATTAATGACATCATTAACCTAAAACTGATTGCAACGATCATGAAAGAAAACAGAACAATGATGTTCCAGGTATTAACACGTAATACATCCATTTTCATACACACTAAAAATAATTTGCTTTAATCCATTTCAACTATAAGACCAATTTTCTTTGATCCTATCAGATCCAATCAATTGTTTACTTTTTATAATTTCTGCATTGGTTTCTTCTGAATAATACTACATAAGATTGAACATTGCCTGTTCAATTGTTTAGTTTTGCTTTTTAAATCTCGTAAAAAAAATGTGAATGTTACAAGCTGGACTGACCTATAGCCACCCCCTGTGCCCTTCTTCTATAGGGACCAAGCACTCTTGTAGTTTATTGTATTGGATCCATATACCCTTTTTCCTCGAAGTCTCTTTCAAAGAAGGAGAATTCTTCAAGGCCAAAAGGCGCAACTCTTTTCATGTAGGTACACTTTAATAGCAATGGGTTTAGTATACACACAATCTAATTTTCTCCAACACTCTATTTCCATATCCAAGAACTGAAACTTCTTCGTACTCACGGTGTGAAACTATAACCATTTATATTTAAAGTGTCACAACCTGGGATAAAAGACCAGACTGAGAGTGGACTGGTAGCTGAGACTAGACTGAGAGTGGACTGGTTGCTGAGACCGGACTGAGACAGGACTGGTAGCTGTGACCGAACTGAGATTGAACTGGCAGCAGCGATCGGACTGAAAGCTGAGACTGGACTGGTAGCTGTGATCAGAATGATAGCTGAGACTGGACTGGTAGCAGTCTGTTATGGTGATGGTTCAAGTGTAAGTGGTATTATTGGAAATTTGAAGCGTTTAGGAATAGCAGCTTCTCAGCCACAAAGCGTAAGACCATGTAAAGTCACAGAGATGGTCACTGAGTGCTGAGCCACATGGTTCATACAAGTCGCCAATGCTCTGCTGATTCCATAGCTGAAGAGATCCAAACTTCCACTGACATTGATATCGGCACTGTGCCGCGGGAGCTTTTATGGAATGGGTGCACTTTGAGAAAGTGGTACTGAGTTTAAACTATGGATATCTACAACACCTATAAAATGTTTAAAGTCAAGAGAAATAAGCTCCTGCCACACGGTACATGCAATGGGGAGGCTGGAGCTCAATTTCAAAAGGTCACATAATTCCCCTTTTCAGCTCCATCCCATCGGCATCCCAGGTGTACATAAACCTATACACACTTGATAATAGCTATGATTTACAGCATGATATCTGTCAGCCTTTGTTTCTGTTAGTAAGTCTCATATCTAAATAATAAAAGTATGTTCAGCATACTAAAGACAATCAAGAAACTGTGGGCACACTTCCCATCTTCGTCCGCTGATGATGTGTCAGTTCATGAGCAGGTGTCCTGGACACTTGAAGCAGGACAGTAGGGGGTATGCTTCGGTGGCATATTAACCATGTGCATCCCAAGAAGGAGCTGAGCAAAACAGTGGAATACAAGAAAATGTGTCTGTATGTCTAGTGAGCACATAGGAAAACAATTGTGAGCAAAGGTGAATGTGCCCCATATGAAGTCTTGTCCTGTGTAGAACAAGTAACATCTCTTATTATGAGACCCTAGTTTGTTAAGGCAAAATGAACTATAGTAAATTGTATATGTTAACTTCTCCATGACAATGGTGCCTTGTGCCTCTTAGATCGGACGTAACAATTTAAGTCTGCATGGCCTGCATAGATCATGTTTTTTTTAGCCGTATATAAATGTCTGATTGCGGGAATACGTTAACTTGCACTTTAAATGGAAATTTTAAAAAAGCAAAACAATGACACACAATTTTCAATATATTGTTTCTCCAGTTAATGTTCTGATAAATAATTTGCTTCCTTTGTGTCACCAGACCTATCTTCAGTAAATCCATTGTGCAATTTTTGAATGCATTTTTGTCTTCCAAGGGTTTCTCATGTGTATTCATCCAGAAGCAAACTGTAAAATGCTGACACTGTACATGCTGATGTGACTTTTCTAATTTATTTCTCTTCCAGGATCTGTCTTGTAGTTGCTGGCCCATAAATATATTTCACACTCAATCCTGCAATACATTAAAATCAACAGTTTCAGCAGTCAGGTTACACATTTTTTCCCTTTTATGACCGGACTTTTTGAACATTTTTGGTCATTCTAAACAATGGCTTTTTTCGCCTAACACTTCTGCAGTGTTTGTATTTAGCTGTAATTCTCTTCTTTCTCATTTGCTGTATCCGCTTGGTAGGTGTGTGCTTCTGGGACTGAAGCACCAAATCTAAGATCCATAGCCCTAAGTGGAGACACTGAATCTCTGAGGCTGTTGTGCTTTTTTGATTGTTTTTTGTTAACCCCACACATGGAGTTTTCCTCCTTCGGGGACACTGTCCCAGAATCAGAGCATTACCCTTTTTTTTCTTCTGTTCATTGGCATAATAACAAGTTTTTTTTTACTGCTCAAGGAACGTTTTTTTCACATATACTTCTAAAATAGAGAGACCCTCGCATTTGACAGTAAGAGCCCCCGCTCCGATTGGCTGTGCACGTGCTGACAGCCAGGAATCAGGAACTGCTGTGTCTTGCATGTGAGACACAGCAGTTAGTAAACCCACGTGTATCTATTAAGATACACGTCGGGTTTACATAAAAGTCCCGGGACATGTTTTGTTTAAAGTACAACGTGCAATGTCCCTTTAATATTCGCATATTGTTTGTTGTTTCCAATAATTTGTTTATCCTCATGTGCATATGAGCAGCATCCACGGGAGGTCTATGGGGTAAGGAAAGCAATGTTTCTCTGATGATTTAGGGCAGTGCATCCTAACCTGTCCTCAAGGACACTCAGTAGTCCAGGATTTAGTAATTACCCAGCTGTATCTAAATAGGAATATGTATAACACCTGGTGGAAGACATACTGTGATCTGAAAGAACTTCTAAACACTTTCATTTTAATAGAGATGGTTTCATAACCAGACAGGTCCAGGGGAATAATCATGGTCTGGTGTAAATCAATATGTCCCACATTGCCAAACACCTTGCCTGTGCCATCTTTGTCCCCAAACTCAATCAGCACCTTCCCCTCAAGAAGTTCCCATTCATGCTTCTCACAAGTTCTTCTTTAAAACCCCACTCCCACTCCAAGCACACTCCGCCATAAATCACTTAACTCTTTCCACCTATTTCCCTACTCCTACACATGCCGAGTCACAGTTGCGACCCCTGCTCACTATCGTGCATGTAAGTGTTATTTTATTGGTAAAACTTGCATGTGACCAGTGGTGTATCTTGATTTTGTGCTGCCCTAGGCAGACAAAATCCGGGCACCCCCCTACCCAAGCTGCACACCCACGTTACACACCTAAGACATGCCCCATCATTCAGACTCACATCAAGCTCATACTCCCATCACACACACACTCCCATCACACTCAGTCACACACTCCTACTCCCATCACACACACTCCCACTCCCATCACACTCAGTCACACACACTGTCTCCCATCACACACACTCCGACTCCCATCACACTCAGTCACACACACTGTCTCCCATCACACACACTCTGACTCCCATCACACTCAGTCACACCCACTGTCTCCCATCACACACACACAGTCTCCCATCACACACACTCTGACTCCCATCAGCACTTCCCTTTCCTTGATGGCTAGTGGCAGGCAGCATGGCCCCTCCATGCTGCCTGTTCGGCTTCCCGGCGATTGTGCCGACAGGTCACGTGACCGGGCGCGCGTATGACGTCAGCGCGCCCGTCACGTGACTGTCGGCACTTCCGTGTCGGCACACTGCACGGGGAGCCAAACAGGCAGCACGGAGGTTTCTCTGTCCTGACTGTTCGGCTCCCCGTGCAGCCTGGCAGGCAGAGCGATGGTCTTCCGATCCCCTCTCACCTCCGTCTCTGGCTGCAAGCGCGGTCTTTTTTTTTTCAGTGCTGGGGGGCGCTGCCGCCCCCCAAAATTTGCCGCCCTAGGCATCCGCCTAGGATGCCTCGCGGTAAATACAGCACTGCATGTGACCTATGTTAGATTGGAGTCTGAGAGAAATTCACAAAAAAAAAATATGTTGGACACACCTAATATGTAAAATTATTACAGACGAGTCACACAATTCAGAGGAAGCACATAATAAAGAATAGAGAAACAAATAACATAGTTAAAAAAAAACAAAATGGTCTATTGTGTTGAATATATATGACTGTTATGTCACTTATTCATGGCTCTATGCCTATAAATTGCTTATTGCAAGACAGCAAAAAATACACATTTTCTCCACATGGCATTTTTTAGAATTTAAATTCCAAACTACTTGTTTGAACATAATTTAAGGTTCAGTGATTTCCAGTTCAAAGAATACAATAAGGGCACTAATAAGCATTGTATGGTGAGAAATAGAAACATATATTCTATGGTGGGTTGTAAAGCAAAAGGTTCTCAGTTGAATATATCCCAACACTGTTTATACTGAGAATATATGGCCACTTTCCTGTGTTAACCGTCAGTCACAAGTTCTGTAGACTGGAGATTGGTTTCTTTTTCCAATACATAACAGGAGCATATGTCATATTAACCCCTTAGTGACAAGACATTTTCACCTTGACTTTCCCTTGGCGACAATGGCTGTTTTGACATTTCTGGGGTGTTTGTGTTTAGCTGCAATTTTATTCTTTCTCACATACAGTACCCACAAAAATTATATGTTGTTTTTATCGTCATAAGAAGGGCTTTCATTAGATACCATTATGTTCATCATATCTTATAATTTACTACAAAAAAAATCATAAAATATGATGAAAATTTTTAAAAAACCCACTTTTTCTAACTTTGACCTAAAATATAATTTATATAATCATTAAAAAAGACCCCGTCTAAATAGTTTCTAAATGTTGTTCAGAGTTCAGAAATATGCATGTTTCCATATTTTTCGGTATTTTTTTGCGAGTTATGGGACAAAAACCAAAAATAGTGTTTTTTGTTTTTTTCCTATATTGACCTTTTGACCCCAACCCGAACACAAAATTTAACCCTAACACTAAATTTAACCCCAACTATAATCCTTATTATATCCTGTAGCGGAGAGCCGATTTCTCACAGCTAAACTCCACCAAGTACTTTAAGAGGATGCAGGAACAAGTAATAAATTCAAGAGAATATCCAGCACAACCAGCATTACAGTCCAAGAATATCCCATCACTTTCCCCAATCACTGGACGACACACAGTATCAGGAGTAGAACTGACCAGAACTGTTTAATGATTTAGAAACACAGAATATATACAGTTGAACATCTTGACAAACCAGATTAGACAAAGGAACTATATTTAACCTAAGGACATACAAAGGGAAATCCTGCCTCACACCTTTCAGGATACAAAGGTGTCAAGTTCAGATACACACAGGAAACTAAATGACTTACATAAGACAATGGGAAAGGTGACAATAACAGGGATTAAAGATAGGATCCAATCTTAACTTGGGGAAAGCACAGTGAATAGGACAAAGACTTGGATCCTAGTAATTACAGTACATTCCTCTGCTTGGGAGATAATTGAGTTAACCTTTGTATCAGCTCAATTATCTCCAAGCTAAAATATACAGGGTTTATACAATATTAATAACTTTCAAAATATGCATCACATTCACATAAAACATTTTCAGAATCAGCATACTTTAAATATGAAAATAACTAAAAATCAAACAATTCCACCCAGAAGTTCAAAAGTTAGCTTTTTGGGCATTTTTAAAGGGCCACACACCCCAGGGCCATAGTCACAGGGGAGGAGGCTGGCAAACAGGCCTCTCCAAGACCAAGTGGCGAAGGGCACTTCGTCACATATCCCTTAATATGTTTTAATTTTAATTTAATTTTAACACTATCCCTTATGCTAAAAAATATTTAATTTTAACCCTATAGGCTAATCTAACTATATAACCAGTTTTTTTATTAATTCAATATTTATTTTAAAAATTTTCCATTGCTATGCTACTTAACTACCACTAGGGGCAGTCAAGTAGCATATTCAGAGCGACGGAAGTGAAGTTACTTTCACTTCCGAAGCTCAGACCGGCAGAGGGCATAGCCATATTGACGGAGCAGCATGCTCTGTGGGGCGATCGTGGGTGCCCCAGAGCAGAAATTTCAGTGCTGATAGCGAAAACCGCTTGATTCACCGCAGGACGTGCCTGGCACGTTCTTTGTCGTTAGGGGAGTTTCTCCCAGGACGTGCCTGACACGTCCTTTGTCGCGAAGGGGTTAAATTCTGCTTCCTAAAAAAAACAATGTAAAGTTTGCATAAGTACACTGAATGAGAAAACACACACATGACAAAAAAGTAAGTGTCCTTAAGGGGTTAATGCCAATACATAAGAGGTTTTAATTAACACAATTTTGTGAAGGATGTGGTGAGAATAATATTTACATTACAGAGAGGGTACACCCACCCTAAAAAATATAAAAATATACATAGACTATAATGATTTAATTTTGGGAAATATGTTGCTGGAAGGTGAAACATGCATTAAATCATGAAATGTAGGTAAAAGTATATAGAGTTTGCACAATAGCTGGTGAAACTACCAAAGCAGGACTGGCCCAAGACGTTGTGCTGCCTGGGTTCGACACTGAAATGCTGCTCCCCCCTCCCCAACTGCACACATACATACAGGGTCAAACATACAGTCACACTCACATACATAATCAAAAACAGTCATACTCACACAGTCACTTACACACACACACACACATATGTTTATACACTTCCTCGACATTACAGAACTCACTGGGGTGTCTTTAAAAGGCTTTCACAAATAATATTGAAACGTGCACTAATTCACTATGCTGCTGAAATGTACTTAAATAATTTTTTGCATAAGAGATAGGGTTAAAATTAAATTAAAATATATTAAGGGATAGCATAAGGGTTAGAGCTGGGTATAAATTTAGTGTTAGGGTTAAATTTCGAAAGTGATCCCCTCCTCTTATACCTGGACACCCGTGGTACAAAATGCTTACCTAAACCAGTTTTTACATGTGAGGGTGTATTATTAATTGGGGAAAGTTTGTCCATCTGGAATTCCAAGAGTTAAATAAAGTTTCACACCTGAACTCCATGGGTGAAAGATCAAGACATTTCCATGTTGTCATTTCCAGCAGTAAATGAGCCAGTATGTAATAACATGTAATAACATGAGTATGTAATAACATGATAGAATATGTTTATATTTCTATCATCTGAAGCCACAGGTGAACATTATGAGTCATTAATACTTTTGTATATATGCAAATGTCAGTTTTATTTCTTACATTTTGTTTGAGATGATTCATTGGCTTCCATAATACAATGTATACTCAATCTAAAATAGCAAGTCACAATATTCTTTCACACTGTTTCTGTACAGGATTATTGTTATGCACTGTGCTTTATAACATTTACCAACATTAGTTGAAATTTGCCTGTGAGTCAACCCCTCCCCAGGCTTTTTTGAATTAATTAACAGAATATAATTTATTTTATCATAGCAAAAAATGACAGAATGCTATGCTTGCCACAAATCCATTCTATTAGAGGGCTTTGGAATATATTTTGTTCTTACCTCTGAACTCATTCCAAAAAGTTGCAGCATTAAAAATAGAGAGTTAGCAGTCATTCAGAAACAGGATGTCAGGTGCACACTGTTAAATGCTAGGGTTTAAAGTGTACCTGTCATGTAAAAATGCATCACTGTGAAAACATGACAATGCCTCACTTTAAAAGCATGACAATGCCTCACTTTAAAAAAGTATTGCTTTTTTTTAATGCTTTGTTGCTGTGTTTTGGCCTATCAGTTAAAAACTACACAATTATGTCTATCTGCCCAAGAAAGGTTGACCTAATTCTCTGAAAATGCTTAGCATTCCGATGGGTGTGCACAGATGCACCACCTATGATACTTTTCACAATGGGGTACATAGAAACATAGACTATGTTGGCCCATCTAGTCTGCCCAATTTTCTAAATACTTTTATTACTCCTTGGCCTTATCTTATATAGAGGATAGCCTTGTGCCTATCCCATGCATGCTTAAACTCCTGCAATGTGTTAACCTACCAGTTTCGCTGGAAGGCTATTCCATGCATCTAATAACCTCGCAGTAAAGTAATACTTCCTGAAATTACTTTCACATATTTCCCCTTCTAATTTAAGACTATGTCCTCTTGTTGTGGTAATTTTTCTTGTTTTAATTATACTCTCCTCCTTTACTGTGTTGTTTCCTTTACGTATTTAAATGTTTCTAGCATATCCCCGCTCTCATTTTTCATCCAAGCCAATACTTGTAAAGGTCTTGTAACCTTTCCTGGTAAGTTGTATCCTTCAATACATGAACCAGTTTAGTAGCCCTTCTCTGAACTCTCCACAAAGTATCAATATCCTTCATATACATATCCAACATACACATGTGGGGAAAGCAAATAATACAAACTTAATGCAACTCATACTTAATGCAATTTATAAAAATATTATTATCAGTGGGAGTTTGTTAATGTGCTAGAGTATTTGGCATGCTCCTCACTTTGTTTTTACCAATACATTTTTTATTATTATCAAAATGAATGTACAAAATATGACATTACATAAAACACATCATATGACATGAACCTCCTCCACATAAGTACAACATAATACCTTCTTCGTAGTATACATAAGTTCCTTATTGACAATACTTGGGTTTCCAATTAGTGCTCAACATGACATTTAAAAAATAAAAACACATACAACTACAGTCACTGTTAGTTGGGTGGCATTTTCAAGCGTGAGACTCTGGAACTCTATTTCTTCATTTTCCAGATATGGAGTAAGAAATACTACATTAATAATAGAACAAATTGTTCAATTAAACCTCCCACTTCTCTGTTTCCATTGCCCCTATTTTGAACTGAGTTTGAGTTCATTTTTAGGTGGAAAATGGTCAGATTTTTAACAAAGTGTGGGTAGTGGTTGAGTTCCAGTTTCTAGCAATCAAAAGTTTTGAAGCTAGTAAAATATGAATAATATAATTCTACATGCTAGGTAGCCAGGCCTGATCAATGAAATGTAATAAATAGATTTCAGGTTTAAATGGGATATATATTGAACCTGGTCAATCTTTTTATTTGTTGGGCAATCATTTTTCAGAATAATTGGCGAGGACCACATTGCCACCATACATGAACCACATCTACTTTATATAAACCACACTGCCAGCATGGATCTGATCAAGATGGAAACATTTTCACTAAATGGCTGGCAACTAAGTACCAATGGTTCATGATTTTAATTTGGATTTCAGCCCAGTTCCAACAATGAACTGCTTTGTAAACCAACATTAGTGATTTAGTCCAGACCTCTAGTGTAATATTTAAATATACGTCTATTTTTCATTTCTCAGTAGTCTGGATTTATATAAAGTACCAACTTTCCGCACAAGAGTCTTCTCTCTAGGTAATGATAGCCTGTGCTTATTTACAAGCTTCTACATTTGTAACTCTTTACCAACCCTGAGATAACCTCTTATACATGGTCTACGACCCTGCAAAATAAACCTACACATTGCCGTCTGCAGTATTCCATCCAGCTTTTTGGAATGTAGAGATTAATAATTTTAAACAGGTAAAGTATATCCCAGCTTTTTGGAATATAGACATTAATAATTTTAAACAGATAAGTCCATCTTGGCAAGATGTATGAATTGAGAATATTAATCCTACCCCACCAACAGAAGCCTAATGGATCCCACTGTTTTAATTGTTTGTTTGTTTGTTTGAATCAGCAATGGTTGGAAATTGATCTCTACAATCTTGGTTGTTTCAGAACATATGTTGATGCCTAGATAATTTATAAAGTGCCTGGTCCAAACAAATCCAAATTCCTTTGTCTGAGATATATTAGTGGCCAGAGCGATAGATTTCTCCAAATTTAACAAATCCTGAATATTTACAGTAGTTATTAATACCTTTTTATCAAATTGGTCATTGAGCCCAGAGAATTTAATAATGTTAGGTTGATATAATCAGCATACATGATACATGATAATATTAATACTGCCATCAGATCCTTTTATATCCTGATCTTGACATTTGGTTATTGCCAGTGGTTCAATTGTTAATAACTACAGCAAAGGTTATCCCTGTCTTACCTCGTTGTTGAGCTTAAACCAACTCAAGCTAAAACCACTCCCCACCACCCTTGCTGTAGGACCTTCATAAAGTATGAAATATCATCTAAGATCCTACTGTCAGGCTTTCTCTGCTATTTTTAAATATTATCCCTTCCTTCAGTGAGTTTATCAGTTGTTATTAATGGGGTTGCCTACACGGGCAAGTCTGTAGCAGGCAGCACAAGTTACTTGTACAAGGTTATACTTCATCCTGTCAGGAGAGGCCGTCCTCATTTTTGTTGTCTCTCCTGAGTCTGTATTGGATAGAAAAGTTGAAAGGTTGGAGAGCTAGGCTCCACCGCTGAAGTCTCCCTTTGTCCCCCGGCCACCTGATTCAGCCATAGCAGGGGGCTATGGTTGGTTAGCACAGTGAACTCCCGTAGAGGAAGGGTTGGAAGCGTTTCCATGCCCTGACTAGGGTTAAGACAGGGATAACCTTTGCTGTAGTTATTAACAATTGAACCACTGGCAATAACCAAATGTCAAGATCCGGATATAAAAGGATCTGAAGGCAGTATTAATATTATCATGTATGCTGATTATATCACCCTAACATTATTAAATTCTCTGGGCTCAATGACCAATTTGATAAAAAGGTATTAAAAACTACTGTAAATATTCAGGATTTGTTAAATTTGGAGAAATCTATCGCATTCCTTGTAGATCATGTCATACCCTTCCTCCCGGTCCAGTAGCTTGCGACTCTGAGCCTGTACATAGAGGCATCTCTGTGAACCAAGAATCAGTGGTTAAAATTAGGGGCAACCAGCACCGGTGTACTTCCAAGGGTTTGCTTCAGGGAGACAAAGGCTTGCTGACACTTTGTCCCCTGTCTCCATGAAAGCTAATACCTATTGTTTGTTCTTAGGTGTGGGCCAATTGAGAATGGCTTAAATTTTGGCAGGTTCAAACTGCATGACCTCAAACAGATACAAGCCAAAAGGGGTGATGAACACCGACCTGGGGAGAGCATCGGCGGCCAGTAGCCCCAGCTCAAGTCTAGGGTAGACACCCACACAGCGTTAGATAGTTTGTCAAGTAGTTCGTCCACCCGGTGCATGGGGTATGTGTTGTCGGTTATTCTGTCCTTCAGTCATTGGTAGTCTACAAAAAATATAGTAGTCCTGTCCTTTTTGAGGACTAATAGTACAGGGGATGCCCAGGGACCATGGGAAGTCCCCTAAGTCTCTCATCTCTTGTAATTCTTTATTTATCCAGCCATATGGCTGCTGCCATAGCCTCATGTTCATGCTAGCCCTTTTTAATGTATTAATGTGGCAGACCCGCTGGGGTAACTCTTGGAACTCCCCCCGGCATTCCACCACCTCATACTGTACCTCCCAAGCTGCCAGTAACTTATTCTGGCACATTAGTTTTAACATCAAGACTCGCTGTCCTAGAAAAGATGGTAAGTTACTCCAGGCTAGTGACACAAGTTTTTCCAACTTTTGGAGTTCCACCACATATGTGCTGGCAGTGGTTTCCTCAGACTTGCACTTGCCCTCCCAGTACTCCCGTATATCTTAGTAGCCTTGCACTCTTCTCCCATACAGGAGTTTGAATGGGGAGAAACCCATTGACTCTTGTGGGACCCCCCCGGTAAGCATATAATAGATGTGGGAGAAAAGTCCATTAGTCTGCAGGTGGTAGGGGGTTATATAGATAGACTTGACTACGGAGAGAGCCCATACTTGTTTCATTAGCTCTGAGGAAAATTGGGTACCCTGATCCAAGAAGATCTCTTAGGCAAACCCTACTCTCATGAAGATTTTTAACAGGGCATCCGCTATATTTTTATTGGTTATATTGGGGAGGGCTACTGCTTTGGGGTGTCAGGTTGCATAATCAACAACCATGAGGATATACCATTTGTCCATTTTACTGGGCTTAGACAAGGGGCCTGTGAGTTCAATAGTGACCCTTTAAAGGGCTCACTGACTATGGGTAGAGGTTCTAGGGGATCCCGTGCATGATCATTCCACTTACCTACCAGCTAACATAGGTCACAGGTGCGGCAGTGATGGGTGACAGCCCCAGCCAGAAATATCCTGGTTCACTGGTACTCTACCAAGGTGACTTGCTAGTGGGTCTTTGTGGGCAAGGGACATGAGTGCACACCGGTATGCAGCAGGTACTATTAGCTGCAGCCTGGGAACAGCAGTGGTGCTATCGGGACGGATCAGTGCAGACCTGGTCTTAGAAGTCATCAGGAGGGGGCAGGGTATAGGGTTTGTCAGTAGAGAAGCATCAGGATTGGGGTTTACCTGGGTCTCAGAGTGTGGTATGGACTGCGCCTGATAGTGGGTGACAGTAAGGCAAGTGGGATACTTTTGCTCCAAAACAAAGTGACTTTCAACTGACCCAAACCATCTCCAAGAAGAACATCCACTGTAAGTCCTGGCATTACGCCCACCTTTCTTCTCCCACTTTCTATGTGTATGTGGGTCATAGGAACAGTACGGACATGACCCCCTACAACTCGTACATCAAATTCCTTGTCAATAGGGTATCCATGGGGTAACGCACTGGGTTGTACAATGGTGAAGGAAGGGGGTTGTCCATTAATGGTAACTGACTGGTAGTGGTGCTCCCGGTTGTCATAGTCTGGGTGCTGGACCAAATAAATGTCATTGCAATCCATGGGATAATTGTCATTTTTTTTCTCTCTCTGCTGGGCACGCTCCTCCAATACGGCACCCACGATCACAGAGAAGGGTTTTGCATGATGTCTAGCGAGGGAGGGGCGGGGTTGCCAAAGGCACTCTCGGAGGCTGCTTAGGATCCGAAGCAGCCTCTGAGAATAACTGCCCGCATGTAGCGTTGTGCTGAGGAGCGCAACGCTATATGAAAACTCAGGAATATACGTCCTCGGACCATGCTTTTCAGGACGTATAAATACATCCATGTGCGTTATTGGATTAAAAAAGACCCCATCTAAATAGTTTCTAAATGTTGTTCCAAGTTCAGAAATATGCTTGATTCCATGTTTTTCTGCAGTTTTTTGCGAGCTATAGGGCAAAAAACAAAAATCAAAACAACCTGAACCATAAATTTCACCCTAACCCATAAATTTCACCCTAACTCTAACCTTTATGCTAACCCTTAATATATTTTCATTTTAATTTAATTATAACCCTATCCTTTATGCTAAACCTAATTTAATTGTAACCCTAACAACTAGATTTTAGCTAACTAAGTCTTTTTTTTTTATTGCAATGTTGCAGATTCAGAGCGTCGGAAGTGAATTTTTTTCACTTACGAATCTCTAACCACCAGAGGCGGGTTAAATACTTTTTTTATTGCCACTAAGAGGGTTTTCTTTAGATCCACTTTTTTTAACAAGAAAAAACACACCTTTTCTAATTTTGATCTGAAAAATCTTTAACACAATTACAAATGGAAAAATGGCTCCATCTAAATAGTTTCTAAATGTTGTCCTTAGTTAAGAAATACCAATGTTTACATGTTGTCTGGTGTTTTGTGCAAGTTACATGGAAATAACCAAAAGTACTTCTCTTTCTCTTTCTTGGAGGGTTGCTTAGTTTCTTCTTTTTGTCTTGTAGCCGTTCACCCCTTGCCATGTGGAAGCATTGTGCAATACAAAAAAAAACTCCCGTCTGTATTTTGATGGGCTGTAAAAACGTGTATAGGAAGCCCATTGAATCACTTCCTATGGCTCTGTGAATATTGATCTGACCAATTTGGATCTGCCTACCTCTCCTCACTTAAAATATTTTATAAAATTGTCAGGTTTTATGAATTCTCTGCGTAGTACTGAATTGTAAATGCGCACCTCCCAAATGTGGCCTTTTTGCCCCCAAACAGGGGGGGGGGGGGGGGTTAGAATTAGTGCATGGAAAGTGTTAAAATACCCCCATTTGAAATACCCTAGGGTATCTATTTTTCAAAAATATATGGTTTGGTGGGGTAAAATACACTGGCTGGCTCCAAAAATGTCCTAGATGGGACATGGGTGCAGGTTTTCAAAATTCCAAGTTGGAAAACCAAAAAGTGCACCTCTCAAATGTGGCATTTTAACCACAAAACAAACTGACAAACCTATGCAGGGGTGGTATCTCTGTACTCAGGAGATGTTGCTGAACACATATTGAGGTGTTATTTGGCAGTACCCCTTCATATTCTCATTAAATGATTACCTGAATTTAGATCTGTGTGAAAAATTACCATTTTATTATTTTTTGCTGCAAACTTTGGCAACGGTTGGTTGTAAAAGGGTTACATGAAAAGTGTCAAAATACCCCAAGTTAAATGCCCTGAGTTGTCTAGTTTTGAAAAATATGTACATGGGGGGGGGGTTAAGAGGTCATTAAAAAAAGGATTTTGAAATAGCTTTGCACTACTTATAGTTCTTGCCCTGTAACTTGAACAAAAAGGCACAAAACATAAAACATGGGCTATTTCTGAACTCAGGACAAACTATTTAGCAGTGGGGTTTTTTCAATTAAAATTTTTTTTTTTTCAATTTTTTGCCATATTTTATTATTTTTTTTATATAAAATTATATGCTATTATCAAATGGTATCAAAAGAAAGCTCTTCTTATGCCGATAAAAACAATAAATAGTTTGTGTGGGTACACTAAATGATAAAGAAGTAAATTACAGCAAAACACAAACACTGCAGAAATGTTAAAACAACCCATGTCACCAAGCATCCGACAAGCCAAAAAAGTCATGTCACTAAGGTGTTAAAGAACGCAGTCTTTCCAATAAGAATGAATTAGAAAGAATCAAATTTTTAGATAGAAATTAACATCTTCCTTGCTTGATTTCTCGAAGAATAAAACAATGTTAAAAATTCTCAATTCAACTGCAGGGTGTATGATGGTATTCAACATAGGAGAAATGTCATTTATTCAGAGACTAAACCCACATTTATTGCATCACCGATAGTTCATATAGTGTGTCAGTATTACTTACGATATTTTTTTCACTTACATTGGATCACTTTTAGGTAATTTCTTTATGATACTGCCATATATTGTGACTAAGCCAGTTGTATAGTTGGGAAAATAAGTTAGTTCAGTAATTCTCAAATCTCTTATGATGTGATCTGGTATTCACCTGAAACCAGTATTGTTTTTGTCAAAGTCCTCTTTTAGATGTTATACCAATAGATCCCACAATATGTCTTAGGTTTTACCTTTATCTTTGGCATGACATAAGTCAATTTAGCAGCCTGTTTTTCACTTTCCCATATTGTAGTAAATCAGGTTCAGTAAACATGTGAAGTATTTTTTCGAACAGTTTGTCACAGCAATTCACAGGACCCTTGGAGAACCATATGGGTGTAAAAACATCCCTTTTTTGGAGTCAGGATTCCCATATAGTAAACAATACAGGACTCCTTCACAGGTGTAGTTTCTGTCAGCTTGGGAGTCAACTTCCACAAAAGAGTAGTACAGGACATTCAGGAACCAAAATCCAAATGCTCCCATTTTGTATTCCACCACTGGCAATGTGAAATGTGGAAAATATCCCAAGTGTCTCTGAGTCACTCACCAACCTCTATACTACATTGTATTAGTTAGACAAGAACCTGACCCACAACAAATTCACCCTGCAATGAGGACCTCTGTATATGAGCAAAACAAATCCCACGCAGCTCAGCCACCGGAACTCACATTACCCTAAATGCACTACAGGTCCGTAAATAGCCTTCCACAACTCAGCTGCACGCTGACATTAAATGAGAGCTTTCGCTCAATTATGGTATGATTCTGAATGCTGAGACTCTGATACATTTGCAGGGTCTAGGACACTTCATCGCCGCGGCTTCATTGCTGACAGTCCAGCGCGGCAGTTAGAATGCTGAACTGTCAGCAATGAAGAATAACGCGGCCGCTTCATCGCGGACATGGCTATGTAAGATCTGACAGTTCAGCGCTGAACTGTCAGCTCTTACAAATGGACAAGTAAAAAGAAAATACCCCCCCCCTAATAAATGATTCCCCCCCCAAAGTGCCCCCCAAACCAATACTAAAATTAACCCCAAAACCCAATACTAAAATTAACCCCAAAACCCCAATACTAAGATTAACCCCCAAACCCCAATACTAAAATTAACCCCAAAACCCCAATACTAAAATTAACCCCCGAACACTAATACTAACCCCTGAACCCTAATACTAATCCCCTAAACCCAAATACTAACATCCGAACCCTAATACTAAAATTAACCCCCTAAACCCTAATACTAAAATTAACCCCGAACCCTAAAAACTAATTCTAACCACCCTTAACCCCAATACTAAAATTCTAATTCTAAAACTCTATCTTCTAACTCTAACACATTTAAAATTACCTTTAGCGATGAAATGTACCGCGACGAGCTGTCGTGTGGGGAAGTGACGGCGGTGAAGCGGATGCAGCCGCTGTCCCATCCCCACATTTGCATGCCATTTTTTCAGCTATAGCACCACTGCTTTTGCTGCCTGGTGCACCCTGATCTGGATGACACACAACTTTTACAGAACCAAGTGTGAAACTCTTCCACTGTACATGAGACGTAATTGATTGGTACAGAGCATTGACAGAAACTACGTACTATATTTGACAAAGAGAGAACACTGATATATGAGGTAGATAGCCCTGCTTACAATATGGGGGCGGAGGCTGGCAAGCTGGGGAGGGGCAAGGCTAGCTCTGTCAGTCTGTGGGGGTGGGAACAATGCTGGCCATGGCATGCAGTGGAAGAGGAGGCAAGGCTGGCACCAGAGCTCACTCCTCACCACTCCACAGTGTCACACTGCACAGACTTGACAGCAGCTGCCACACAGACGGAGCTCGGTGCTCCAAAATGCACACAGACCTGAAATGCAGCGGCAGGAGGTCTGTGTCAGTGTGGCACCCTTTGATGACTGCCACTCAGGACTGCCTTTCCTGTTCCCCTTAAGTATGCCACCGTTTCCAAGGTCCAAATAGTACATTTTTCTGCTCTCTTATATTATGCTCCAAAGACTTACACCTGAAATAAACATTTTTGTTTGATACACCATAGCCCAATTACGTTGATAAAGGTGTGTGTCTGTATTATAATCTCAACAGGGTGGCTTAACAGCAATCACATTTTTACTGTATATTTGCATTAAACAGATGTAGGTCTCACTGATGAATTGAGCTCACAAAGTATTGAATACATTTGCAGTTTTTCTTACTTGCTTTGGATTAAGCCAACAGTGTAACTCAAAACAGCACCACAGCATGATCTGTCAGCTAAAATGGACTGATTGGGATACAAGCCAGTACACCTAGCATGGGTTTCTTATAACTAAGAAGTCAAACTATCACATCCTAGATATCTCTCTATCACTTTTTTTTTCTGTGCACCTGCAGAATGATATTTATACTTCAAGTACAAATATTTTAGGTTCATACATACTTTATTATTACACAAATATGCCACACATTAAATATAGCCCAGAACAGTTTATGTGAGGCACAAGTGTAAAGATATGACTCATACTGTCTGCTGCAGAATAATGACAATAAAGGGTCGACTCAATATTTGCCTAAATTATTCCTCTGATTTACAGACAGATGTTCGCAATATGGAAATCAAAGCCGATGCACTGAAACAAAATGGTAGTCTTGATCCTTCCCATAGACGTCTATGGGGAAGACTTTGACATATATCTTGGCCATTTCGGTTTGACCTCATCTGTAACAAATATAGCCAAAATCCTCCCATAGATGTCAACCCCTTAACGCAGATGGACGTACACATATATACATGATGAAAAGCATGGTCCTTGAGGACCATGTGGATGTATATATACGTCTTGAGTTTTCATGTAGCAGTGCAACGATACATGCCGGCAGTTATTCTCAGAGGCTGCTTCGGATCCAAAGAAGCCTCTGAGAGTGCCTTCGGAAACCCTCATATGCATTCAAACACACATAGGCAGTGATCAGCTTTCACTGCCTATGTGATAAAGGTGTTGCAATGATTTCACTTATTTGTTTTGTGTGTATTTTATGTACCAGGAGTGAAGCACTGGTTGTGTTTTTGTGCTGCTACTCCCTTCACAGTTAAAGGCGCAGTGTATTCTATTTTTGTGTTGCAATGAGGCATCATGCAACACTCTTCTCTGCCCCCGGGGTCGCGGGGTGCCAATTCGAAGGAGCATGCGCCTCCCATACAGCGTGCCTAGCAGAAAGCGATGGAAGAGAGAAAAAATCTCTTCTGTTGCACTGAAACTGTTTCTTGATTGAGGCAGTCAGCAACATTACAGTTAGAAAAAAAACTAGGAAAAAGCTAACCCTAAATCTACTAACCCTAGATAGGTTAGGGTTACAATTAGGGCTAGTTCAAGGGTTAAATTAAGGGGTGGGGGTAGATTTAGGGTTAGGGTTAAATTTAGGGTTGGGTTCAAAGGTCACTGTAGAAGAAAATGGTTAGGACACAGAAAAAAACTACTATTGATTATCGCCCTATTACTTGAAATAAAACATTGGTTTTTCTAAACTTAGGACAAATATTAGAAAATATAGACGGGGTATTTTTTACCATTTGTAATTGTTTAAAAAAATCAGGTCAAAGTTAGAGAAAGTGTTTTATATGGCATATTTTCATCATATTTTATATATTTTTTAATAGTAAATTATATCATATGATAAAAACAATAGTATCAAATGAAAGCCCCATCTGCCCTTTAAAAAATGATATTTAATTTGTGTGTGTGTACTGAACACAAAGAAAGAAATTCACAGTTTAGCAAACGTATGGCAAAAATAATGGAATTATGGTCTTCAAGGCATATCAAATGCAGCATAGAACTGCATAGAATTAAAAAATGCTACATTAATTAAGTACATAAAAATAGTAAATAAACATAAAATATTACATACATTTTTTTATTAAGATTTAAAAATGCTTATATTTATGTAAATATACTACTATAATATAGAACATCAACATATTGTAATTGTCTATAAATATTTTTGTGTTTAAAATATGTTTACTTTAATTCTTCTACACTTTTCTATTAAACTCTCGAACTAAAATCTGGAGAATAGAAATAGGTGAATTTCACCCATGTTACCTGAAATCGGAGCGTGCCTGATCTGAGCGCCTCCGATGCTTCAGTTTCCAAATAACTGAACTGCTGATTTGGACCAAAATCAGGAATATTGAGTAACTGCATTTCATAGATTTGTGAAATTTGACCAAAGTGCCCAACCTGAACTCATTTCAGGACAAATTACTGTCTATTGGGTAGACCCTTAGGAGTGTAATTCCTTATACTTTATATTTATGATATATATTGGCTCACTCTTTTCATCCAATCAGATGTCTCTATTCTGAATTTGAAATCCTAGCCCTAACGTGACACATGTAACTAGTGGGGTGTTTTGTTTTGTTTTTCTCACTATCTGACTCACAGAACATGAACTCTACACAACAACAACAACAACAATTCACTCATTAAACTTATGACTTCCATCTTATGATCTAATGCCCCTAACATTGTAGACACAGGAGACACAACAGAGATGTCTGCTCACACAGTCAAAGCATGCAGTGGGGAATACCAAGTTTATTTGGGAAAGAAGGGTTAAATCTATCATTATATTCCCAAGGAGTTGCAATGCACAAGTAGCTAGGTTGCTAATAATCATGTAGGCTCTTTGAGAACTTACTTTCATTCTTCACAGTTGGGGAAGAGATCCTGCAATTTACTTGAATAAGAAAATTCAATTGATGCGCAATGCTTGACTCTCTGTGTTGTCCGACCTTTAATACATTTCTCCTGCATGAGGATGTCCAAAAGACCTTCCTAGCTTCCTAGTGCTACAAAATAGGTTCCAGGCAAGATGTGATACATCGACCACCACCTGCAATCCTAAAATATCTCATGCTAAGAGCTTTGAACTTTGCCCAGAATCCATCAGGGCAAATGAGAGAATGTGAACTGAACCTGAGTATGATATGGAAATGTAGACTCTGTGTTTACAAAAGTATACAATTTAATGGTATACCATGCAGCTTTAATCATCATGGTAATAAAAAAATTATTTAAAAATTGCATTCCTTGTTTTTATTCCCTTCTTCTGCACCCACATTGCACCTAAAGAACTTAACACAGCACCATACAGTACCCACAGCACTTGCCATGCACTTAAATTGCACCCACAGCACTTGGCTTGTACTCATATTGCACCTACACGATTTGGCATGCCACAGTGTCACTTTGCCCCTGCAGAACAAGCCAGTGTCACTTTCCCCTTAGTACATATTATTTTGCCCCACAGACCATGCCACAGCATCACTTTGCCAATTAAAATAAGCCAGAGTTTTCCCATTAATATGCCAGTGTTAGCTGGACCATAAATATACCACACCCAATTTGCATAATAATGCCAGTATTATTTTGCCATTTAAAATGCCACAGGAAATGTACCCAATAATATGCCAGTATTATTTTGCATTTAATATATGCCAGTATTTAGCCATTTAATATATGCCAGTATTTAGCCATTTAGTATATGCCAGTATTTTGCCTTTAAATATATGCCAGTATTTTGCCATTAAATATATGACAGCATTTTGTCATTTAATATATGCCAGTATATTGCCTTTAAATATATGCCAGTATTTTGCCATTTAATATATGCCAGTATTTTGCCATTGAATATATGCCAGTATTTTGTCATAAGTATGCCAGCGTTATTGTGCTCATTATATGACACCCTCCTCCCCCCCTTCCCCAGTACTCACCTCCTTGTTGCTCGTAAGGTCATATCCGGTATCAATGATGGATGCAGCTGCCAGAAGAAGAAAAAAATGTTCAGCAGCGCAATGTGCTGCGAGAGGATGCTGGCTGCTGTGCACTGAGGGTGTTACCCGCTGCAGTCTGCACCCCCTGTACCCCCCTCGGGACCCCACTGCATCTGTGCTCATACTCCAGAGACACAATGTGGGCGTCTGATGCTGGAGCAGCAAATCTGGGTGCTGGGATAAGTCCTGAGTGCAAATCTTGATGCTGGGGCAGGTCCTGAGTTCAAATATGTGTTCTGGGGAACTCCTGAGCTGATTGCACTATTGGGTGCTGCGATAAGTCCTGAGTACAAATCTAGGTCGAGTTTGACTTATAAAAGAAAACTGATAGTTTAAATTCCCTCCCAGTATAGCCTATAGACTTCTAGTTTCATAGGATGACCACTTGTTATCTGTACATTTATGTTAAATAAATACTGAATAGATATTTATATTGCCACTGTATGTATTTATATAATGGTATAATATCCCCTCAAAGGCCCTGTTTTTCTAGTGTGTATAAATTAAATGTTTTAGTCTCTTGTCACAACTAAGGTCTTCCAATCCTCTTATTGATTTTGCAACACTCCTTTGCACTTTTTCTAGTTGCATAGTGTCCTTTTTAAGGACCAGTGCCAAGCATTGAACTGCATATTCAAGATGAGGTCTTGAATAAACAATTTGCACCAAATGCCAAAGCTAAAGCTAAAATAAATAAAGTGGCTACACGACGCATAACACTTAGTCATGAGCATGGAAACAAAATTCAGAGATTTACAATAGACTGGAAACTCACAAGAGCAAGGCCCTTTAATGCTTCTGTGACATTATGTACTTAAAAGTATGTTATGTCATGTATTTTGTATTCTATGAACACTTGACTACAATCCTTTCAGATTATGGTTGTAGGTTTTGGGGGGACCTACGTGGCAAATCAGAGAGAGCCCCCTGGTTCTGTGATTTGCCCAAATCTACAAGGTCTCCCCTTGGTGTCTGTAGACAACTCAGAAGCCTCCAGACCCTCCTCAATGGCATGGCTGTGATTGGCCAGTGCACAAATGCTCTGAAAAATACCCCTCGGCTTACATTCCAGGTCGTCTTATAATCTGACCTCAAATCGAGGTCAGACTATAAGACTGGGATCCAGGTCCCCTGCAGAGCTGCAGGGGACCTGGATCCCCCTCTCTAACAGCAGGGGAATGTCTGCGCGATGAGTCCTTCCGGCATCATCATAAAAGCTCATCGCGCAGACATCCTCCACTGCCCCGCTAGCCACCAGGAGAATCGGCCAGCTGGGGGATGTCTGCACGATACGTGCAGACATCCTCCATGCTGCCCGACACTTCCGTCTATTATGACGGACCAGCTCGCTGCATATCGTGCAGACATCCCCCGGCTGCCCCCACTAGCCACCAGGGAAAGAAACAAGGTGAGGGGGAGGGAGGGAGGGGGGGAGACACACAGAGATGGGGGGGAGGGAGAGGGGGGGAGACACACACAGACAAGGGGAGGGAGGGGGGAGACACACACAGACAAGGGGAGGGAGGGGGGAGACACACACAGATAAGGTGAGGGAGGGGGAGACACAGACAAGGGGAGGGAGGGGGAAGAGAGGAAAGGGGAGGGGGGATAGAGAGAGACAAGGGGGGCATAGAGAGAGACAAGAGGGGGATAGAGAGAGACAAGGGGAGGGGGGAAGAGACAGCTGGAGGAGAGAGGCCTCATTGGCACATAAAAGGAAATAAAAACAAGAAATGCATGTATATATTGTATAATATAAATTTTTTATTAAATATTAAAAAGCAATTTACATATATACAAGTTAAACATAAAATATAAAACACCATATGGGCAGAAAGAACGTCAGGACACATCCATTGCCCTAACGTCTGACACCCTTTTACATGATATTGGACAGCACAAGACAACCATCGAAGCTGATAGTTGTTTCAGAGAAGGTGGCCAATCTTCCAAAACTCTTAGAGGTACATTAACATCCCAGACACCCGAGTAACTGGGAAAAGGAGGTCTAGACTCATACCTTTAAGGAAACAACAAATCAGTGTATGTTTCCCAGCTGGATGTGCAACGAACCCCGTGTGTCAGACCTTTGTCAAACTTTTCAATCCAAAAATTTAGGATGTCCGTTACAGGTGCCGAAACGGGATCTCTATCATGTTCCAAGCACCAATAAGCCCATGACTTCCAGGCATTCTGATATGATTTTCGGGTACCTGGTGCCCAAGCTCCCCCCAAGAGCATTTTAGTTGATTGCAAAAAATCTCAAACTTTCATGTGTTGGAGCCACCCTGTCAACTCCTCTGTAGCTTCACAATCTAGAGGGATCATATGATCATACAACCAACTCTGGTGTAGTGCTCTTGTATTGAGGCGTTGAAGAGCCCAAAATTGCAGTACTCCAGGAAATATCGCTTGGATGGATGCAGAAAGTAGCCCTTATCACCCAGGCCAGATTTCCGGTTTCCCTGGCGGTCATTTGATCTCCATTCCATGACCTGGGAGGGGTTCAAGACCATTTTTTCCCAACTGACCAGGAAACCTAGAGACTGCAAGAGTTTGATCATCCACGGCATGTGTCGGCATAGTGAGATCTTGTCTTGAGACATAATGTCGTCTAGCTAAATTATCAGGCGTACACCCTTCCTGAGAAGGAAATCTACCATTGGTCTCAGTAACTTGGTGAAGCACCAGGGTGCGGAGGAGAGACCCAAGGGAAGGCAGGAAAACCTCCATAGCTTTCCTCTCCATTGAAACTGTAGAAACCTCTGATGTGGTGTTGCTACTGGGACTGTGAGGTACGCATCTTCAAGGTCCAATTTGACCATCCAGGCCCCTAAAACCAATAAGTCCCTGAGGCAGTGAATAACCTCCATTTTGAAATGTTGGTATAGGACAAAAGGAAAATCAGCTTAAAGCTGATTTCACTTGTTCCTGCACTGTGTCCTTTCACCATGGATTCAATATACATTTTTTACTTTGGCATACCAGTCTGCATAGTTGATTCTTTCCGCAAAATCCACACTTCTTTTTTTTTGTTTTTGCTTTATTGTTTATTATGGGTATGGATAACCCAGCATCGAGAGAAATCCAGCAGACATAAGAGGAGCTCCATATTCTGAATTTCAAACCGCTGATAGCCTAAGGTATATCTTTTCTTATAGGAGAAAAGGGGCAAAGGTTGATAACTGAGCAAGAGCCCCGCCCTTCTTTGGGACTAGGAACAGAGTGCTAGTGAAGCCCCCTGACGTCCTGTCTGCCAGTACTATGGCACCTTTGCTTTGCAGGGTCTGAACCTCTACGTCAATGAGCTGGGAGCCGAGTCTTCAGAATGTTAAGGCTTTTGGGATTGTGACCTGGTGTGGTAACCTAGGACTGTCTCTAAGACCCAGTGGTCTGTAGAAATCCATTCCCAATTGTGAATGAAAAACCGTAACCTCCCCTGTAAGCAGTAGTCCAGGCCCTTCCTGGACTTCCACCAGGTTTTTGATACAAATTGGGCCACCTTAGGGTCCACCTCTAGCGTCTTGCACGCATCGCGCATGCTCGACGGCCAAATTCATCTATACAGGTGAAATAGAAAGGATGACGTTGCGCTTAAGGGAACATCGAAGAATACCGAATTTGGAAGTCGACAGGGAGAAAAAAGCTGACAGCAAGTAATTGAGAAAGTCAGAGACAAATCAAAAAAATTAAAAACTCTGAAATAGACAGCATGAGTTAAAATAAAGATGGCATGGAAAATAGTGTGACTGTGGATGGGAGGGAAAAACACACCACCGACCCCAGAACCGAAAAAACGTGATAGGACCCCACCCGAAAACACATTTCAATGAGGGAGTGAATGGAGGGTTCTGAGCCCAGGAATCAGGGCTGAGGACCCCACATCCAAGTAATACAAATATAATTATTTGAGGGAGCAGCAAAGAAAGAGGAGGAACACTTCCTGGATATTGGGTTTTATGTGGAAGGAGAGGGAGGTGTTATCTATTGTTTAATTGGTTTAAAGTGTTATGGTAATTTATTTTTTGCTGCTGAGGGAATAAAGAAAGAGTTGATGCACAATAGGAGCCTCTGTGTATTTATAAACTAACAAACTACCTCTGTCTAATTGGAAGGACCCCGAGGGGTCCAGTGCTTGGAGTAGAAGTCCATGATGTTTTCACAAGGCCTAACACTAGGCTAAATTTTATTTTAGGGACACAGTATGTCATAGATGAGATTACACACACTGGTGTATATTATATATGTGCCTTAATATTAATAGGTTAAAACAGTTGGAAGTATGGGGGGACCTAAACACTACTGTCTTCTATCCCTCCTGTGCTACCAGCTACTATTGAAACTGTTCTGTGTATTCATTTACATAGAGCTATAGTATTAACAATACTTTTGGGGACTAATATATTTTCGTTTCCAACAACAAATATTAGATTGGGTATTTTTATGCAAGTCACTGATCTACTTGATGACAAAAATTAGTCTGCTTCTAAATCACAGACAATTAGACTAATTGAAATCATTATAGCAATTATGCTAAAGTTGAGATGAATTATATAAAATAAAAAAATACAACAATTGTTGAGTTCAGGCTGACAGAGCAAATCTTCTTTTAGACTGCATTCTAAATTAATTTCATAATACAGTAGACTTCCACTGCTTGGTAACTGATATTCCGTGCCTTAAAAAATAAAAACAGGACATACATTACATAACACTCTTTTTGTGTAGCTGTTTTCCAGTGCAGTCCATTCTTGTTGTTAGGACCCCATAATAGCAGGATTGTCTCCCATGTATTCTGGGTTCATGTAGTTCCTTAGAGGTTTACAGGTGAACTTTGATTTTTGTGTGTTATGTATAGAAATTAATGGATGCCAGGAACTCTTGTATATATCTGTAGCCTCAGTTGCTGAGAGAGTGATATTTCAGGAGTTTCTTCTCTAACTGGAGACTTCTTCAACAGCTATGGCACACAAATGATATACACTTCTGAAAAATGTCCCTCAAAACTCATCTCTTTAAAGGAGCTTACTATCCATCCCACTAGAATACCATTTAATTTACCTCTAGCTAATCCCACCTAGCTCTCTCTGCCCTCAATCACTGTTATTATCAGATAACTTACAACTAATCCACCTAGAACCAACCATCCAAATTACTGTTACTACAACTACATTCCCTCTGTCCTCTTCACTCCCTTATGTGTTTCATGTAAACCACTCCCTCTAGATTGTAAGCTTGCGAGCAGGGCTCTCTACCTCACGTACCAGTCTGTTCTAATACCTCCAGTGTCTCTGTATGTAGCGCTATGTAAATAAATTTGAATGTAATGTAATCTAACATTACTGAAGGCAGAGGGTCCTTTAATTACACTTCCTCTTATCAGGGAAGGTGAGTTGGCCAGAAAGGCTGTTGTCCCTTAGAACTAACTAAATTTCTGCAAACAGCAGACACTAGCCTGAACTGACTACAATGTACACAGATGCGCTAACCTGGCTAAAGGCAGCTACACCAGTAAATATCAATAAAAAGCAATCTGTGAAGCAGACCAAGTAGTAGTAGGTAGTAGACATGTGCAAAACTAAAATTTTCATTTCGTTTTCGTCCATTCGGACGAAAATGTTATTTATTTCGTCTAAAACTAATTTCGTTCATTACTGCATTCGTTTCAGACGAAATTCGTTCATTATTTTCGTTTCGTTAATTTTTATTCGTTCGTTTTATATAATACAATGTAATACTATTGGCTTTCTATAAACCGAACGAGAGCACCATTCATAAGAAATTCTTATGAATAGGGCTCTCGTACGGTTCATAGAAAGGCAATAGTACTACATGTTTTCTATAAGCCGAAAGTCTATAAACGGAACATTCGGTTTATAGACTTTCGGCTTATGGAATACATGTAATCCTATTGCTATTCTATAAACCGAACGTTCGGTTTATAGAATAGCCTTAGGATTACATGTATTACATAAGCCGAAAGTCTATAAACCGAACGTTCGGTTTATAGGCTGTCGGCATTTAACTATACAGAGACAGAGTCTCCATTCATAAAATTATGAATGGAGACTTTGTCTCCGTGTAGTAAAATGCCGACAGCCTATAAACCGAACGTTCGGTTTAAAGGCTGTCGGCTTATGGAATACATGTATTCCTATTGCTATACTATAAACCGAACGTTCGGTTTATAGAATAGCAATAGGAATACATGTATTCCATAAGCCTACAGCCTATAAACCGAACGTTCGGTTTATAGGCTGTCGGCTTTTAACTATACGGAGACAAAGTATCCATTCATAATTTTATGAATGGAGACTCTGTCTCCGTATAGTTAAATGCCCACAGCCTATAAACCGAACGTTCGGTTTATAGGCTGTGGGCATTTAACTATACGGAGATTTCGGCTTATAGAATGCAATAGTACTACGAATGGACGGATGAACGAATGATTTTCGTTTATTAACCATTCGTTCATTCTGCTTTCGTTAGCTTAGCATTTTCGTTCTTCGTTTTTCGGACTAATGGACGAAAATGCTATTTTCGGACGAAAATGCATTCATCCGAAAACTAATGCACATGTCTAGTAGGTAGCTCTGGAGTAGGTGGATGAAATCCATCTATTATTTCATATAGGGGACACATTTGTTTATTCTAAATGATAATAATATGATATGAGCCCACTCAGAGTTATAACTGTAGTGCCATCAAGATACCTAATTACCTTTGTTTCTTTTAAAACAGCTACAAATTGATATCCCTGCCAGACTCCTGTGGAGGAAATAAAAAAGCTGGCTCACCAGACACTTGTGTCGATAAAGTCTTTATTCACATCTACATATAAAAATGGTCCATAGCAGACATACAGCTTAGTTCAGTATATGATGAGCATAACACCCAGCGCATTTCATACACCAACCACACTTTGTCGTAGGTAGTCAGTTGAGGGAAAACATGTGTGCATGCTCAAATGCATGTCTGTAAGTTGGTCAGCACTATTCAAGGGAAAATCAAATAGTGTATTAACAGTATGTAAAATAATGGTACCGTCTCTGTTGGAGTAAAGACCCTTCATAGCTTTTAAAGAGCTTCTGACACCTGTATGTTTCAGGAACTTTTACACATCAACATCTGCGGAATAGCTGCTTGGACACAGCTTTGTCCAGAGGGTGGCACATAATGGCAAGGGATAACAAAGGAGAAGCCTGCCAAGTATAAAATAATTATAATGGGAGGGAGACAAACTCCATTAAATAAAGGTAATATCACTTTGCTCCACAATCCCCTGAATTCTGTATCTTTCTACCACTTAAATGACTCATTAAAGAAGTAAACATTATGAATCGGTTGACAAAAGCCATATTGTATGTGAAATTTTCCGTGGAGTAAAATGCTGAGAGTGTGAAGAAGAGAAGGGCAGATTGTTTCTGTATTATGTTTCCTAAGCTCCATCTCCACATTCTCATTGAATTACTTTAATATTAAATTTAGTCCTGCGACCACAAGGAACTATGCTGACGTGTGTCGCATGTCTCTGGGGTTTTCATTAAATTGCTTATTGCTAATTTTGCCTGTTTGCAGGAAGTCTTCTACTATGTAGTTCATTCCTTTACAGATGACAGGAAGCTTCTTTTTTTTTTTTCTTGTGGTTTTTCTGCACCATTCCTTAACCTGTTTGCGCAAATGGATGTTCTATGCTGTCCTAACACATGGCCCAACCGACCATGAGGACGGCATATAACTTCCTCTGCACATCAGCTCATCACAGCATCCCCCTTCCCCCGCGATGAGCTGTGCTCCGTAGCTCACTGCAGGGACTTGCGTCAGGATCCGCTCTGTTAGAAGTCAGGATAAATGTAACTGATGGCTAAAGTTTTACAAATTTGTGCCGAGCCTGCACTCTCAATGTTTTGGCAGGGGCCCATGGGGTCTTATTTACTTTGTCCTTATGGACATAAACAGCAAAGAACCAGTGGGCGTTAAAGGCTTAACATCCTTCATTTCTACACAAATGTTTATACAAGGATTCATGGGCATCCGCAGAAATTTTTTCAGGGGGGCATAATTTTTCCGTCATCCTTTCTGCGCCGCTCCTCTTTTTGACAAGTTATCATGAAGTGGAGGAGCTTTGTCATTATCAGTGAAGGCATGCAAAGGGTTGATAAACCCTGCACCAGATACAGATCCACAGCACCAGATATAAACCAACCACACTAGATATAGCCTCACTGCACCAAATATAGATCCACTGTGCCAACTAGACCCACAACACCAGACATTAACCCACGGTACCAGCTAAAAATCCATGACACAAGATATAAACCACAGCACCAGATAAATATCCAGAGCTCTAGCTGAAACTCCACAGCAACAGATAGAACATCATAGCAAAGATATAACCCCAAAGCACCAGATACAACACTATAGCACACAATACAACCCAACAGCACCAGATACAACACTATAGCACACAATATAACCCAACAGCACAAGACACAACACTATAGCACACAATATAACCCAACAGCACCAGACACAACACTATAGCACACAATATAACCCAACAGCACCAGACACAACACTATAGCACACAATATAACCCCCTAGCACCATATACAACACTATAGCACACAATATAACCCAACAGCACCAGACACAACACTATAGCACACAATATAACCCAACAGCACCAGATACAACACTATAGCACACAATATAAGCATACGGCAACAGATACAACACTATAGCACACAATATAACCCCACAGCAACAGATACAACACTATAGCACACAATATAACCCCACAGCACCAGATACAACACTATAGCACACAATATAACTCCACAGCACCAGATACAACACTATAGCACACAATATAACCCAACAGCACCAGATACAACACTATAGCACACAATATGACCCCACAGCACCAGATACAACACTATAGCACACAATATAACCCAACAGCACCCGACACAACACTATAGCACACAATATAACCTCTCAGCACCAGATACAACACTATAGCACACAATATAAGCATACAGCAACAGATACAACACTATAGCACACAATATAACCCCACAGCACCAGATACAACACTATAGCACACAATATAACCCCACAGCACCAGATACAGCACTATAGCACACAATATAATCCCACAGCACCAGATACAACACTATAGCACACAATATAACCTCACAGCACCAGATACACTATAGCACACAATATAACCTCTCAGCACCAGATACAACACTATAGCACACAATGTAACCCAACAGCACCAGACACAACACTATAGCACACAATATAACTCCACAGCATCAGATACAACACTATAGCACACAATATAAACACAAAGCAACAGATTCCCTAAACACCCAAATTCCTAAATCCATGACATTTCTTTATCTCTTTCCCCCTTTTTATGTTTTATTCCTCCATGTTTGCCATCTCTTTCCCCATCATGTTATGTGTTTTATTCCTCCATGTCAGTGACTTCTTTTCACCTACATTTTATCTTTTCTGCCCCATGTCACCATTTTGTCTGTATTCTGCTCCAATCAATCACCTCTTTTCATCCTCTATTATCTTTTCTGCCCCATGTCATCCCATTTTGTTTGCAATCTGCTTCCATCTATCACATCATTTTATCCTCCATTATCTTTTCTGCCCCATCCACTTGTCACCATGTTGATGTGAGCAGAGCCTGGTCAGAGGAGCTGCTCAGACTGGACAAATGGAGACCTCAGGGAAATGGGAGGGACCTCCTTGGATTTACCCCACTCTACCATGTACCTTAAAGCTATTATAAGCTCTTCCTACCTGTTACAGAGGCTCAGCTATGGTCTCTGAGTATCTTCCCCTGCAGGCTCTCTTCGGTCAGTCATGCTGCCACATGGAGGGCTGAGGGGCGGGGCTATAACTTCATATCCCTGGGCACCCCTGTCATTGGCTCTCCATGCAGCATGACTGACAGCTGCAGAGACCTGCACTAATGTGGATGGGAGACCAGTATTACAGCAAGCAGAGTTGCAGAGACCAACAGCTTTGGGTGCCACCTCCTACCCCAGCAACTGATGTGCAGTCCCCTAGGGACAACTAGAGGTTGCACACTGAGTACAAATAATAATAAAAACATTTTTTTTAAAGGGGAATTGCAAAAATCCAGGGGGGGGGGGGGCAAGCGCCCCCCTTGCCCCCCCCCCCCCCCCCCTGCGGACGCCCATGCAAGGATTGTTAGTTGCCCCATAGCTGACATCACAACTTTTTTTATTCAGGTACAAAGACAGAATAATGGGTTGTAAGTGTATTACAAATAAAATTTAAAACACTTTTAATGTTAATATCAGGACCAATATCAACATTATGCTCAGGAGAACAAATATTATGGTGACCATTAACATTTTAATATCAAAATGCAATAAAAATATATACTCATGTACAGAGTATATATGATAGAAATATACAATTATATCAAACATGGTATCTGGAGCATCCAGTCAGCAGTTTTCTCTTCACATGTTTGTGAGGATAATTGCTTGTGCAAAATACCTGATGCATTTTGACCTCGTTGCTTAACAACCTCAACGATGAAGAGATAATTCATACAATTTAATAAATCTAAGGAGATAAAAAAAAGTGCAAAATGATTTATCAAAGGATACCTGTCTAGAAACAAGAATGAATTAGCGACTGTATTGACTGAATGCTTGTTCCCTTTATAAATAACTTGCATGCTGATATGGATCTATTCGAGTAACAGCACCTTCTAATACAGGGAGTGCAGAATTATTAGGCAAGTCGTATTTTTAAGGATTAATTTTATTATTGAACAACAACCATGTTCTCAATGAACCCAAAAAAATCATTAATATCAAAGCTGAATATTTTTGGAAGTAGTTTTTAGTTTGTTTTTAGTTTTAGCTATTTTCGGGGGATATCTGTGTGTGCAGGTGACTATTACTGTGCATAATTATTAGGCAACTTAACAAAAAACAAATATATACCCATTTCAATTATTTATTTTTACCAGTGAAACCAATATAACATCTCAACATTCACAAATATACATTTCTGACATTCAAAAACAAAACAAAAACAAATCAGTGACCAATATAGCCACCTTTCTTTGCAAGGACACTCAAAAGCCTGCCATCCATGGATTCTGTCAGTCTTTTGATCTGTTCACCATCAACATTGCGTGCAGCAGCAACCACAGCCTCCCAGACACTGTTCAGAGAGGTGTACTGTTTTACCTCCTTGTAAATCTCACATTTGATGATGGACCACAGGTTCTCAATGGGGTTCAGATCAGGTGAACAAGGAGGCCATGTCATTAGATTTTCTTCTTTTATACCCTTTCTTGCCAGCCATGCTGTGGAGTACTTGGACGCGTGTGATGGAGCATTGTCCTGCATGAAAATCATGTTTTTCTTGAAGGATGCAGACTTCTTCCTGTACCACTGCTTGAAGAAGGTGTCTTCCAGGAACTGGCAGTAGGACTGGGAGTTGAGCTTGACTCCATCCTCAACCCGAAAAGGCCCCACAAGCTCATCTTTGATGATACCAGCCCAAACCAGTACTCCACCTCCACCTTGCTGGCGTCTGAGTCGGACTGGAGCTCTCTGCCCTTTACCAATCCATCCACGGGCCCATCCATCTGGCCCATCAAGACTCACTCTCATTTCATCAGTCCATAAAACCTTAGAAAAATCAGTCTTGAGATATTTCTTGGCCCAGTCTTGACGTTTCAGCTTGTGTGTCTTGTTCAGTGGTGGTCGTCTTTCAGCCTTTCTTACCTTGGCCATGTCTCTGAGTATTGCACACCTTGTGCTTTGGGCACTCCAGTGATGTTGCAGCTCTGAAATATGGGCAAACTGGTGGCAAGTGGCATCGTGGCAGCTGCACGCTTGACTTTTCTCAGTTCATGGGCAGTTATTTTGCGCCTTGGTTTTTCCACACGCTTCTTGCGACCCTGTTGACTATTTTGAATGAAACGCTTGATTGTTCGATGATCACGCTTCAGAAGCTTTGCAATTTTAAGAGTGCTGCATCCCTCTGCAAGATATCTCACTATTTTTGACTTTTCTGAGCCTGTCAAGTCCTTCTTTTGACCCATTTTGCCAAAGGAAAGGAAGTTGCCTAATAATTATGCACACCTGATATAGGGTGTTGATGTCATTAGACCACACCCCTTCTCATTACAGAGATGCACATCACCTAATATGCTTAATTGGTAGTAGGCTTTCGAGCCTATACAGCTTGGAGTAAGACAACATGCATAAAGAGGATGATGTGGTCAAAATACTCATTTGCCTAATAATTCTGCACCCCCTGTATTCTGCCTCACCACTGACCCTTATAAATTTAATGGCAGTAGTGCTTATATAGTTTAAAGATACTTTTTTAAAATAAGATTTATATAACAATACCTATATGAATAAAATAAAAATGTATAAACAATCAGTAAAAACAAAAATAATCATGTGAATGGATAGGGGCAAGAATATGGTATAACAAACTTATACACCACTCTATAATAAAAGATTTACAATGAAATATGCAATTTAAAATAACATAGCCAACCTTTTGTTCACATTTATTCAAACTATGACCCAGTGTTTTGCCTCGGCTACGAGGCACCTGGGTTGGACTTCCCACCTCCCCTGGTGGATGTGATATAATTGGGAGTGCCATAAGGTGCACACATGGTAAGTTTTCTGCAATTAATAGCTGCCACTTGGAAACAGTGTGCTCCAACCGTTAAGTATGCCAGTATGCCACTGCTATATACTTTTCCTTTGGTTTTCATTGTTCATTGGTAGTCTACGGGCAGATCAGTTAGTCTCTGTAGATATGGCCATGCTTCCTAGGACTCAGGACCCAGTTTATGCACTAGAGATGTAGACACTTCTGCTCTTCACTCATATAAATTCACATTCTTATGAAATCCGTATTCTTCTGAAAAAAAGCTTGATAGTGTTGTCAATATCTGCTCCTGTGTGGAAACTCATTCAATACAAAGCTGTAGTTAACACTATCTATCATGATAATCAGTGTATATGTTTATAGACCACAGTCAACCAAACCAACAAGACTGAAGCAGACAGGTATTCATGTTTTACTCATGTTAAGGTCAATCTGCTTAACATTTTGATTGCCAGAGGAATGAGCAGTGCAGACTAGAGGGGCTAAATAGTTCTTATCTGCCAACATACTCTATGGGGTTTATGTAACAGTATATAAATTGTGTTATGGATAACAGTGATTATGCCTTGCCATAGCAACTTGGATGTTCAGGACTAGCAGACTCTCGACATGTCAGGGGAATCTGCATTACACATAGGCCTGCACAGGTATTGCCCTAATAGGCATTATCCCAATGTACACCTCTGTTACAAACAACCCCATTACTTTGTAGTTAGAGCTATTTTCTAACAGGTGCTGATGTGTTTGGAGTGATTAGGGATGCATCTGTAATTTTTATACCTTATACTACATACATACATACATACTACAACTCCATTCAAATAGGGCTACATGTACAGAGAGATATAATTACTTTTTTGCACTATAACTTAAGATAATGGCTTTATGTTTTAATCAATGATTTTATCAATCAACTTGTTTTATATAGTTGTAGTTGGACATGTGAATCCAATACAGTAACCAAGTAACTGCCAACAACTCTCACTTCATGGACAAGTGAGACATTAATTTGGAAACATCTTGGAGTTCTCAACACTACAGCTTTTGGTGCCCGGAAGTCTGCAAGACAGGTATTAGCTATTATTCTCTACTTGCCTTAAGATTTTGTTAGCCCGATTGTGGAGGAAGCAGGAGATACCACCATGGAGAGAAATCCAACACCAGCTTATCTTCCAACAGCCAGCTGAGAGATTATTCTATGAGACCAAGGGGATGACCCTTAGACCCTCCTGGAGATTTTAGAGTTTTGAGTTTGCAGTTTCAGGGAGACCCCAGTGCACTATGATTATTTTTCTTTCCTTTTCTTTTAATTTCCCTCCTCCTCGCATGGTTTGTGGTGGCTCAAATATGATGTGGTATGGATTAAGTCATGACGGTAAAAGTTCATCATTAATATTGCTACTAAACATTGCATAGTTGTGTGTTTGTCTCTATATAACTCATTTATGTGTTATATATCTTTTAGCATATTCAAAGGTTTTGTCCAATTTTCTATATTCATAATAAAAAAAAATAAAAAAGTACAGCTTTTGGCTGCAGGAAAGTAAAGGGCTGACCCAATATACACGCGATATGTCCTTAATTGGATTTGGGTTGGGCACTTTAGCCAAATTTGGAAAAACACAAGTGTGGCTACTTAACCCCTTAAGGGCAATGGTTTTCTTTGTATTGATGTCCATTCTGGACAATAGCTTTTTTTCTACTTTAGCTATGTGTGTGTTGAAATTAAAGTGTAAGCTTGCTATTTTAATGAACCCCACATATAATATATTATATTTTTAAGGAAAGATAGGGCTTTCTTTTGCAACCATTTTTTCAAGATTTAACCCTTTTTTGTAATGTAAACAATTTAATAAAGAAAAAAAATGTTTTTTGTGTGTTCTTTATTATATATTTTTTCTGGGATACATTATATTTCTCTCCTCTCTCTCTCTCTAGTACAAGATAAAAATGTATCAGGGAGAGAGAGGCAACATTTTGGCAATCAGTGTTCTTACAGCACTGATTGTTATTTAATATATGTTTTGCATTTATTACATATGATCAATGTGATTGATTTTCACAGTGATTACATAAATAAATGGAAAAAATGATGGCTGATCCTGGTATGCCTAACAGTTAAAGTAACCAGGATCAATTTTCCAATCTCCCCCCCCCCCCCCCCCCCCCAAATTTGTGGGAGAATGGCAAAGGATTGTGATTAGCTTTTTCCAGCTATCACAATCCACACTGAAATCGCTGAGACAAGCCTGTCTAAGCTATTGCAGCTTAGACAGACCATTTTCTGGGTGCTTCAGACTTGCCTCTATCTGAATGCATGGCAGGGGGAATGCATGGCATGATTGACAGGTGACTATTGTCACTGGTCTGTCACTTTAAGACCGCCCATGGGTGGTGCCGATGACCGTTTTTTTGCATTGCTGGATGCCTTCACTCATGAAGCATCCAGCAAAGCCGAAAATAGAACTAATCGTGGCAAGAACGCTGCGATTGAGTTATTTTTAACTATTTTAAACGCTTGTCACCAATGCATTGCATTGGGAGCCCATACATGTACGGGCATTGTCGTCAACAGGTTAATATCCCTGAATTTGGGTACGAAACTGCAGTTCGGGCCATTCAGAAACACAAGCATCAGAGACGTTTAGATTGTTCAGATTTTTTTTCTGCATTGAAAAGCATAGATTTTCAGCCACCCAATATGAGCCGAACACGATTCAAATTTGGTTACATAGGCGAAATTCGCCCCTTTTCCACATTTTAGTTGAAGAACTGATTAGAAAAGTGTAGAAAAATGTAAGTAAACATACTTTAATCATATATTTACATTAATAAAACCAATTAAAAAAAAAATTAAAACATGATGTTCATTTACTTTATTTTATGAACTTATTTACCGGTATTATCTTTTTTTTTTTTTTTACTGATTTTTATTTACTCTTTGGCCCATTTCTGAAGGACTTCTATGGGAGGACTTTGTTATAGCCGAAGGTCCTGCCGAAATGGCCCCTACATAAGTCAAAGTCCTCCCAACAGACGCCTTGGGGAGGTCCGAGGCTCCCACTCCGTTTTGTCACATTTTGGTTAATTTTGATGTTGGGAGAAATCATCATATTGCAAATGTATTCAGAGGCACACTGGGTCTTCCTGGGTAGCGTGACATTCACCTCCAAAAGTGCCCCGAATCAGTCCGCAATTCAAAGGCACCGTTTTGGACCCGATAATCGGATCTTGTGTGACCTTGGTAGCCAGTCTCTTCGAGTCTAGGTGCTGTACACTGAAAGCTGACAAAGCATCATAGAAGTTGCAGTTTACAGTTGTTGATCTGCCGGACGTTATTTATCCATGATTGTTTTCTTCCCTGATTACTGAGTTAACAAGTTGCATGTGGTGAAACCCTTAGACATGGTAATTAGAAACATATTTAGCAATTAGAGGCATAAAGCAAGTTTACATTCAGTGTGCTTTTCAAAATCCCCATGTGCAGGTTAAACGTACTTATTATATAAAAATGAAAGTGGAACTGTATGTTGCTTTTAATTTAATTTTACTTAAAAAGTAAAACGTTAAAAAAACAATTTAACTTTTGTATTAAGTTAAAAAAAATTGCGGCCCTTTTTTGTGGCAATATTTTTCCAATTCAAACAATTTGGGGCATATTGCGGTGATGACTGAATGGCCATTAGGACTACCAAAGTTATCAAAATCTGGCCAGCATTTGGAATCCCGATTCCTATGTAACAGATCATACTCTTTGATAGTCAAATGTACAAATTTACATTGCTATTATCGCATATTTTATCTATTTTTATTTTCACACTTATCACATTTAATATGAATAATAGTGATTAATAAATATTTCTCCTGATAATCACTTTGGATTTCACTGTTTTAAAATACTCTTTTTTTTTTTTTTTTTTAAATAATTGATTATGAAGAGTTGTTAAGAACAGTAAAATAGTGTGTGATTACTCGGATAAAATGTGTTTAATCACTATTATTCATATTCAATGTGATAATCAAGTGTGAAAATATTATGAAATACTGTCATTTCATATTTTATTTTCACACTTGAGTATCTCATTCAATATGAATAAAAGTGATTAAACACATTTTCTCCTAGTAATCACTCTAACCGATTTTAAAATTACCATCTCATTTTTGGTAAAAAGAAATAAATATGTATGTATGTATATATATGTATGTATGCATGTATGTATGTTTGAGAATGAGGTTTACATATGTGTGCCTAAGTTGCATGAAATGTGTATGAGAGTCATGTTTAATGACTAGCATTATGAGCGTGTGAGAGTTGCAGACGTGTCTGAGTGAGTGGCAGGATTGGAGTGTGAGAATTGCGTTTGCACGTGTGTCTGATTAAATAGCAGGATGGAAATGTGAGAGTTGGGTTGTGAGGTACTCACGTTCAGATGTTGGAACCCAGTAGCAACGGAATCCCTCTAACTGGTACAGTACCCTGGAGGAGGACTGATAGAATTAACAGAACTCCCACAGAGTATCCTCAAGTATGAGCAATTAGGAGTAAAGTGCTTGACTTGGATGGTAACAGGATGTAATACCGGAGTAGGACCAGCAGGATGCAAGCGCAGTAGTAGACAAGCTGGGTCAGGTTACCAGAGGGAAGAATAATCAATATGCCAAGCCGAGGTCAGGAAGCCATAGATCAACGTAATAGGAGGACAAGCCAGGGTCGGGAAGCTGGAAGTCAGAGAGGTCAATATAACAAGCCAGGAGATCAGGATACAGAAGGCAACAAAATCAAGAAGGAAAGCCAAGTCAAAAACAGCGGTTGAATACAGGAACACCAGGAGACTGATTGCAACACAAGGGAGGCAACAGGAACTCTTAGCAAAGTAAGTTTGTAGGTATCAGCCTTATATACTTCTCATTGATCGTCCATTAGTTGGTTTGCAGGGGCGGAGTTCATACACGCGTTGCCGTGACAACGTGCAATTCATATTATGGTTAATGGAGGCGAGCATGCTCATTGGGCATAGCGGAGGAGGGAGTACCGTGGCGGAGGAGGGAGGCCTCTATTTCGCCACGGCGTGTAGCAGATAAGGGGGAAGGCTGCTGGGTAGCGATGCGGTGGTAAAGGGCTTGACACGGGTCTACATGTGTGTGTCTGAGGAGAGGCAGGATGGGGGCTTCAGAGAGGCAGGTTTGCACGCGTGTGTGTCTGAGTGGGCATGTCTGGAATGGACATTTGCAAAGGGGAGGAGTTAGTAATATAACCACGCCCACATGAGCACCCCAAAATATCCTGCACCCAGGTGTCTGTGACCCTAGGATTAGCCCTGGGTCTGACCAAGGTGTCCAGCAAGTTGGCAAGTACTGTACTGCAGATTACTTTAGTTTATAATATGCAGAGTCTACTATGCTATGTTGAGAGAAAAATATAAATGATCAAAATAAAAATAATCTATTGCGAGGTTCGAAGTTTGCTTGCTAGATAATTGATCGGTCGGCAGATACAGACTTATTTCCAAATCTCTTTCCCCCCACTCAGAATTACTATGGGCTTTATTAATGAAAGAGAGAAAAACAGGGGTTTGAGAAGGGAACTTAAGTCCAAAGTAGCTGAGTTGGAAGAATTCTCCCACTTAGCAATGCTTCCAACTCTGCTATTTTCGCCATCATTTTGCAGTTTCCTCCACGAATAAAGCTCTATATTTTTTTAAAGACAAATCCCAGAAATGGCCAGTTCAACAATATTGAACACGTTTAGTTCCTGTCCTAGTCACTGTAGTAGATCTATTTCTCAGTATGCAGTATGTATGCTTACTGCAAATGAATGTACACTTGTACTTTACTTTTCTCTTCCACAGGCTATATTGTCTGCTCATTGCCTTCCTTGACCTCTAGTAACCTAACATTAAAGTCTAGGCTTTCCTTATAAAGTCTGGGGGTCATTGTGTTTAATTTGTATGTAAGCTGTTGCTGGATTCTGTGTTGCAGGCTTGTGAGATAAGATTGCATTCAACTGGATAATAGAAATGACGCACTCTCTCCACTGAACCAGAAACAATGTGCAGCCAGATGAAGATGCACTTCTGATCTCCACCAGTGCATTATAACTGTACCAGTAAACCAGCACAGCAGGATTTCCCTTTTTTATTCCAATCCAAGCAAATGTGTGAAAATAACTGAGATCTTTTTTTTCTTCATACAAACATAGTTTGTTCGTGGTTCTTGTCCATAAAAAAATGTACAATGATAAAAAGAAAGATAATGGGGTCTATTTACTTAAAGGTGAATATGTCACCCCTCCGACTCAATTATACATTGTACAGGGCCACGCATGAAGATGATTTAATGCTTTACAGCATTAAATTTGCTTCCTATGCTTGTTTTAACCACAGAGCATTTTAAAGGTGCTGCGCCTTTAAAACCGCCGGAACGTTATTTTTTTCAGTAATGCATGATGCCGCCACACGGAGGCATCGTAACAATACCGTTGGAGCACTGAAAGAAAGAAAAAATCTTTTCAGTGCTCCTTTTGCTGCAGGACGGATAAGGTCCATCCTGTGTCAGCAACGCTTCACCACGCAGGATGGACCTAGACTGTCCTGTGTCGACAAATGTTTTAAAAAATTCATTATGTGCCAGCGCTGCTCTTCTTGCAGGACTACGTCACCAGGTTTGTCCCTGCACAATGCATAGTTAAGTCAGTGAGATAAAATGTTCAGCTCCCTTCAACTCATCTGAAACTCACCTTTTAATAACTAGACACAAATTTATTGCACAATCCTCAGGCACTCACAGGGTTAACACCATATACCATTTGTATCCTAACTATATACTGAAATAATATATTAAATTACCAATGGTAAACTTCCTGAAAGGGATGCTTGCAGATCTGATAGTTGTCCATGACCAATTTTACGGATAGTTTCCATAACCAATATTAAAAATAATGTATCTTCCTCAATGGCAATTACACAGTGGAAAACTCATATCCATTTGGAAAATGATTAGATTGCTTTAAAATCAAATGCAACTATGTAATTCTTCTGGCACAGTACCCTACAGAGAAGATATCTGAGTTATAAGTGAATAGAGGTGTCTAATGTTATTGTGAGGGCACCACCTGATTGGTCAGGTCAGAAGCAGTTAATTAGCATAGAGATGCAGTCTGTGTTTGACACAAGTAAACACCCATGTATAACACGTGTAAGTGAATTCGATCTCACGTCACTAGTGGTATAACATTTCATTGCAGCAGTGGGAAATGATAACCTGTGTACTCATTCTAGACCAAATGACTATCTCAGGGAGACATTATGAAGCTTCACAGTCCACTATACTCTCATGTTTGTTTATTTTACTCTCATGTTTGTTTATTTTACTCTCATGTTTGTTTATTTCTCCTACATTTTAGTCAGACTGGTATCTTGGAACTTAGATATTAAGTGGGCAATAGCTTATCATACACAACCTAAGTAGTGCAGGGCCGTCTTTAATAGTTATTGGACCCTGGGCAAGCATTTGCTTGGGCCCCCTGGACCCTGCCCCCTCCCCTGCATGCAATCACTCCATCCATCGCAATGTTACTCCCCCCCCCCCCCCTTTCCCACACACAAAAAAACCCATAAAAATAAGCACACACACAGTTGGACTTTTCTTGCAGTGAGAATTTTTATTGCATTGTTTAAAATGTGTATATTACGTGTAGAATTGCAGTGTATAAACTGTATGTGTATATATGGCTGCAATATGTATACCATCTTACTATGCAACACTGCACTACAACTACTCATTACCTAAATGACAAAGATATACACAGATATTAGAGAGCACTTACATATGTTCATATATATTTATAAATATCTATACACATCTCGCTCTCTCTCACTAGTTGCATTTATACTTATATGGACTTCTTAATATTATATTCAACTATTTTCATATGTAATAAAAATGTTATTGAAGAGTTGCATTTCTTGTTTTTATTCCCTTTTTCTGCACCCACATAGCACCTAAACGACTTAACACAGCCCCATAGAGTAGCCACAGCACTTGTCATGCAGCTATATTGCACCCACAGCACATGGCTTGCACTCATATTGAACCCACACATTTTTGCATGCTACAGTGTAAATTTGCCCCAGAGAACATACCACAGTTTCTCTTTGTTTCACTGAACTGCCCATGCAGAAAAAAGCCACATTGTCACTTTCCCCCATAGTACATGTTATTTTTCCCCACAGAACATGCCACAGTCACTTTGTCATTGCATATGCAACAGACAGTTTGCCTGTTAAAATATGACACCGTTTGTCCATTAAATATGCCACAGTCAATGTGCCCATCAATATGCCAGTATTATTTTGCCATTAGTATGCAGTATTATTTTGCCATTAATATGCCACAGACATTTTTCCCATTAATATGCCAATATTATTGTGCCATTCAGATACCAGTAATATTGTACAATTAAGATGCCCCAACCAATTTGCCCATTAAGATACCAATATTATTGTACCATTAAGATGCCATAATTAAATGGGAGAAAGACCTAAATCTAACAATTGAAGAGAAGGAATGGAATAGAGCGCTATATTGTAATTATAAAGTAGTACATTGCCTAAACCTCAATGAACTCCAATTTAAAGTAATGCACAGATGCCACCTAGTACCCACAACGCTTGCAAACATGTCAGAGACAAACATACCTAACTGCTGGAGATGTGGCGACAGGAAGGGAGACGTAATACATTTATGGTGGAGTTGCCCAATAATAAGGCCCTTTTGGCAAAACATCTCTGAGAAACTATCCCGGAATATTGGGGAAGAATGGACTCTATCACCAGAGAGAGCACTCCTCCATTTAAACTTTCCAAAAAAAACAGGGAAAGAATCCCCATTTGTAATCCACCTACTCTCAGTAATAAAACTAGAAATAGCCAAGAATTGGAAGACCGCAGAACATCTAATATGGGCAAAAATTAAATCACAATTGATAGAGCAATGCTTAATGGAAAGAGGAATTATATCACAATTCAATTGGAATAGCAAAGGGTACAAACAATGGGATGATTGGGTTAATTTTCTGAAGGAAGGCCAGCTAGATTAATGAGAGAGGGGTAATTATATATAGATATACGAATCAAACATTCCCACTCAGGGGCCCAGAGCGGAAAGAACGCAGGAGGTGGGAGAAACGGGAGCAGTAGTCCACACGTGAGTATGATATAAATGTATGTACGTTACGTCTGAGACAAGGCCCAAAGTTCCTTCACACCTCACTAATAGAGATGGGGGGGGGGGGGGGGGAGCTGGGGGGGGGGGGTGAGGGGTTGGATAGGGACTTGGGGAGACTGGATTAATTTGCAGGCGAAGAAATTAAATCAATAACAAACCCCACCCATAATTTTAGAGATGCTACATACGAATTATAGAAAGCTATAAGCAAAACTTAATTTATAATCACTATTTAATATGCACAAGGGTTGATTAGGGAGGGGGGGAGGGAAGGTTAAGTAATAAGGGAAGAGACAGATAAGGAATCTCCCCACCACATATGGGAGCAGACACAATGATGTAATTTACAGGCAAGTCATCTACCTAACGCCAATACTGAGTGTCAAAGAAAAAAAAAAAAAAAGATGCCATAATTGTTGTGCCAGTCAGATGCCAGTAATATTGTGCCAGTCAGATGTCAGTAACATTGTGCCAGTCAGAGCCCAGGCATATTGTGCCATTCAGATGACAGTAATATTGTGCCAGTCGGAGCCCAGGAATATTGTGCCAGTCAGAGCCCAGGAATATTGTGCCAGTCAGAGCACAGGAATATTGTGCCAGTCAGAGCCCAGTAATATTGTGCCAGTCAGAGCCCAGTAATATTGTGCCAGTCAGATGCCTGTAATTCCTCCCCCCAACCCCTCCCCCCCCAGTACTTACCGAATGCGTCTGCTCCGTGTCCCCGGCCGGACGTCTCCTCCGTGCAGTCTTCCCTTCACGGAGGAGGGAAACAGTCACCGAATGTGACGTGACGTCACATCCGGCGGCAGTTTTTTTGTTTTTTTTTCGGTCGTCGCATCCAGCGGATGCGGCTTGCCGGAAAAAAAACATTCACAAGCCCAATGCGCTGTGAACATGGCAAGCAGGAGCTGGGGGCCCACGGGACAGCTGCCTTGGGCCCCCCAGTAGTAACTGGGCCCAGGGCAGCTGCCCCGTTCGCCCCGTGTTAAAGACGGCCCTGAAGTAGTGACTCTCCTATGGTGTAAACAAATGTTTTTTAATATGAGTATCATAACTTTTATTTTTTTTTATTTTTATTTATTTATTTATTTTCATTCTTTTCTTTAAATACATCAAATAGAGACAATACAAAAAAAATAATTACAATACTCAAGACAGGGTCTCCCAGAAAGTTAAAACAAATGAAATTTCTATATATAAAAGAAAGAGAATGTCGGCTAGGGGGTTGTAGATGAGTATCAAGGTACAAGGAGCGATATCATTTATATTATTCGTGTTATATGGGGGTTCAGCAGCTATTACTCTACAAATCGTCAAGTCCCCTCTCCCCAGATCCACATCCCGTCCAACCCAGAGTTTTGCAACGTCTTCACCACCAGGTCCGAGCTCTTATTTATAGAAAATTGAATATTCCTGCTACCCCTTTTCATTTTATATCAACTCCCATATCATAGTGAGCGGTAGTTGCCCCCACTCACCTCAACCCCCCTGCCCCTAATTCCTCTTCCAATTATCCAGAAGAAGACACATTTCCAGAAAGGATCTGTGGGGGCGAAAAGGCGAGGAGGGTCAACTTTTTTCACTTTACCGTTTACGTCCTGTTAATTTATTTACAATTTTTATTCCCCTCAATCCAGGACGTATCATTACCCTTACATCTATGTCATTCTATGTCATTCAGGGCCGAATCCTTTTAAAATTCTTTAGTTTATCCATTTATATACTTGTTCCAACTTTCCCACGCTTTTTTTAAAATTATTTCCCCCCTATCTTCCATCTGGATCTGGTACGTTATCTGCTTTTTCAATTGCTCCCAGTCGGGAGTTTCCACCTTCTTCAAGTTCCTAGCAATTAGGATCTTTGTGGCAATTAGCACATGTATAAGTCTATATCTATTTTCTTTCCCTCTCGTAACCAGATCCAGGTGCAGAAGAGCCATTTTTGGAGTTAATATTGTATCTATTTTAACCAAATCTTTCAAGATTACAGAGGTTATATTCCATAATTTTTGGATTTTGTTACATGTCCACCAAATATGTAAATAAGAGCCTAGTTGATTTTTGCATATCCAGCAAAGTGGATCCTGATTGGGGTACATCATGCTAAGTTTTGATGGGACCAAATAAGTTCTATTCATTAATTTATATTGCATTTCAATAAGATTCAGGCAGTGTACATTTTCTTTAATACTTGGGATTATTTTAAGCCATTGATCTATTTCAATTTTATCTGCTAGTTCCTGCTCCCATCTTTTTAAGATTGGGTTTAGATCCTCATAGATCTCTCGTTTGGGACCTATGAAGAGTGGATTTTTGAAATATGTACTTATTTTACAATTTTGGGTAAACAATAATTTCAATCCTACTATGTCCTCATCATATTTCCAATTATTTATTTTGGCCATTATATAATTTTTAATTCTTAAGTACTTGAAGATGTCTGCCATTCTTAAATCATTCCTTTGAACGAGTTCAGGAAAGGGTATGATATGTTTCTGAATTATCAGGTATGAGAATGTTAGGAAACCCTTTGTCTCATGTTCTGTTAGGTTCATGTATTCCATATTATATTCTAAGAGCTTTACTGGTCCCTCTTCATAACTTTTCAAGACTTCAACATATCCATTTCTGAATCGCCTGTGTTCAAGTAGGGATTAATAGCATGCTAGTCTTCAACTCTTCTGTTCGGTGGAGTGTCTAAAGTAGTCAGTTTCAGAAGGTGGGATGTTAAGAATTTGTTTATTTAGCCTTAAAGGTGTCTAGTGTCTAGTCCCCAAGTTCACTTTGGTGCAAGAAGAAGGTTACTGCTTGTATAGTGCACAGGCTTTTTTTCTAGTGTGATTTGATGCATGCATTCTTCAGATATCACATTTTTAATATTTGACTCAAGCCCTACCCCAGTGATTACGCCAGCACTAATTATGCTGAGGATTTAATGTTTTGTTTCACTTAGTCACTTCCTGTGCTGCTGGAAAAGAATGCATTGTGTGGACTGTAATAGACATGCACTTGTACACAGTAGGATCTCTTAACAGTGCAACACATTGTCTGATGATATCACTAGAGAGACAGGAAATTCCATTTCATTTGAATAAAATTATTCTCATTGGTTATTGCAGCAAACTGCTTGAATTTCACGAATTCATCTAGCTGTAAGTATTTATATGTTAAGAAATACAAAATACTTTGAAAGCACATTAATATGCATTAATATTTGGAAGATGCATTTTTTGCATCTGTCCCTTTAACTATATGATTAAAGTCATATTGTGACTTTACTTTATAAAGTAAACTATAAGTCAGTCAGGTGCCAATTTTGACTCAAAATAGTATCAAAAATAGCTTTGATCATTTCACCTTTAATTACTTTCAATGAGGTAGATTCTAACCTGTTTACTCGGGTTCCGAATTTGACAATAGATGCATTTAAAAATGGTTTGGATGTTTTTTTTAGGAAAGCAGAACATACAGGGCTATTAATAATAGAATAAGCAGTAAAAAAAAAAAGAGCTTATTGATCCAAGAGAAATCTGATTGCCTCTTGGAGTCAAGAAGGAATTTTTTCCCCCAGGAGGCAAAATTCGAAATAGCTTCCTTAGGGGTTTTTGCCTTCTTTTGGATCAAAAGCTGTAATGATAGGTAGAAGGGTTGAACTTGATGGACTTGTGTCTTTTTTCAACCTAAATTACTATGTTACTATGTTACTATGTTACTATGACTTCTCAACATGAATGTCGTCCCTTTAATTTTAGTGAATAGGCCCATTAGTCTTTTTGCTTTTAAATTATTTATTTTTGGCTTTCCCAAATATGTTTCACTTATATCCTATAGGTCCACTACTGGAAGGCAATCCATCCCCCTTTCTGTAAATGTATACAAGTCAACTTATCTTGAGACTGTAAATAAAATCTGTGTCTAAATATTCAAGCAAGACAAGTCTTTTCTGTGTGTTTCGTTAACCTGATGGAGACTTAGTTCTGTAAGACGATCTAGTCACAGCTGTCTTCTGCACTTACTTAAAGCAACTTGGAAAGAAAAGGACCGGTCAGAGGAATTCAGTTTGTCTAAAAATAGAAGCAATATACAGCCTGTGACTTGCCACTTTTCAGATTACTCTTGTGTGAACTGCATTCAGCTGATGACCCCTGTAATTGCTCCTGACACCCATTTCATATTTGATCAACTTGATCTTTAAAAAAAAAAAAAAACTATATTATCAAGAAAGGGAAAGTTTAAGTTATACTAAACTTGTGAACACACGCTTAACACAACTGGAGTGAAAAGCGCTGTACTGGTGTCAGATTGCACCTGTATTTAAGGATACTGACTGATATTTTTCAATTTAAGGTAGGTACATACAATATCTACCTGTAGCTCTTGTAGTAAAATGTGACATTTATTCATTTGGTCATTTATTAAACCTTGAACTGCAGTGGGGGTTGCCACCTATTTCTGTTTTTGATTTGTTGCAAAAATATATACGGTATATGAAACTTGTTTGGCAATGGTAACATCTTGACTATATACTTACAAATGCGAGAAAATCTCAAATTACACTTCCTAGATAAATATTTTCTTGACCAAAATAGACTCTGTATGAAACACTACAGTTGTTTAAAAAGTATCCTGTATCCTATTTTGGCAATCTGTGTTTGGTACATCAACAACATAGTTCCATTTGCAGTGCAGTCGTTACTTGTCTTATGTTTTATAATTGCTGGCTGTTTTGGTTATTTGAGTATTTAAAAAAATGAAGAATCCACAGTAATCTGTATTTTTCCATAGGATTATGTGGTTGCAAGTATGACTTATGGTATGTTTTATGAATATATATATATATATATATATATATATATATATATTTTTATATATATATATATGTATTATATTTTTTTAAATCAGTTTATAGATTTTTTTATTAATTGTGGATAGTATCTCTAACTATGTTTGTTATCAGAAACACCTGTACTATATTAACTCACAGCATCGAAATGGTTAATCTACTGAGAAAAATCCCTAAGGAACTGTGAGCTTATCGGTGGCAAGCCTAGAAATCTATACTTGCAGCACCTGATTCATAAGAGTATTTATAGATGAACTCCAAAATGCATTGTATAGTAAATATTACATTAATATTGTCAATGCTTTTTACACATTTAAGTAATGGTCAATTGTATGAACCATATAAATAACAGTTACATTTATTTGATCTTTTTCACAATGATGTCATTTGTTACCATTTTTGTGTGTATACAAACTGCAGGTTCTGTACTGGATCGTTGCTTAGCAAGATTAGGAAATCTATTGTCTCAGTCTCTTCCAAACTGAATAGAATAAATGACTTTATTTCTGAGTAATACGGGGAATACCAGCAATGAAATACTTTTCTGTCATATGTATATTGTTTTGAGAATACATTATATAAAAGAGTAATTAGGTACGGTACATAAACTCAAGGAATAAGTTTTATTTACATTGTATTTCTTTTGTTTTGTGTCATTTTTAATTAGATGTCCGTATAATCAGTGCATAGCCTAATTCAAACATTCGTTACACATAGCAGAAAACTACATAAAAAAGGGGACGGCTTTTTGAAAAAAAGCACAGCAAGTGCGGAACGCGTCAAGTGTTCGCCCGATGCTATTACTATCTTCTTTTCTTTTTTTTTTAAATCCCGATCGCTACAGACCTCAGGAAATACATTTAGATTTTTTTGGGATATTTAAACGTTGTATTTCTTTACTTTTTTGGATTGATTCTTTTGTCTTTAAAACTTAAGCAAAAATAAATAGATAAATAAAATTACCAAAAATCCACTCTTTTCATACAAGTCCCCTAAGCATCCATCCCTCTAAATCATACTTTCTGTCATCATATTTTGTTATTAACCTCCACCTACTGTATGAATGTACACATCGACACATACAGTTAAATGAGCGGCCATTTTTTTTTTTACAATTACATGTAATGTTTACATGCATCGCTGCAATATTGATAATTCCTATTTGTTCACAGAGAAATCAATTGATTATTCAAGGTAGTTCCTGTTGGACCCCCTCTTTGATGGCAGGGGCGCATGTTAAAGTGATTTGTGTTCAACAAAAAACCTGGCTTTTGTGGAAATTCGAGATAAACACCTGCAAACGCTTATTTTGTACAGGGCTGAGTGACATGAGTATGCACAGACTGCAAGTTTAGTTATCATTTGTGAATAAATAAAACATATTTATAATAAAGATATTTGAATTTTAATGAATACAAATAATTTTTTTGCAAATTATTTGAGAAAAGGTTGATCATTTTCAAGAGAGAAAGATCCTTGGGCCTATTGCTTAAAAAAATCATAAAACTATTACTAACTACCATTGCTGGTGTTTCAAATATGTTGCATTTAGGTAATATTTCACCTACTTGTTCTTAATTATAGCCTTATGCCCATCCTAGGTATTCTTGAAAAGTTATATGTTACCCCCCTTGTACTAGAAATCTGTTCCAAATATCTACCATTTTTTCCGTAGATTACAATTTTTTGCATCAATTAATGCCCTTCCTGTCCCTAATATATATATATATATATATATATATATATATATATATATATATATATATATATATATATATATATATATATATATATTCCAGAACAGAATGCTGTTGTTTCATAATTTGTTGTATACGTTGCAAAACAGCTTTGTATTAAAGCAATTTTGATGGCAGATGATAGAAAGGATTACCAAAGAAAGTGAAGATGACACTGTCTTCACAATGAAATTACATCTGATTCCATTTAAAAACAAATTGGTTTGATACTTGACATTTAAGATCAAACTGTTTTATATCAGACTGACAAAAAGCTACAGAAGATTAGTGTTATATAAAATCTCACTTTTATAAGGATTCAGGGCAGTCTTTAATGTTAACGGATCCCTGGATTTTTGTTGAGCCTGCCCCTACATAAAAAGTTGCCTGGTGTCCAGTCAATAGTACAGGGAAAATATGAAAACAATACTGAATACTTACATTTCTTTCTGTCATGATTTGCATGATGTCCACTGCTATAATGGGTGTCCATGTTTTAGTTAATCCTCCTTATCCTTAATAAAGTTTCCATGCAAAAGAAATTTTAAATACATCAGGGTTAATTAACCCCTCCATGACGCATGGTGCTTGCGTCCAAAACGACGCAAGCACCAAAACGTCACGATTGGTTCCTGGCCACCGATCACAAGGGGATCGGTAGCCAGGAACACTCTCGCAGAGACCCAATTAGGGTCTTAACAGACCCTGTGGGTCCCTGCAAAAAAAACGCGAGACCTCCGGACAGCACGTGTGACGTCACGGAGGCGTGCCCGAACGCGGAAGTTCTGGCACAGCGCGATTTGGAGAAATGTAGCCGGTGCTCGCTTTGAGTACCGGCTACATATCCCCTGTCAGACTGAGGCCACTCAAAGTGGCCTCAGATGACAGGTAGGATCCCGCTGCAAGTGCCTGCAGCGGGATCCGAAAACAGCTCAGCTGTTTATTACAGGACGTACTATGCCGTCCTAACCACTTTAAGGCACTTAAAGTCAGGACGGCATAGTACGTCCTAACGTCACGAAGGGGTTAAACTGACAAAGGAACTGCAAAAATCTGGCTAAAATATTTAGAAAAATTGACAATTTCATCTATTATTCCCAGCTAAACTGTGATTTTCCACCTTTGTCCATTTTTACACAGTTCACTGTTTAGGGAGTAGACCCCACTGTAAACTCTTTAGATCATACTGGAGGATGTAAAATGATTTATATTCTCTGCTTTGTTACATGAAATCTGTCCTACAGAGCTTGCAGTTGTTTTGGACGGTTAAGTATGTTGTGCTTGACTGTCAAAACCCTTTGCAGAATGAGAACAGCTGGCAGAATAAGCAAATCTGGACTCTCTACAGTGGTTGCGAAATTTGTACTGCAGCTGTTTACCCTGTATTAAAGTATAGTGAACAGAGTTAGCAGTGAGATACACTCACCTGCTTAACAAAAAGAAGATACAAGCTGCCAGGAATAGTGATGGCTGGCTCTCCAAAAAGTGAAGTAGGTGTACCTACGAGACGCGTAGGGTGTGGTTAAGCGGCAAACCGAGCTTTTACTTGTTTGGTTGGTATAGTTGGGCAAGGAGTGTTCTGGAGCACTCCCCTCATCTGGCTGCTGAGCAATTCTTTTTTTTCTGTTCTAGACTTCAACCTGTTTGAGGAGGTCCCGTCACATGTGGGATTGTGAGACGCAGCCTTGCGCTTGTATGGCGGACTGCAGTTCTTCACACACACCATTCTCCTGAGACTGCATTTTAACCCTTTGCTGGACTTATAGATGAACTTTGGGTATTTTTTCATTGTTGCAGCAGCCTCAATTTTTTCTAGACCACCAATAGATTTGGGACTTTTGATAGTAGATACATAACTTTTAACTGCTTCTGTAGAAGCAATTAAGCTTCATTTATCACTAGGAGCATAATCACTATGTTTTTTTGTTTTATAGAATACTGCTTTGATATATCTATAATTTTATATTTTGTATTACACTCCTTATACTTTTTTTAGCCATTTTTAATATCTACCTTCCTATTTTTTCCTATTTTTATTTTATTTTTCACACGTAATACTGTAAGCACTCTTATTGCCCCTGGTTTTTAGGGCCTATATAGTGACAGAGCGCCTCCTTTGCTCACAATTTTCGGTGTGCTTTTCCCTTCTTTTTGTATTAAAGTATATTTACTAAAAACAGACAAAAATAAATAAAAAAATATTAATCTAATGTCAATAGTAGTATGTATCTGCTGTTTATCATTTAGCCAGAGCCTGGCATGCAGCAGTAGGCTAGTGTTCTAGTAATTTTACTTACCTTTAATTCCAAGGTGGTGGGTGAACGCAAACTAACAGTGCCCTAGACTGACTTAATGCATACCCCAATATTAATGTGATGGAGGTTTGCCATGCGGTGCCTTCTCCATCCATTTAATTAATAAGACATAATATTGTCTACTGAGCAAAGTTTCTTAGTGGGTTAACTTGGTAGTTGGCATGTGCTAAATAATACTGTTGCATATATGAGTGAACGTGTTTAATCATGATTATTCATATTCAATGTGCTAATCAAATATGAAAATAAATATAAAAGTAAATGGTAGCATTGTTTTTATTTTCACACTTGATTATCACATTCAGTACAAATGATAGTGATTAAACATTTTCTCCATTAGTAATCACATTGGGTTTCTACTTTTCTCATTTTTTAAAATAATTTATAATAAAGTTTTAAATGTTTTTTTTTTATATTTCTTGAATACATTTGTAAAGGGGAGGAGTTCGTGTTATAGCCACGCCCAACCCAGGCGCCTGTGACCCTAGGATCGGCCCTGCTAGTGTTACCACCTTTAAGCTGACCAGTATATAATTAACTTACAGTTATGTTGTTTTCCAAGAAAAGTGAGCAACCTTGCTGGTGCCATTTGGGCCTAGTTTGCCTAGTTTTATATGTAACATTGTGACCAGCTATTTACATTGACCATTTTTACAGGTTCCTTAATGTTTATTTCTCTAACTGAAATTAGGTTTGGTAGGCCATAAAATATAACTGGAATTAAAAGTTAGTTATGTATGCAAATTATTGAAATTAAATTACCACAGTTTTCTTTCTGGCAGATGGTTTTGGATATTTTGTTTTAACAGGTAGGCTAGCCAAGTGCTTTGCTTATTCTACTAAATATGTATTTATTAAATAAATGATTGGTTAGTAAATAGTGTGACACTCTATTTGTGCGAAATAGGGTTCATGCACAAAACGTTTTTTTTTTTCACCTGTGCTTCTAATATATAAATCATTTGAGAAGCAGAGCTGGGACAAAACCTATGTGTATCTGCAGATAATTTTGAACAGTCGGCCGGATGAATGGAATAATTTTTCCAACTTGGCTACTGAAATACGGCATTGCTTGGAGCAGTTTAATAACAAGATCGCAGGACATCCCCTTGTGCAGAATAAGCGCTGTCCACATATGTTCTTGCAGGACGAAACCATTAATAGAAATTCTCTTCTGAATTACACCGAATAAAGGCTGTAGTGGCACATTAACGTAAAAAAAAACAAAAAACACACAAATTCTAGCAAATGGGCAATAAAGTAATGGTAAAAAATAAACTGATATTCAAGTTTTATATTCTATATCAAAGTCTAAAAAGGGGCTTCTCATGAGTAGATTTGCAGTATTTTTTATCTAATACACATGGAGTAAAACAGAAATCAATATCCTTGCTTGTCCACAGTGCACAACACAGCCAGATAAGCCTGCAGATGTTGCAGTAAAAATATTATATTCAACCATACCCCCTAACATTCCAAATTGTCAAAGGAGGACACATTTATTTCACTGACAGTGGTTGAATGCATGGTCACTGAGGATATTTATGTGATTTTTTTGACCAAATCATAGCTATTTACATGGCTTGCAGTTGTTTGTTTTTTTTTTTAATCTAGGAGCCAGAATCCCAAACTATATAGCAATCAATTTCGTTGACTAAGCACGATACATGCAGCCAAGACCTCTAAATATAAACAAACAGAGAAACATTATAGTATCCACTCCCTGTACCAAAAAACAAACAAGAAGCAAACACATGTATATTTTACAAATATGAATGTATATAAATAAATACAACACATATAGGCATACATTATTCTTATTATTTTAAACAGAACCCCATATATTTATATATGTATATATACAAAAAAAAAAAACAATTAAAATAGCCATGCAACAATTAAACAGGCATCTCTAACATGTTACAAAAGATATGCTCAGCAGCTTACATATCCTCAAAAACTGAACTGAATAGAGAACTACATACCTTTGTTTAAGTTTGGTATTCAAGCCGCTTGTCATTCGAAAGTGTGAAATATTTTCAGTGGCATATATCTCATTCCAAACGCATGTATGTGCTTATTAAAAGGCTTGGCTCTTTCCCATTTGTACTGTAGAATCTGGGATTAAGCTATTTATTTGAGTTTTGTCATGCACCTAATTATGCAAATATCATTGTTCATAATTATTAATATATATTTATATTTTGACTTCCAATAGCTGCAACAGATGCTTTAAAACCAGTTAAACACTACATTAAGTTATGCGTTTTTATATTTTTGTCCTTGGTTCAAGGTGTTTTAAAATTTCTCCATACTTTGTTTTTTTTTTTTTTTCATAAACTGCTAATAATACAGAATATTTTGGTAGATGAAAAAAAGAAAAACAATCAAAAAGAACCTTATGTAAATTATTGAACACTTAGTCAAAGTCAGTGTAATGACTAAATGCCTAATAAAGTGTTATATGTACTTTTTTTTTTTTTTAACAAAAGAGCTTTGTTTATTATTTAAAGGACAACTGTTAGTAAAGAATGAAATTATGTTTAATTACAAGCTTACATCAAATGTAGGCATTTTTAATTGAAGTGGTTTAATGAAAGAATAAAAATAAAGTGCCTATTGATAGAGCTGTAAAGTTCTATCAAGGGGCAGACATGTTGTTCTGATCTTGGGTCAGATCTTTCTTCACTTGTTCCAAGATTAGGAATATCTGACCTAAGTTGGGCCCCTGATAGAGATATTTGGAGCAATGGGGGCTCAATAAAGTGCTTTATTTGTATTCTTTAATTCAAGTATTTCAATATAAAAATGCCTCCAGTTAATGAAATAAATACACAACTGAATGTGTTGCCACTGGTTACCTTCTACCGCTTAACGACAATGGACGTGCCCAGGCATGCCCCAGGAAAAACTCCTGTTGGTGACAAAGGACTGCTTGGCATGTAAAGTATATGATAGGCTCAAAATACTGGTATGTTAATAAAGCCATTTTTACCCTGAACAAAATAAAAACAATAAATCATTTGTCTGTACAGTAAATCAGAAGAAGATAAATTACAGCTAAAAAACACAAATACCACAGAAGTGTCAAAACAGCCATTTGGTAGCGCACAACATTTCCAAGATAGGACGGTCACAAAGGGGTTCAGCAATATGGAACATGTCTGTTCTCTGCTCTTTGGCTGTTACTAAATGACCTCAAACATGATATATATTATTCAGTAGAAGCAGTATGCAATTCTCTATAGAGGATTCCAGACCCTGGACTCACAGTTCTAAAAATCAGTTGACCGTTCTTTGGTGCCCATCTCATAGGGCACAGTTGGTGTCCATCTCATAGGGCATGGCTTTTTGGTAATGTTTTGTGGTGAAAGACAGTAGTTCTATCAGTCCAACACTATTCCAATTGCATAAAAACACTTGACATTAAGGTGTTTCCATACATCTAAAGCACTTGTATGTAACTTCAGCTTCCTGAATGTCACATTCATACACGGTTTTCAGACGACAATCACATTGTTCAGAGACAGTTATTGTACATTGTTTGACTATATGTTAATTCAACATATCATAGCATATTGTAACTGAAATAAATAATCTTATTTAAAGAAAAACTGCTATAAACCTGCAATACCTTTACATGTGAACATATGTGGGGAACGTTAGTTTTTGGTGTGACATGGTAGGCCCCGCTTCAAGGTTCAGTTAGGTGCATGTCCTTTTTGCTCTTTGCTCATTTTGTAATGTACTGCGCTGCAATGTGCACTCAAATATTAAATATGAGCAAATTGCTAATAAAAACAGGCAAGTTTGTAAATTTTGTTTTGCCTTTTCATCAGCACTTGCTTAAAAGGTAGAAAAATAATTATTTTTCACAAAATGTATTAAGAAATCTTTAGTGTGCGCAAATATAATCACAATATATTACCACGACTGGAAAAAGGCAAATTAAAATAAATGGAAGAGGCGCAAAATGGAAAAAAACGGTTACAAAAATCCGCAAATTGCTCCTTACTCGTGTTTTTCCCAATTCCTTTTCCCACTGCTCCTGTTTAGTACATGACACTTGATGTTATCAGTTCCTGTGGCTGCCGGAGCCAACCAGCTTACAGGGGAAATTGGGAAAAAAAATATTTCAGGAAATTTGTCACCTAAACATTATTTATACTGTGAATAGAGAAAACAATTAAAATAGTATCTATACCATGGAGGCTATTCATTGATACGTGAGTTACAGATGAGTTGAGCTGACATGAACATTTCATTTCACTGATTTAGCTATACATTGTATAGGGACAAACCTGGTGTGTTCCCCCTGCCAAGTAAACTCACCTTAGCTAGATTGGTAAACTGAAATATTTATCTCACCGTAACTCACCTGCAAATCACCTTTTTAGCTCTCAATAGCAAAAAATGCAATTAAACGTCAAATATGTATATATTTTAAGTGCGTATATGGGAGTCTCCTTTTTATGACATCACGGTGTGGCTTGACATTCAAACCACTAAAAGCAGTTAATCTGCATATCAAGTCACGTGTGATGTCTTAAGACACCACAGACACATTTAAAAACACATTTTTCTCTTAATTTATTACTTTTTTATTCTACATTCACAGTTAAACAGTGTGTAGGTGTGACAAAGTCTGTCCAGTTTGTGCTCTACTTTTGATTTCATGGAAGTAATTGTGACTGTAACAGTGTAATATGCTAAACATACAGCCCAGGCAGCAGTGAAGTAAGCTTGCAGATGTAAACAAGTACTTTTAAAATAACAGATCAAGAACTGAATTTGCAGCTCCTGCATGTATCGAAGCCTCATTTAATAGGGACATGTTAAAGACCCTGTGTCTATATATTATTGGTTGATTAAAATGTATCCCACCTGAATTTCTGTATTCTCTTTAATATCCACTGAAGAAAAAATCTGTTAGCGTTGTAATGAATTGCATATTGACCTTTAACAGGCCATAGATAATTAGACAGCTTTGAGAGCAGTAGATGTCTTTGCTACCACTGTCTGAAATACCAGTGGGCATTACAAACATTCTCTGGCCATGATCCAAACACAAACATGCCCAGTATGTTTATGAATTTACATGACCATTATGGCTAAAACAAACTTGTCCTACATTTGGGGGCACCTTGGCACATTTCAGGCCTGGGAGAAAATGAACACCATAACACAGGATCAAGGTGCTGAAATACATGATATGTAAATCTCAATATAGACTAGTCTAGCACATATCAAAAGGAAAAAGCACACAGATGTTATGTCATTTTAGAGGCAACCAAGTGGCCAACTCTAGTACTGCAAGTTTAAAAAAAAGTCACTGTACCAAATTCTTCAAATAAAATCAACCCAAAGCATTTTCTCGGCATATCCTTCTTGCCAGCTCACCCTTAATGCAACAATAATGTTCAGACACAAGCAAAATGATAAGACTGCCTCTGGATAAGCCAGTTTAAAAAAAAAAAATCAAGGAGTTGCCCAAAGGCACCACTATCAGGAGTGAATTACAAGGAAGCATCTTTCATTAACATGTCACATTTTTCAAGAGATAAATATGAAAAAACCCCAAACAAAACTATAAAACCTTAGAAGATGTTTGACGTAGTACAATTATGAGTGAAACAATGATGACAATAAAATCAACCAATTGTATATATTTTATGTTATTTTAATAGTACGACATTACCTGCTATATCACATAATTTGAACAAAAATGTAAACAATGAAGTAACTTTTGTAATGTGCATGATTTAATTTAGAGGTTCACTGAAATTCAAAATGGAGTCTGATTAACCTACCTGTTTCTCATGGAAGCATGGTGGCTGCAGATCAGAAGATAATATGGCATGTTTATCTTCATACATGGTCCACTAAACATGTAACTTATCATTCTGTTTTAGAACCACAAGGGAAAAAGGATTTACTCGATAAAGAGAGAATTTCTGGGAAATTAGATGGCAAATTCAAACTTTAGGTCAATGTAGCTTGGGAAAATTCCCCACTGCAGCTGAATGAGAGACTTTTTCCAACTCATTTCCTTTGGCCTTAAGTTTCAAATTAATTATCTCAATTCCCTGCAATTCTCTCTTTAGTGACTAGACCCTGAAATGTTTAATGACCCTTTACTATGTTTTAACAAAAGGAAACATACAGTGAAAAAAGTGAGATCTTGATTTGTGGGTCAGCCAGCAAAATAAAAACTGTAACAAGTAGTTCCAAGTGTACTATTCACACGTACTGTCTGTTACAGTTCAACCGCTCTGCAGACTCTTTCAGCAACTAGTGGAACATGAGATCTGCCCTGTCTCTGATATATTGTATGTCAAAGATGACATCATTCCCAAGACTAGCTCAGTAGGAGAAAGGACCCCACTCGTATTACTTATCATGTCTCCCATGCTTTAAAGATAAATATCGGGAATTGCTGGAGCTAGAAGCAACAAATAAACCAAACATGATTTAAAGGGACTCTCAAAATTATTTATTTAACAAATTGGAGTAATACCATGTTAGCCATGGGAATGTAGGAAACTAATAATGTTAAAATGATACTATGTATTGGCTAACTGAGATTTTGACTGCAAGCTTAAAATCCACTTGTTCCCTACAGCATATGTAGAGAATAAAAACATTATCAAAATTATCTATTTTCTTAAATGGCAAACTAAATGCATTAAATAACAAGAAAAGTGTGTTGTAAATGTGTCTAAGGTGTCTCTTGTTTATTACATCATCTTATGGCTTAAAATAGAAATTTACTACTTTAAATAGGAAATGTATTAGTTGCATATCAAGCCACAAAGAGATATAACAAATCGGAAACACCACAGACACATGTGCATGTACTATTTGTAAGTGTTCATTTTACTGAATGCACTGTTATATTTTAGATACTGCGCCACTGGCTATTTTTAGGTTGGATACAGTATTTCAAGAGATTGATCCTTCCTTTCATCTTTGGTGATGGGCACCTTTCTGTTTCTTCCTTGCATTTTACTTGCATTCAATATTGCCACGTGTAGTGGGATTCTCCACTAGTGTGTCACTATACACCAGGGGTCCTCAAAGTACGGCCCGCGGGCCACATGCGGCCCGCCGCCGACATTAATACGGCCCGCGGGGGGTGCCAGCACCCCCCGCTCCCCACTGTTTACCTTTTTTTTTTCTTTTTTTTTGGCCAGCCGCAGCGGATGCGGCTGCAGAAAGAAGAAGAAAAAAAAATAACCCACCGCGACCGGATGTGACGTTACGTCACATCCGGATCCAGTGACCGTTTCCCTCCCCTGTGCAGGAGGGAAACTCTGCGAAAGACGTCCAGCGGGGACACAGCAGCTGGAGGTAAGTGATGGGGATGTGGGGGAGGAGGGAGGTATAACGAGCATCTGGCTGGCACTTTATTCCTGGGCATCTGACTGGCACAATGTTACTGGGCACTGACTGGCATAATATTACTGGACATCTGACTGGCATAATATTACTGGACATCTGACTGGCATAATATTACTGGGCACTGACTGGCATAATATTCCTGGGCATCTGACTGGCATAATATTACTGGGCACTGACTGGCATAATATTACTGGGCATCTGACTGGCACAATGTTACTGGGCACTGACTGGCATAATATTACTGGGCATCTGAATGGCAAAATATTACTGGGCATCTGACTGGCATAATATTACTGGGCACTGACTGGCAAAATATTACTGGGCATCTGACTGGCATAATATTACTGGGCACTGACTGGCATAATATTACTGGGCACTGACTGGCATAATATTACTGGGCATCTGAATGGCAAAATATTACTGGGCATCTGACTGGCAAAATATTACTGGGCACTGACTGGCAAAATATTACTGGGCACCTGACTGGTATAATATTACTGGGCACCTGACTGGCACAATATTACTGGTCACTGACTGGCATAATATTACTGGGCTCTGACTGGCATAATATTACTGGACATCTGACTGGCATAATATTACTGGGCACTAACTGGCATAATATTACTGGGCATCTGAATGGCAAAATATTACTGGGCATCTGACTGGCATAATATTCCTGGGCATCTGACTGGTACATTATTCCTGGGCTCTGGCACAATATTCCTGGGCATCTGACTGGCATAATATTACTGGGCATCTGAATGGCACACTATTCCTGGGCTCTGACTGGCACAATATTCCTGGGCATCTGACTGGCATAATATTACTGGGCATCTGACTGGTACAATATTACTGGGCATCTGACTGGCATAATATTACTGGGCATCTGACTGGTACAATATTACTGGGCATCTGAATGGCATAATATTACTGGGCATCTGAATGGCATAATATTCCTGGGCATCTGACTGGCATAATATCCCTGGGCATCTGACTGGCATAATATCCCTGGGCATCTGACTGGCATAATATTCTTGGGCTCTGACTGGCATAATATTCCTGGGCATCTGACTGGCACACTATTCCCATTGAAATAAGTAAGTTTGTTGATTTAACTTTACTTCATTTTAAATATTGTATTAGTTCCCGATTTGTTTCAAAATAAGATATATTCAGTGTGCATAGGAATTTGTTCATAGTTTTTGTTTTTACTATAGTCCGGCCCTCCAACGGTCTGAGGGACAGTGAACTGGCCCCCTGTTTAAAAAGTTTGAGGACCCCTGCTATACACTATTAAGGCCAATAATACAATAACTATCGGCCTATCTATCTATTACAAAAACATAAAGAAAAATATGATAGTTTCTATAGTCAGGGAATTAAAAGATGATAGCAAGGTAAAAAGCCATTACTGGTAACTTACAGTAATAAATTACTGTACATGGCTGCCCAAAAGGGAGGTGTCCAGCTGCTCTCAAACCAAAATGGACATGATTCTCTAGCAATCATGGTAGAGCTATAGAAGTCCAGAGAGGCCATGTATTTTTAATATTATTCTGGCTTGTTTTCTCAAGAAAAAATACATAAATGCAATAATCAAAAAAAATCCTGTTAAAATACATATAAAAATAAGTGTATTATGAAGCTGGATATGTATACACACATATAGCATAGAACTGTGTTCTGCTTGCCAACGAAAGGAACTGTCCACAGGCACCAATTAGATTGTTACATACGTTATTCTTTTAAGACACAAACGGATTCAAGTAAAACTGATTGTATTGAACTTGAATATATATTCTTGTTACCTATGCTACATGTGAGTATAGATGTCCAACTTCACAAGACGCTTATTTTAATTTGCATTTATGCCGGAATTTTATTGATTGCTTATTGTATTTACCCCTTCAGCGCTGGTAGTTTTTTTTTCCATACATTGGAAAAGAAGCTAATGCTGGTCACTCCTGAAAAAAGGAAGACTTTCTTGTGCAAGAAAAGTAACAATTTGTATCTCAAATTCAAGAATAAAAAAGGCCAAATTTTTTATGCTATGAAATCACTGCAATGCAGTCTTGAAATATAGAAATGCTGTATATTGTACCCCAAACAGGTGTATTGTTTTAGGGCTTTATTTTGTAACAATGGGAATGCACGGAAGTGACAAGGGAATTTTATACATATGGCTAGGAGTAGCAGAGTTGGAAAAATTCCTGAATTCAGCTGAATTTTTCCAACTCAGCTACTTTGGCCTTACATTTGAAATTCCCTTGTCAATTCCCTCTTTCGTGAATAACGCCCTTGGTTTCTGTTACACATTACCAAATATATTAAGTTACAAAAACTTCAAAGAAACAACACTTGCTACCTTCTTTCATTGCAAGTATCTCAACAGTTTTAATTAGTGTGCTATACAAAAATGGCAGACAAGAGTGGGACATTTAGGGCTGTATTAATGAGAGAAGGAAATGCAGGGAATTGCATTAAGGCCAAAACAGCAGATTGTGAATTATAGATGAATGGAAGAATTTTTCCAACTTGGCTACTTTGGCCTTAAGTTTGCATTTCCCTTCTCAGTTTCATGCAATTCCGTCTTTCATAAACAACAACCTAACTTTTTTGAATACAACATTTTTTTATATCACAAGTGCTTTTTGTTGTGTTTTAAATTATTTCTCTCAAACATTATGTGAGCCTCATACTGCGTGCAATAACCATATTTTTAAATGTTTTGGGTTTTCTATGTTTTTATTTTTTTTATTTTTATAAATAATAGATTTTGTCTAGTGTTAAAGATTTTAGATTTTTCTCCCCAGTTAATGCCTTACGTTTAATAGCAAATACATATTTTGATTCTATTACTAAATACGTAAGGATGATACAATAAAAGTATCAACACAAATCTTATTTGAGAGACAATGCTACATAGTTCTGCCAGGCAGCGAATGAGTTTACAGGTAATGCTAATACCATCACAATAAAGGAATCTCAAACAATGTATGTTCTGTCTCCCTGTGCTATAAATGGGTATTTAAGCATATACATGCCCTTAGCGTCTGCAGAATGAAGTGATATCTCTCATTGATAAGGTGAATGATTACAGTAAGGCGGATGATTTGAAGAGATTAACCCGAAGGCAGTTAGGTATGAATTTAAATTATCTCAGCAGCAACAATATTCCCCAGTACTGTATCAACATGGGAAGTTAAAGGAAGACTGTGGACAAACAAATAAGTTATGTTTAATTGAAAGGTTACATCCAGTGTCGGCATTGTAATCTCTTTGCTGGAAGAGATTTATCAGGAGGCAAAATATTGTTTATAATCTTAGGTCAGATGGGTCAGATCTTCCTTCATCTGATCCAAGGTGTCAGCCCCCTGATACAGTTATACAAGAAAGGATGGCTCAATAAGGTTATGTATTTGTATTTAATTTGTACTTAAAATACCTGCAATATTAAAATTAACCATAATGTATCCTGTTTTATCTGTATAAAGCATTTTGTGGTGGTTGCATAAATTAATATGGTGTGTCTATTCCTAAACTGCTTTGCATTTCAACAAAAATCTTATCTTAGACATTTCATTCAGAATTCAGAAATACCACAAGGGTTAATCCCAATCACAACAAATCTTTTTTACACCATGGTCATAAATGTGTTAACAGTGCAGGCTGGCAATCTAAAGATTCAGTGTCAACAACAGCTGAATGCTGGTTTTATATAGCAGAGTGCAGCTATCTGGATAAGAATAGGCAAAGAAGACCAAATGCATTTAGTGATGATGCTAATATTTTATTTATTCAAAGCTTGCTGTGGTGACACGCATGAAAAAGAATGAAATAAACATGCTACCAGAACAAAAATCATAAACAATCATTGCAGGATAAATGAGACTCTTCAGTGAAACATGTTTCATAAATAAACTGATAACCATGATGATTGACTGTCCTTCACCAAATTAGGTTATCCTAAGGTTCTATATCACAAAATACATCATCTTTATATGTTGACAATATAATGGTCCTCTGTTTGTCATTGAGCACCATTTGTAGCATCATAGTCCTGCACATGGACTCAAAGAACTCAGCTTGGTTCTTTGTTGATATAAAATGCATAACGCCAACTGCATCATCAGCATCTGGATGCCTCTATTTCTCCCAGATGAACAGGTGGTGTAGATTTAGGTATCTTCAGAGAAACTCCAGGTGGACACCGGCTCCTAAGACATTTAGAATGGGTCAGTCACTAGAGACTTCTTCTTATGGCACCCTGTTGATGAAGCTGCCTTGGTCCTGAGGAAATCATAAGGCTGGGGGTGGTGCTTTCCTACTCATACCTCTAGTCCTAGTGATGCTGTCCAGTTGTGGTCCACCAGGGGTGGAGTTTTCTCTTGGGAGGTCACTACCTCTCAGTATACTTGGTGAGGCTGCCTTAGTGAGGTCCATATGAGAGGCAGGGGGCGGACCTCATATTTGCCTCTATTTCTAGAAGGAGGAGGTGTATCTTAGGAGGTTATTTCCAGCCTTGGCTGTCTGATCTGACGTCGACAAGCTCCCTTTGAACCAGCCTTTACTACAAAAAAAAAAAAAGCATCTTTGTGTCCCTCTCGCCTGCTCTCATTTCAATGCCAGAGCATCTTTCTTAGTTCCATTTACTAGAGAGAGGTATAGAAAGAGAGAGGGGAAAGGTAAGATACAAACAAAAAAACCTTCTGCACCAGATAAACCATTCTACTAACACAACATATCCAAGCCATCAATGGGATCATCTGAATGCAGGCTTCCATCAACATACAGTTAACCCCTGTGCTGCCAGAGTGAACACAGGAGTGAAACAATAGAATGTGTTGCTTGTTTTCCATTGCTGTGTATTGAAAAAAAGGCTTTCTATGTGAGCTAATTGTGATCTATTTGTATCCAAATTTAGCAATATTTCTCCTTTCTGCGTGAATGTCTATTCTTGGATATGACTTTAAGTGGTGATTGCATTGAATAGGGGGTGGAGAGTGGTGCTGGCTGTGAAAATGTAAGGTAGCAAACATCTCTTTGTCTCTTTGCTTGGATCCTCTGGACACTAGTGAAGGAAGTGAGAGGTAGACTAACAATCAAAGCTGGTCATTTTATCACCTTTTTTTTTATTTCTTTCCTCCTGTAGTCATCTGGGAGAGGAATCAGAACGACCACACAAAGACATTGGGGGGATCAAGGAGGATTGCCTGATATATTCATCTGAATCCCAATCCAAAAAAGAATTCGATCGTATTTGGGAATTTTTACAAGCAAACTGGGATCTATGAGTGGAAAGGTGATCAAAGCTAAGGAAGATAAAGATGCTTCTAAGGGTAAGCAAGCAGGTTCGCAATGAACTTAATGGCAGAGTCACCGAAACAGATGGTGACCTTTTTTTGTTTTGTTTTCTTGCTTTAACAATTTGAGTGTCAAAGATAACATCTAGCTATTCAGATTCTGTGGGCTACGGTTCCCATCATGCTCAGCCAGCAGAGATTGCCTACCACACTCAGAGGTGAAGAGTTCTGCTCGCCCATCTGGCACTCAAACGGTTAAATACCCCTGTTGATCTGTCATGTTTAATAATGTGCTTGATCTGTGACACTTATTGTTGGAATACAAACATCAGACATATGTAATGTATACTGTATAACCTCACGTGACAGCTGGTACACCAGTGTTACCTATCACCACCTTGTAATGTTCGTAGTTGTTTGAAGCCTTTCCCTGTCAGAGTGTGAGCAATTCCTAAGCCAGCTGACCAGCATTTAAAGGGTGCATTCAATCATGAGCGTCTGTCTAAAACTTATATTCACCTTGTGCTTTTATGATCTGGGTAATTGCAGAATGACGTCAAATGACAAAAAACATCCTCTCCTTCCCCCCACACAAGTGGTACTCCAGCTACATCCCCCAGCAATGAAAAGGTTATTCAGGGAAACCACTGTCACTCTCGGTTTGCTTTGTGTATGTGAAGCATGGTGACACTGAAGCTACCAGCAAGCCATATCAGGTTCAATAATGCTAATCTCCCAATATCACATGGACGAGTCATTCCCTACAGTCATGATTTCTGTAAGAATTGGATGTGCTATGATGTGTTTCCCTATTACCATGCAATCTACTGGCTATGCTACTGGATTTAAACTGGGTGACAATTGCCATGGAGACAAGAAGGACAGGAGGGGGGACTGGAGGAGGAGAGGTGTGTTACACTTCCACTGCATTAGTTTAATTTGCATCCTCAACAGCACCAGCACTGGTGCAGATCTCAAGCATCCTGTTGTGTATACAGAAGTCTGCACAAGTTTATTGTGTGGGTATTTGGTTAACAAAATCTTACTAGGAAAAGGTTGCAGATACTCAATGTGAATTGTTTGTTGTGCATTGCTATCAATTTAAAAACTTCTCCTGACATGAACCACCTGCTTAGACAAATAGATAGATTATAGATAGATAGATAGATAGATAGATAGATAGATAGATAGATCATCTCTGGCAGCTTGATTACAGTATTTACTTTTAACATTTGCATTTATAACACAAACTATAATATAGGGACAACTGAGCTACCTGGGATCACATTAGGAATATCTGCCAGCTCTCAAGCGGTTAAATAGCATCCTTTGAAAAATGAATTTGAAAATATTTATGGTGCATCCATTGTTCCAATATAACCCTGCTATATGCAGTGGTCATAGTGCCTGCATTTTCCTGTTTCATTGCTCTCTTGTACAAGTTACAGGCGACAGAGAACATACTGCAGATTCAAGTTATACATTCCCCATAGATCTAGTTGGTTTATGCAGTTTTTGGAGACTAGCGTAGTGCCCTTTCTAAGCCATGTGAGCTGACACATCCATGGTAAACTCAATCAGTAGCCATGAGTATACAGATTACATGCAACACAAAAGCATCATCTGCACTGCATCTGTTGTTCAAGAATGTAAAACTTCCTGCCTTCATACAATCACCAGTGCATGCTAGTTATTAGAATATAATAATTTGGTTTATAATACCCTCCAATACAATGACGCACAGGAGATTTGATTACAATGAATACATGTGATACAGCATACATCACTTGTACAATACTTCCATTTGTAAAGTGTCCATTGTACTATAAGTTACTGAGTATCATAGAAATGGTTAGGTAAGTGATTTTTCCAAAAAATCTAGATGACTAAAATAATTAAGCCGTTTATTTTTGCTGTAAAATATTGGCAGAATCTTTGTACTCTTTAATGTGAACAGTTTTGTAAAAATCCTGTAAGATCTTCTTAAAAATAATAATTATTATTACAAATAATAATTATGTTCTATCCATTTCTAAGGGACTGTAATTTCTCATTTAAAAAAAAAAAAAAAAAGTAATCTTTAGAAAAAAAACAGTAGAAAGTATGAATCATTTATGTAAAACTGATTGGAAAATAGAAACAATTTTGTGTACTGCATACACTGTATGCATCTGTTTGGAAAGCTTTTGAAGTAGACTTTACTAAATATCAGAAATCCCAGTTCTGCAGTATCTGGCATATGGCAACTTTTTTTTATTACTCAGTATGTGTGTTACTGTAAGTTGGATATTTACAGCGCCTTACATCAGCCAAATGGCAGACCAAATAAAACAACTTCATTGTGAGATTCTTGGCAGTTCTGAAAAGCACAATTTCACTAGTGTAATCCAGTTCTGTACATCAAACAGTCATAAAAAGTTTATGTGTGAAGGATAAAAGAAGGTGTTAAGTGTCTGTTTCTAGAGTATATAATCAATAGTGTAAAACACACTTAAAGTTATGCAGAAATATGTTATTTATTACATTATGTTATTTCTTAAACATTAAAGGAATTCTATTAAATGTAAAAACAAGTGCTTACAATTTACAGGCAAATAATACAAACATGCAAAAAATTAAAATTCCAGTGACAAGAGAGCTCTACCATGGATATCATTTCGACTAGGGGCCTTTTTCAAGGGTGATCTGAAAAAGGCACCTCACTGAAACGTTAGGGGACCTCTGCGGTCTCTGTCACTGGTTTTTGCATTTTTTCATGTATGTCCTATTTGCATGGTAAATTTTAAGCACTTTTTTAAATACATTTTGTGCAATTGCATTTTTGTAATAAATAACGATTTTTGCATAACTGTAAGTGTGTGCACCTCCTTCTATTTGATTTTTGCCATATTTCTGTGGGCTCTTTTGGGGTGTTGCACCACACCAGCTAATTATTATACAAACTCTTATGTGCCTTTCCACAATCTCTAATTTCTCTAGTAGTGCACAATGTTTATTTTTTTATATTGTTTGAGCACGGCAATGTAGCATTTTTATTTTTTCATTCCATTTTGCATCAAGGCTGCTAATAAACAAGCTCATTTGAGGAGGTGGTTCAAGGACCACTCCATCCCAGAAAAAAACCCCAAAAGACCCTTTAAATAATTAATGTGTAGAAAAGCTGACATTTTAAAAATAATAATGCATTAATATTTTTTTTTTTTTTTTTGCAGTACTTACATTTTGCAGGCTTTCTCCCTATCAATTCTCCCCATCCAATTGTTATGAAAGGGACCTCTCCAGCACCTCTTAGAGCCAATTAGAAGGTGACCATAGAGATGCAATGGAAGCTCTGTATAGAAAGGGATGCACATTGTATGTGCATGAGCATACTGATGCGTGCACAGTGCACATTGTGCAGGCACATGACATTGTTGCTCACACATATTGTATATGTAGCTTGCCTTTATACTATTACTATATTCTACATATATTTGTTTATATATATATATATATATATATATATATATATATATATATATATATGAACTCATATAGATATATTCTATGTATTCTTAATAATTAAGCTATATATATCTATATCTATCTATATAATGTGTGTGTATATTAGCATTGTATATTTGTGTCTGTACTCTATATTATCATTACATTTGTCATCACTGTTCTGGTCTTAACTCATCATTTTCCCTATATATTAACTGGAAATCTATGGAAATGTACAACTTCACACAAGACAAGATGTTGATATGTATTTTACATAAATAACTAGCTGGTTATTTTTTTTTTCATTCTTAGTATAGCTCTGAAATATATGATATATACAGAAACCTTACATTATAATATGGAATATTCGCGATTTGTATAAAGAGAAGAGAATATATATTTTTACCTGTTTTGCTTACCAGAAAACAGCAAATAATAAAGTAAAAAAATAAATTGATTTTAATGACCCTTTTATCATTTCCACAGCCTGAACAATTGAATGTAACTGTACTTCTGTTCAAATTTTCAGTTCCTAAAAAAAAATAGTAAAGAAAATCCGATTTAAAAAATAATCTTTACAATAAATTACAGCACCATTAAGATTGTAAATAAAATATAATACAGAATATGATATACATATGCAGTAGTTTTCTTTTCTTCCATAAAACTAACTTAGAACAAAACTTTGGTATCTTAATATTTAGTGTATTGCTTTTCTACCAGTTCAAAGTACAGAGTAATTACACTTGAAAGTAAAATATAAATTGTGTGTTAAGGTTTTCATGCAGACCTTGCAAACAGAGATTTCTGTTAAAATAGAGAACAATTAGTTTAATAGCTTTATAATTAGGCTAACGTGACATTTTTTTTTCACTATTACATCTCACAACCCTTTTATGAAAAGGGCTTTATGTAACATACACCATCATTAATGTCTTTTTGCAATACAGATTCTATACATATCATACAACATAAAATATTGTTAAGGCATATATATCAGTTGCTCTTTATTGCTCTTTTTTATTAGTAATGTAATTACATTTTATTATATCATACGGAGGGTATGAATTAAGATGAATGAATCTCTAATACAAAATTAGACTTGATAGGTTTGTAAAAATTTATTTTAATAAATTTTTGTTATCCTTTTTTCTATCACAGGCATGTTGGTGAAAATGACCCTGTATCATATATATACTGTATGGCAACTCATCACAAAACTGTTTGGGAATTGGTTGTAAACGTGGCACTCTGGAAGCAGTTTGGCCAACTCAACATTTCCTTTTAGACTGGTTAAACATAGCTCACTTATTGTAAAGTATGTTTAACTTTGTCATTTTACCTACTCTTTGTATGTTCTTTTTCCCATTGTGCAGACAGCGCAGCATTGTTGAATATGATGACACTGTGTAAACAAGAGACATCAAATATTAGTTAGACAAGCAACATCTTTGTAAGAAGGAGCTGTTTGTTTTTAGAGAACCATGTGAAGGGGTTGAGTAAAGCACACTCACTAACATGCATGTCAAAATACAGCTGACAATTAGCACTGATGTGTTCCGCTGAGGATTTTATAAATCCATCTCCAGTAACACGAGGGTCATGTTTAGCCACTTTTAGACCACTAACCTGTCTGTGTCTTAAAGGTCACCATCTCTTGGCTGCCAAAGTTATATTCCACTGATCACCATTTCTGTATCTTGATTTTTTAATTTTTTTTACAACTGCTTGTATTAGCTAAAGTAAGATTCCAGCCAGAATTTTTTTTTTACTAATTATAGATGATTTTTAGAAGACAGTTATAGTTTTTAGAATTTACCTGGATAACTTACCTTTTGCAGGATTTCTCCTGGGAGTTTGATACTCCTATCTTGTAATGTATGTATCCCACCACTTGTTGCTGGTGACTAATCTATAGATGAATAAGGGTGCCAAAAGCACTTGGGTGCAACCTTACCATATGCATTTAAAATCCCTATTCTTCTCCACATTGCTGCTTGCAAATCACACACAATACACACCTTGTAATACCATGACCATCATGCCTTCCCAGTTCATTTTACATTATTTTGTTGCATGTGTAAAAATGCATATTTGAGAATGCAAAAAATGGACATTCTTAGTATATTATGCTACAACAAATAGTAAAAAAAAACCCCAGCAGGAATGGCCCATTAATGGAGCTGCAATTTATCCGAGATTATACATGAGATTTGGCATGAGGCTGTTTTAAGCTGTAACTAATCTTATGAATCAGTACAGTGTTATACAATTACTTTTATTTCTCTCTACTAAGTGGTAAAGTAACAAGATAGGATGCATTTACTTTTACATGTTTGCAGTTACAACTACATGGTAGATCTTATGAAGCGAGTGATAAGATATTAGTATAAAGATTCTGCTGTGTGTTTGACATATAACAAGCTGTTTAGATTTGAATGCTGTACATGCAGATGTCTGCTAAGGGTGGTTCCATTTTGGTTTATTAAAACTAAAGGGTCTACTCAATAACGAGAGAATAACAGAGAATTTAGATGGGAATTTCAAACTATAGGCCAATGTAGCCAAGTTGGAAAAAGTCTCCAATGCAGCTGAATGAAAGAATTTATCCAACTCTGCTACTTTGGTTATAAGTCTGAAATTCCCATCTCGATTCCCTGAAATAGAGTAGACCCTTAAAGGTTTAACATAAGTAGACCTTATTTGCTCTGTGAGAGGTTGTTTAATGAAGTTGCCCAGATGGCACCTGTTATTTTAAAGAATTGGGTCACTAGCAACTTTCTTTACCACTTGCTATTCCATTTTTGCACACAGGATTCATATTATGTTACGAGTATTGGTTTTGCTCACTAAAAGGTGAGTTACATTATACATTATACATTGTGCAGGGCCAGACATGGTTCATCTTCTGCTTGAAGAGCCCAGCTGGTCATGGATGATCCACCATTAAATATTTACAAATTCTCACATTTTTTAACCATGATTATGACGGCCCTACTCAGTTCTTCTTGTAGAAGGAAATCATGAGGTCCGTCCAGACACAATGCATACTTAGGTCAGTGAGATTCAATGTTCATTTGACCTCAACTAATTTTTCAGTGAGTAGGCTGCTTTATTTTTCAGTGTCATTTTTAATCTAACCCATTATATGCTTTCTCTGTGGGATTCACATAGTAAGGACAGATTTCCTAATTTTAAGCCATTTCAATTGGGCAGTAAATATAAAATGTGCTGTTAGAGTCCTTTGGCTCATTTCGTTGATTGTTCCCTCCTGGCCCTACAGAAATAAACATAAAATATTTTCTATTGCAGTCTATGGGATTCAGGGACATGAGATACATTAACTCAGGTCATTAAATAGCACCAAATGGATCCTATTCTCTAAACTGAACCTAACAAGTGAACTACAAACTAGACTTCAGAGTGTGTGCACTGGTGAGTGTGTTTGTGTGTATTAGTAAGTGTTATGTGTGAGAGTGTTTTGACATCCGACTAGACGAATGATCATTGCGCATTCATTCACTCGTTCATTCAATCACTGGTTCTTTCATTCATCCACATTCAAAATTTGAATGGATATAAGAAAGAGACGATTTTCAGTCTTTCCAACTGGGGCTATACTAATATGTGATTTTTGTAGTTCAGATGCCGCTCACTTGCAATTGACGTGCTAATTCAGTGTTGGTGAATAGCTCGCTATGCTCTGTATAAATATAATGTTTTATGAAGTGTATTGTATACATACAATAACATAAATATTAACAATAAGGAGTATGCAGTGCTGATATTCCCTTCCAGTACAATTTAAACTAAACAAGGCACTAGGAATTGAATTTTGTAAACACTGCTGATCAGCTTACTTATTATAAAGACTGACAATCCTAGCAACCGTCTCAACAGACAATGAGCGATCAAAGAACAATTAAAGAAACTCAGCAGCCATTTTAATAAAGGTAGAAACTCGTTAGAGGTGGATAATAAAAGACTTAAGAAGGAAGCTCTATTTATAGCAAACAACTGATGGTGGGATACAAATTACAAAATATGAAAACGTATAATATATGTTGTCATTGTCCAGTTTAATGGCAATATTTATGGTACCAGAGGTTTTGTTTTATAAATACTTACATTCTATGTCTCTTACCCACTTTCTGGGGGCTATTCACTAAAAGGTGAGTTCAGGTGAGATGAACTTTTCATCTCACCAATTAAACTATACATTATGCAGGGATAATCCTGGTGAGCTTTCCCTGCTAAGCAAACTCACCAGGATTGTCCATGCACAATATATAGCTAAATTGGTCATATTAAATGTTCACCTCACCTGCAACTCACTCAGGTGAATACATTTTCATTTTAGGTTTGTATATGGGAGACGGGTGCCCCTTCAAGTTTTCATTAAAAGGTACTTTTTGACAGCTGCAACATAATTACATATGTTAAACAAATATATTTGTGATTGAGTCAGTCTGACTAATTTAAAACCACATGTCATCATTTCGACCTTTCTAGTTGCTGTGACATTAGTGTGATTCAGTGCTCTTAATATTATGGTAAATTACAGTGTATAAAATAAAGCATCCACATTTAGAATGAAAGCAATTGCATGAGATATTTTGTGAGCCAAAGGAAATCTTATTTTCCTGTATGTATATATATATATATATATATATATATATATATATATATATATATATAATTATTACTTTTTTCTCACCCTCCTATGGGTGGTATGTGTCTTCCTCAACCTTGGGTATTCCTAGCATTGCACTCTTCTGGTCATAGTGCTGTGATGTCGTTCCTGGAATCTGTTGGAGCCACTCTCCTAGCTTAGATGTCGCAGTCCGAGTGCTCTGATAACTACTGGGACTACGTTGGCCTTCCCTTTCCACATACATTATAGTTCCTCTTTCAGGCCCTGGTACTTCTCCAGCTTCTTCCTGATGTTGCAGTCACTTGGCACCGTTATATCACCATTGCTGCCTTCTGGTCCTTCTACTTCCACAATGTCAGATTGATTGGCCAGAACCTGTTTGTCCATCTGGATCGTGAAGTCCAACACGATCTTAGCCTTGTTTTTCTCCATGTGGAATCTCCCATCTGGACTTGGGAGGGTTTAGTCCATATGCTGTGCCGATGTTCCTGTATACAATGTCAGCTACTTTTCAGTATGCTTAAGTATGCTTTTCCTGTGTTGGACTGTTTCAGAGGCCTCTCTATACAGTCTGCACCTTGGAACCTGTCTGGTGTGCTAGATCCCTGTATTTATGGATCTTGTGCTCAGTGCTTGCTCTTGTGCTGCTATGATCAATGCCTCAGTGTTGTCTTTGAGTCCATCCCACCCCAATCACTGGTAGGATTTCCCAATGTAAGCCACCTCACCTATCCCATGCAGGGTCTTGGCTTGCCATGGCACTTTCTCTATTTGATCTTCTTTCCATGTCTGTTGCTGCTTCAGGCATTCTCTCAGCAGCTTATCTTTGGGTGCCATCTTACTATTACCCTTGGCCCAATTTAGTTTTAAGGGGACTGAGAGCACTTGGCCAGCTTTCAGCCCTGTTTTTAATATGCAGGGGGAAGGAATATCAGCCCTGACACCCCATGTGTGTCACAGGGTGGACGAGGAGTCATTTTGGTCTTCTTCAGGTTTTGAAAGTATTCGAAGTGAAATCGAATTGCAATGCTATTTGGGGGTCACAATGTAGCATATTGCGTAGCTCGAAATTCAGCTTCTGATATGACCCTCATGTTCCCGAATCTTTCTGAACTTTTGGGCCAATTACTTTGGGCCTAAAGTTTGGCATACAGTGTGTAGACTTACTACTTTATCATAGCAGCAATGTAACTCATGTGTACATAAGCAAAACATAGTTAAACAGAGATAGATAAATGATGTGAAACTATTGAGACTGCACATCTTGCAATATGAAAAACATAGTAATGGGGCTCTAAATGAATTAAATTGTGGCTGAATTCTAAGGTAATTTTTCTGCTTATATGTTATGTTATTAAAATTTAAATGTTTATTTTACTAATTCTTACAGATTAGTTTGTTATTCTGTTGTGTCTTTTTTTTTTTTTTTTTACTAGAAACCTTGTCACTTCGTTCTCGTAAAACTGCAGTGAACAGTCACTTATCTATACTTTCCACTGTGACAGCAGAACTCTATACCCAGGCTTTGTCAACACTCTTCTATTACTAGGACTCGTTTTTAACAATCTTACAATCTGCCACTGTAAGTGCAATATCAGCAGTTTATGCTCTGTGAAGGAGGCAAAGAGAACAGGCCTTTGTGCATGCACACACATGAACTACAAGCCACTTTCTGTGGTAAAGTGGGTTATCAGTTGATCCTTTTTGGCAACCATTCATACAACAACCTTGGATACCTACATTTGTAAAATGTCAAATAGTACCCTGTATCAGTGGTAGCATACATTCAAATATCATTTTCTGTGTGATAGCATATTGTCTTTTCTCCCCTCTGTGGGATATGTCACCAATTATGAGGATGGACCAGTAAATATATTTTACAGAAAGAAAGATTAAGGGCTTTAATCATGAAGGAGAACATTGCAGGGAATTGTTATCCAAAAAGATGAAATCGGCACACTGCTTGCTTGATAAATATTCATGCGTTTAATAATTAAGTGATGACATTATTTTATTAAAAATAATAAAGTATACATATTCTTGTTTTCTTCTATCCGAGCTGAGACATCCCAATAAACTTATTTCTGTGAAACGGGTAAAATGGAATAAATATAGAACTTAATACTGTTGTTATATGAAATCATTATGATCTTTTACCTGATCTGCCTATCATTACATAAATTAAATATATTAAACGGATCCATAAATATTCTAAATTTCGACATACATAAGCTCAGAATACCAGAAGGAAAAGACTAGAAGAAATTTGTTAACTCAAACTCCTTATTCATACCTAAGGGTTGTCTGGGGCACAAATTAGATATCCAGAAAACCCTCTGGGGCCCCTTACATCCCAAAAACGTTGAAGAACTTTATATTACTCTCACAGCATGTGTTAAAATGTCTAGTTACTGGGGTATCCACTTGGCCTACAATATCCCCCAAGTGCTCCCTGATTCAAAACTTTATTTCTCTAGTAGTACATCCTATATATTGCTGTTTACACTTTTTTTGCATTGTATACAATTAATACATTGTCTGAGTGTAAAAGATCTTCCATTTGAACAAGAGTTAATTGTTTTGTCTTTGCCTATAAATTGCAAGGGAATTGCACATTGACAAGGGAGTTGCAACTTAAGGTCAAAGTAGCTGGAAATTCTCCACATCTTCAAACTCTGATCTTGTGACCTTAATTTTGCAATTACCTTGCCAATTTCCTGCAGTTCATTCTTTCATGATAAAGCCCTATGGCATAACCTCAACAGAGTAATGCTTTATGGGACAAATGACACAGCCTTTTTCTGTACCTCTCTTTCTCTAGATATACTAGATATATCATCACCAGCAGTAAGCATGAAGGCAGACTTAACAAGAGAGATTGAACCCTTCAAAAAACACATTATTTTCCTTTTTTTTATTTTTACAGCTTCAGTGAGGGAAAAAAGTATTTGATCCCCTGTAGATTGTGAACGTGTGCCCACTGACAAAGAAATGATCAGTCTATAATTGTAATGGTAGGTGTATATTAACAGTGAGAGACAGAATAACAAAAAAGTCCAAAAAGTTATAAATTGATTTGAAATAAGTATTTGACCCCTTCGACTTGGTGGCAAAACCCTTGTTGGCAATCACAGAAGTCAAACATTTCTTGTAGTTGGCCACCAGGTTTGCACACATCTCAGGAGGGATTTTGTCCCACTCCTCTTTGCAGATCCTCTCCAAGTCATTAAGGTTTCAAGGCTGACCTTTAGCAACTCAAACCTTCAGCTCCGGCCACAAATTTTCTATGGAATTAAGGTCTGGAGGCTGGCTAGGCCACTCCAGGACATTAATGTGCTTCTTCTTGAGCCCCTCCTTTGTTGCCTTTCTCCTCTGAATCATTCAGATGTTCATTGGCAAACTTCAGACGGGCACCAACTGTTGTCACCTTCTCACCAAGCTGCTTGGCAATGGTCTTGTAGCCCATTCCAGCCTTGTGTAGCTCTACAATCTTGTCCCTGGTGAGTTTGGAATCCGATTGATTGATTGGTTCTTTGGACAGGTTTCTTTTATACAGGTAACGAGCTGAGATTTAAGAGAGTGCTCCTAATCTCAGCTCGTTACCTGTATAAAAGACACCTGGGAGCCAGAAATCTTGCTGATTGGTAGGGGATCAAATACTTATTTCATTTATTGACATGCAAATCAATTTAGAACTTTTTTGACATGTGTTTTTGCTGGATTTGTTTTTGTTATTCTGTCTCTCTGTTAAAATACACCTACCATTAAAATTATAGACTGATCATTTCTTTGTCAGTGGGCAAACATTCAGAATCAGCAGGGGATCAAATACTTTCTGCACTCTATACCAGTAGATATGCTTTCCTGGATCTCCGTCTCCTTCTAAAAAAGTGTTGCAAACTAATTGTGGTTATTTATTTTGATTTATACAATTTTAGGAGTAATGGATGAGGTGGGATGCAAGGGTATAGACCACTGAGTTAATGTTATATATGCAATAACAAAAGAGTCAAAAGGAAGAATCACAACAGAAAATATAATGTGTTTTGCACATAGTTTCAGTTAGGCTTTGGTCAGGCATTTTGTGACACTCACATAAGGTGTTTACTGTGATCCTCCTTATTTTTGCTTGTAGACATTGGTTTTAAAGGATTGATGGGAAATGCATTTTACCCAGAGGACTTCACTTTGTATTGTAGAACAGCATTCACTGCAGTATAATATGGTCTCTTTCCTCCAGGGTTTGTCATTCACCCTGCAGCAGAGCTACACATTTTGCTGCGCTGAACCCACAGAATGAGGTTATTACAGTGAAATGTTGTAAATTTAAAATATTGGACATTTTGCAGCCAAGTAATCTCCTAAATCCCCTTTATTTCAACATATCAGAAATCCTACTTCCTAACACTACCCTATAATTAAGAAATTAATGACACATGGAAGACCTTTCAAAGATTACACAATTCTGGCTCTCAGGAAACAGCTCAAACACAAAGTCTCATATCATATAAACTCATGTTATGCTTGGACATTGGTGTATCACAAACTGCTCTATCAAATACATTTACCAAGTACATGTATCAAGTGGTCTGTGAACATTTTTATTTTTGAACTGCCAATCAACACATTGAAAAGCAATGTTATGAATATTTGTTTGGTTTGGAAAGTGTTAAATTGCTTTATCCAGTCTTGCTTTGATTACCTATAATCATTTTCAAAAACAAAAAGAAAAAAAATACCTAGATTATTTTATGAATTAAATGACCCTTATTGGATTTACAATCTTAGTTTTGTGAATGAACAGACAGTGTTCAATTAAACAAAACCTTTTGGCCAGGGGCGTACCTAGAGCATTTGGCACCCGGGGCGGACCCCGAGTGTTGCACCCCCCCCCCCCCCCCCACAATAAAAATGCAAGAAAACACCCACAATTTTTTCAATGTTTGAAAATTGTACAATTATAGTTACCAGGAATAGTGTGCCAGTCAGATACCAGTAATATTGTGCCAGTCAGAGCCCAGTAATAGTGTGCCACTCAGAGCCCAGTAAGTGTGCCAGTCAGAGCCCAGTAGTAGTGTGCCACTCAGAGCCCAGTAATATAGTGCCACTCAGAACCCAGTAATATAGTGCCAGTCAGAGCCCAGTAATAGTGTGCCACTCAGAGCCCAGTAATAGCGTGCCAGTCAGAGCCCAGTTATATAGTGCCACTCAGAACCCAGTAATATTGTGCCAGTCAGATACCAGGAATATTGTGCCAGTCAGAGCCAGTATTATTGTTTGTGCTAGTCAGAGCCCAGTAATATAGTGCCAGTCAGTGCACAGTAATAGTGTGCCAGTCAGTGCCCAGTAATAGTGTGCCACTCAGAGCCCAGGAATATTGTGCCAGTCAGATGCCCAGTAAGATTGTGCCAATCAGTGCCCAGGAATATTATGCCAGTCAGATGCCAAGTAATTTTGTGCCAGTCAGTGCCCAGGAATATTATGCCAGTCAGATGCCCAGGAATATTGTGCCAGTCAGTGCCCAGGAATATTATGCCAGTCAGATGCCCAGGAATATTGTGCCAGTCAGTGCCCAGTAATAGTGTGCCAGTCAGAGCCCAGTAATAGTGTGCCAGTCAGATACCATGAATATTGTAACAGTCAGAGCCCAGTAATAGAGTGCCAGTCAGTGCCCAGGAATATTGTGTCAGTCAGTGCCCAGTAATAGTGTGCCACTCAGAGCCCAGGAATAGTGTGCCAGTCAAATGCCCAGTAATATTGTGCCAGTCAGTGCCCATGAATATTATGCCAGTCAGATGCCAAGTAATTTTGTGCCAGTCAGTGCCCAGGAATATTGTGCCAGTCAGTGCCCAGTAATAGTGTGCCAGTAAGAGCCCAGTAATAGTGTGCCAGTCAGATACCAGGAATATTGTAACAGTCAGAGCCCAGTAATATAGTGCCAGCCAGAGCCCAGTAATATAGTGCCAGTCAGAGCCCAGTAATATAGTGCCAGCCAGAGCCCAGTAATATAGTGCCACTCAGAACCCAGTAATATAGTGCCAGTCAGAGCCCAGTAATAGTGTGCCACTCAGAGCCCAGTAATAGCGTGCCAGTCAGAGCCCAGTTATATAGTGCCACTCAGAACCCAGTAATGTGCCAGCCAGAGCCCAGTAATATAGTGCCAGCCAGAACCCAGTAATATAGTGCCAGCCAGAACCCAGTAATATAGTGCCAGCCAGAGCCCAGTAAGTGTGCCAGTCAGAGCCCAGTAATAGTGTGCCACTCAGAGCCCAGTAATATAGTGCCACTCAGAACCCAGTAATATAGTGCCAGCCAGAACCCAGTAATATAGTGCCAGCCAGAGCCCAGTAATATAGTGCCAGCCAGAACCCAGTAATATAGTGCCAGCCAGAGCCCAGTAAGTGTGCCAGTCAGAGCCCAGTAATAGTGTGCCACTCAGAACCCAGTAATATAGTGCCACTCAGAACCCAGTAATATAGTGCCAGTCAGAGCCCAGTAATAGTGTGCCACTCAGAGCCCAGTAATAGCGTGCCAGTCAGAGCCCAGTTATATAGTGCCACTCAGAACCCAGTAATGTGCCACTCAGAACCCAGTAATATAGTGCCAGTCAGAGCCCAGTAATAGTGTGCCACTCAGAGCCCAGTAATAGCGTGCCAGTCAGAGCCCAGTTATATAGTGCCACTCAGAACCCAGTAATGTGCCAGCCAGAGCCCAGTAATATAGTGCCAGCCAGAACCCAGTAATATAGTGCCAGCCAGAGCCCAGTAATATTGTGCCAGTCAGAGCCCAGTAATATAGCGCCAGCCAGAGCCCAGTAATATAGCGCCAGCCAGAGCCCAGTAATATTGTGCCAGTCAGAACCCAGTAATATAGCGCCAGCCAGAACCCAGTAATATAGCGCCAGCCAGAACCCAGTAATATAGTGCCAGCCAGAGCCCAGTAATATTGTGCCAGTCAGAGCCCAGTAATATAGCGCCAGCCAGAGCCCAGTAATATAGCGCCAGCCAGAGCCCAGTAATATTGTGCCAGTCAGAACCCAGTAATATAGCGCCAGCCAGAACCCAGTAATATAGCGCCAGACAGAACCCAGTAATATAGTGCCAGTCAGAACCCAGTAATATAGTGCCAGCCAGAGCCCAGTAATATTGTGCCAGTCAGAACCCAGTAATATAGTGCCAGCCAGAGCCCAGTAATATTGTGCCAGTCAGAACCCAGTAACATAGTGCCAGCCAGAACCCAGTAATATAGTGCCAGCCAGAACCCAGTAATATTGTGTCAGTCAGAGTCCAGTAATATAGTGCCAGCCAGAACCCAGTAATATAGTGCCAGCCAGAACCCAGTAATATTGTGCCAGTCAGAACCCAGTAATATAGCGCCAGCCAGAACCCAGTAATATAGCGCCAGCCAGAACCCAGTAATATAGTGCCAGCCAGAGCCCAGTAATATTGTGCCAGTCAGAGCCCAGTAATATAGCGCCAGCCAGAGCCCAGTAATATAGCGCCAGCCAGAGCCCAGTAATATTGTGCCAGTCAGAACCCAGTAATATAGCGCCAGCCAGAACCCAGTAATATAGCGCCAGACAGAACCCAGTAATATAGTGCCAGTCAGAACCCAGTAATATAGTGCCAGCCAGAGCCCAGTAATATTGTGCCAGTCAGAACCCAGTAATATAGTGCCAGCCAGAGCCCAGTAATATTGTGCCAGTCAGAACCCAGTAACATAGTGCCAGCCAGAACCCAGTAATATAGTGCCAGCCAGAACCCAGTAATATTGTGTCAGTCAGAGTCCAGTAATATAGTGCCAGCCAGAACCCAGTAATATAGTGCCAGCCAGAACCCAGTAATATTGTGTCAGTCAGAGCCCAGTAATATAGCGCCAGCCAGAACCCAGTAATATAGTGCCAGCCAGAGCCCAGTAATATAGTGCCAGCCAGAACCCAGTAATATAGTGCCAGCCAGAACCCAGTAATATTGTGTCAGTCAGAGCCCAGTAATATAGCGCCAGCCAGAACCCAGTAATATAGCGCCAGCCAGAACCCAGTAATATAGCGCCAGCCAGAACCCAGTAATATAGTGCCAGCCAGAGCCCAGTAATATTGTGCCAGTCAGAGCCCAGTAATATAGCGCCAGCCAGAGCCCAGTAATATAGCGCCAGCCAGAGCCCAGTAATATTGTGCCAGTCAGAACCCAGTAATATAGCGCCAGCCAGAACCCAGTAATATAGCGCCAGACAGAACCCAGTAATATAGTGCCAGTCAGAACCCAGTAATATAGTGCCAGCCAGAGCCCAGTAATATTGTGCCAGTCAGAACCCAGTAACATAGTGCCAGCCAGAACCCAGTAATATAGTGCCAGCCAGAACCCAGTAATATTGTGTCAGTCAGAGCCCAGTAATATAGCGCCAGCCAGAACCCAGTAATATAGTGCCAGCCAGAGCCCAGTAATATAGTGCCAATCCACCCCCCCCCCCCCATCACTTACCAAATCGCTGCTTCTCCCGGACGGACGACTCCTCCGTGCAGTCTTCTCTTCTCCCTCCTGCACGGAGGAGGGAAACACAGTCGCCGGATGTGACGTATTGTCACATCCGGTCGCTGTGATTTTTTTTTTTTTTTTTTTTCACCCGGCGGCCGCATCCAGAGGATTCGGCCGCCTGAAAAAAAAAAAAAAAAAAAGGTAAGCAGCGCGGGGGGTGCCCGCAGCACCGGTGGCACCCCCCTAGTCAGTGGCACCCGGGGCGGGCCGCCCCCCCCGCCCCCCCCTCGGGACACCACTGCTTTTGGCATTTATATACTATTTTCCCCAAAACTTTGACTGTTGAGTAAAGGATATTGCAGGCTTCAACAATATTACCTTGCATTATACATTTAATAATAAAGAGTGATGTCTGAATATATTTAAAGAGAAACCAGCTTGAAAAGGGGGAATCTTTTCCTGTTAACTTCACAGTTAAAAAAAAATGTAATCAACAGATGTATTTATCATACTACTGGGGATTACTGCAGTAGCAAATGTGGAACCATTTTGTCTCTGAACATATGTAGAGTGAGCTGTTGTTTGCTTCGTGGGAAATACTTATGAAAAGTGTTAGGATTTTTTTCAAGGATCAATACAATATTGGAACCTTTTTTTTATACACTTACAGGTTCCTTCTATCTTATAAACATCCTCACTCTAAAAGATGGTATTCGTTTTAAAACAGTCTTGTACCACACATTTCTAACAAACATAGATATCATCTAGTGTTGAACTGGACATATGGGCAGCTTATAAATGACTGCCACCTGCTTCAACCTCTATAAATCATTGGTGCTATCCCAGCTAAATTGATTATGTAGGATGTGACACATAAGGGTCTAGTCAATAAAAGACAACATTGCCGGGAATTGAGACAGGAATTTGAGGCCAAGTATCTGACTTGAAAACATTCTCCCATTCAGCTGCATTAGAAAAATGTTTCCATCTTGGCTACATTGGCCTATATTTGGAAAGTCCTATCTCAATTTCCTGCAACTCTCTCTCTGTATTAAGTAGGCCTTGTAGAGACAAACAGAAAAACAATGTTTTGTCAACACTAAAAATATGGTCTGTTTAATCAAAAGATTGTAACAATTATAGACATTTTAAATATAAATGCTTTAATGAAACAAAATAAATAAAAAACTTATTGAGCCCTGTCTGCTTGTATAGCTCTATCAGTGGGCAGACATGTTGTTTTTAATCCACTGTCTGACCCAAGATTTCCACCCAATTATTGTGCTAAACAAACAACGAGAGCTTAATAAGGTGATTTATTTTTATTCTTTCATTGAAGCAGTTCTATTTAAAAGGCCTACATTTGATGTCATTTTTCAATTAATCGTAACTTAATTTTTAAGCAATTGTTATCAAAAGTCTCTCTAACATTCATAAACGCTATTTAAAAAATTAGGTATAAGGAGCCAAATTGTAAACATTAATACAAAGAAATAATTGTATTAAACGTGTAACTTACATAAAACCACAATGTTAAATTCTATAATGTGAACTGTGCATAAATCTTAATACATATGTTTGCATACATTATTGGTAGTAATCTCCCTTTAGGAAAGAAAATCCATAATTTTGGAGATTCGGTTGAATATTGTATAGACACTGTGATTCAGTCAGTGGATATATGTGAATCATAATACCTGTTTGTGTCTCTCTGTCTAACCTGCAGATTGCTTGCTAAATACAGCAGTCATCCAAAGAAGAGTCAGTTCCTTTAGGTTTCAGAAATAGACACTACACTTCTAGTCAAGGCTTCTTCTTGAAGAAGTTATATATAGAAAGCTTGATGAGACTTGATTCTGGGCTGCACATTTAAGGGAATGTCTTATTATTCTGATTCAGTTTTCATTATGGCACATCTATTTGGCATTTGATCTTGCTATTTTAGCTCAATAGGAAAATTATTTATATTGTTTTCACTATAATGTTTTTTGGGAAGTGTCCAAAAAGTTAACCCATGTTCTAAAAAAAAGTCCTAAGCAGCATTTGCAAACAGCAGCAACCAACTATTTGTAATGTAGGCCATCGTAGAAATCCTGATATTCATATTTGGGACTTGGATTCAAGTCCGGGGTTTAGAAAATCACACACCGAGAAGAAAAGTGCCCATAGAGAGGCAATGAACATAAAAGTGTCTGCACCATCGAGTGGGTCCCTGGTAATGTTTATAATACAAGCATTTCATGCATTACCTGTTTACAGGGCACATATATAGGAGTTTATGGTAGTATAATGGTTTACTAATACTGGCCCTCACGTCTTCTAGCATATGTTGCTTAATATGCACAATCCCAAGAATCCATTCACGGGAGGTCTGGCGAGGGGACAATTTTCTGCCGGGCTCAGTAGGCTGGTATTGCAACCCTTTTTCACTTTCTATCTTTTTATTGAATTGTCTTGTCTGTCTATTACTTTCAGTACCTTATCTGATAGTATATATGTCTGTCTATCAATCTGAATTTTATCTGTCAACAAGCATGTCTATGTGTGTATCTCAGATGATATCAGGTGGACTGATGAAGTGGAAGCAAGGGCAACTAAATTGCTCTTGCTCGGGCCAACTTCTGCCAGCACTCCCCTGAATACATTCTAAGTTACATCGATGTCCATGAGTTGGGAAGTGCATCTCAACCATGTAATTCATTGTTCATTCTTCAAATGCTTCAGCCACATCTGTCATGGAACTTATGATTCATGTCTTGTCTATTGTCACTGTTAAGCATAGTTACGCAAAATGCACAGGAGACCTGTGGGACACTAGCCATGTATCACTTTTGTCCATAAGGATTACAAAATAAAGCATATATTTTCAACTGGTGGGAGTGAACGTTTTTTCTCTTATTCATTTGGATTGTCTTTTGTCAGCCCTGGCTTATAATCGAAACCAACTGACATGCCTTTTCACAAGAAGCTCTATTGGGCCTCCTGAAGGTATAGTGGAACTAGTCATATAATGAAAACATCCAAAATACACCATATTTGCTCAGAAATAAGGCATCTTTAGTTATAAGGTGCCCCCCCCCAACGCAGAATTTATCATAAAAAAAAAAATCCAATATACAAGGAGACCCTAGAGCAAAAAAGGTTTTGCTTCTAAATAGTCTCTGTTGTTGCATGTGGATAATACCGAAATATCCACCTGATGGTTCCTGTGCTGTTACCAAGACTACCCTTAAATTTATTATTGACATTTTCATTTTCCTTGATGCTCTATTTGCCCACTTCAAATTAAATTTATTTTCCCTCGAGTGATGGTTGTCCATAAACTCCCAGTAAATGCTTACACAGAATGTGAAGAAAAATAACTAAAAATAGTGTAGCAATATAAAATAATATATACACTTTTTTGTTTTGCCTGTGGCATATATATATATATATTTTAATATATGAAGTCTTTATGTTATTGTTTTATCAATTAAATCAATTAAATGTTCCATACAAAAATATAAAAATTCACAACAGGAAGAAAAACAAAAAGAAATCATACATAAGCATTTAACAAAGGAGTCATACAGAATAAAGAAAGACAGCTCTGTAAATGATTATTGTAGTTTGCAACATCCAAGAGTGAACAAGTTTTGTCATTTAGCAAATCTTAGGTCTAACTAAATCGCTCAGTTAGACTGCAATCATATATACAATTTTGATAAAATCAATTAAAAATATAGTATAACCTTTTTCAGCAAAAATAGGGTTTCATAGATGTATAACTTCTTGAAATGACAAGTGAAAATCATCCACATTTTTGTTTGTTTTGTTTTTATTCCATAATTTTGTGTTTGAATTTTCACATAATAAACAAACTGTACAACCTATTATTTGGTTCCAATGTGGTAACAAAAAAGAGGACATATAGCAAAAGAGTTTGAAGACAGTTGGGGTATTGGGTAAAAGAAAATAATTTGAATAATTTGGGACCAGTGCTCCCATGAAGTTTGCTGTTCTTTGACCCTTGAATAATAGTTGAAAAATGATTACATCAAGTTTTATTCTTCAACCACTTTGACCTTTTATGAATGAATGTAACAGTGTTTTTACAGATTATCTAAATTGGAAATTACCATCTTGTTCGGTCCTGTATCCAAATTAGAAAATATTAGAATTTAGATTAATGAACAGAGACATGACAAGAGTCACTTCATGCTTATAATGTTTCAGAATTCACCATAATCACCATGTCATGTCAGCACTGATAACTATTGCATGTGAATGCAATAAATGATGTATTATGCATTTTTATTTCAAAGCACGAATATGTTCAGTAGTATTCAGAACAGACATATCAATTAAGGATTTTCAGTTTTCAGTGGTATATTTCATCTAACATCTGCCTATTAGTTGATGCTCCAGGAAAAAATAGAGAAACTGTTGGATAAATTTACTTGGTGAAAGTAGTCTTGTAATTTACTTATCTAGGGTTTAATGTAATATACAGTACTGTTGCCTATGCTAGTTGAGTATTTTATCAACACACCAATGCCTTGATTGCTACAATGACAACTCATCAAAGTCAGTAAACCCATTAGACATGAGTAAATGAGAATTTAAAAAGAGCTAGTTGTGGTAATACTTCCTGATATCACTTTTAAATCCTCTAATTTAAGAATATGTCCTTTTGTTATGGGAGTCTTTCTTCTTTTAAATATACTTTCCTCCTTTATTGTGTTAATTCCCTTTATGTATTAAAAGAAACTTGTGAATGTATTTTAAATATGTAAATGTTGTCCCTCGTTTATGACATCACCATCTGGCTTGATTTGCAAGCTAACCACTTTAAGTGGGAAATGTGTAATATGTGTAATATGCCTGTTTAGATACAATGTAATGTCATAAACATGAGGTTTATGACAGGTAAAAAAAATGGCATCAGGCCAATGTTAGGTCTGTGGAGACCGTACCAAGGCTAGTATTTTTCTAAAGAAAAGGTGGCAACCCTAAGTACAAAAAAGGTTCACCAGTAAAAAAGTAACCAGTAAAAATACATTGATATGTTTACTTATTTTCAAGTACATTGTGGTTTACTGGACTCTATCATGTTTCTCTTTTGCCTTAAGTTGTACCATGCACCTCAATGACACAGAACATTTGGATATCATGTGACATCCAATGCTTTGACCTTTAGGCAGCTCGGGCACAGACTCTATGCACTGTTAAGACTGCTGGAAGGTCTCAACTAACAGCAACAGTTTGCAGTGCCCCCTCTTATCCTATTGTATTGCATTCTATTTCTGACATTAATTACACAATTTTTTGCAATGAATGCCCCATGCGTCTTCCACCTACGTCAAGCATCTTTTATACACCTCACAATCCAACTTTCACCCAGTGAAATTGTAATTGTTCCAAGCATTTTTCAGTGCACTAACAACCAGATAAATAAACAATGTTCTGGATTCAAACAATTATCTGGATTCAGTTCAAGACTTTCATACTACACTGGCATTTTGCAGCTGAACTCAGAATGTGTCTGCTTTTCCCTACATAACAAAGAGAGCTTTCACTTTGCATGAGTCACTCTCCTCTATCAGTGATACATGGAGGATTTATGTTATTTTGCCTCTTTGACCCGTGTTGTTGCCTACCAACCTTAGTAAACCAAGGTGAAATACTGGGATTTTTTTTAAACAAAACGTAATGAAATAAAGCTGAACATTATATACATATACCTGTACTGCATTAGATAATATAATAACTCTTTAAAAAAAAAAAAAAAACATATATATATATATATATAAAGACACACACATATATATATATATATATATTTATATTGAAAATACTTTATTTAATATTTCATTTCTAAATATGTATTTTGATAAATAGGTGTATATATAATGAGCTGAACTTTGCAGATATCAAGCAACGAATCATACAAGCGATTTAGCAGAAAACTACCTTTACACTCATCTAATGCCCTGAGTCTCTTTTGTCTACTCCCACCAAATCTAATGTGATAAGCTTAAATGGACCCTGTCACCTAAACATTTTTATACAGTTAATGTATGAAATAAAAAAAAGGCTGAAAAATGATCTATACATTGTGTTAGGAGAATTTGAAGCAAAGTATGAATTTCAGAGAAAATAACAATTTTTTTAAAATAATTTTGAAGGTTTAACAAAAGAGAAATGTGTATATACACATATATATATATATATATATATATATATATATATATATATATATATATATATATATAAATAGTTCTTTTCAGTTACCTGTTTCACGATTAAAGTCTTAACTTCCATGCTCTGATTATGTTAAAACAAAGAATGTTTCATAGTCCATAGTATTTTAAAATATATACTAGGGATTAAAATAATATTTCTATGATTTCAGATGGCACCAAGTTTTGTAATGTTGTGCGCTCACTATATAATTATTTATAATAATAGTAATTTAATATACCACTTTGAAAAATATCAAACAAGTATTAACATTGATAAGTAATCAAATTATCAATTAAATGGACTCACACTAAGGAAATCTATTTTGGAAGAGGATTAGGGATTTTGGTGAACTCTAAACACAGTAACACTATACAAAGCAAATAAATACATGTTATTGAGGGCCAAAATATATCACTTACATTGATGGATCAGACTCCTATTTTGGCATTATATAAAGTGGGGGTTATGTATATAAAAATGGAGATGGAGGTGTTTTTCACTTTTCTATGTTGTATTGTCTTGGCATAACATGAATTAATAAGAAAAAAACATGTAACAATATTCAGCTGGAATGAATGGTTCCAGCTCTATGAGGAACAGATACATGAAGTTGTATTCTTTAGAGAGTTGATGTACCATGTTTGGTGTTTTAGGTTTTATTCAACGTGTGGGTTTTATGCACCAGTTAAGACTTTCTAAATCTGGTGGAAACATGAATTAAAATTATTTAACATATTAGCAAACCAAATCAGCCACTGGCTATTTGACTAATTAAGAATCAAGCAAAGGAAATGTAGTTAAAAATGTTCATTTTCTAGTCACTCCGGAGGATGGATAATATTTTATAAACCTACATGCATAAATTGGATTAAATTACATTTAAAAAAAACTGAATGTATACATTTACATATCATCTCTCCGATTTTTTCATCTGCCTATCTATCTCTCTATCATGTAGAGTATAATTGAATAATGAAATTGTCATTTTGAGGACCAACAGTACACCTCCAAGAAGACTTGAAAAAAAATCTTCCATATAAATTTATAGACAAGATGCTATCTCTGTTGTACATTCCTGCATGTTCCCCACATTCTGCCTCCAAGGGACTCCTCTCTTCCTATTATATAGATTTCTAATTCTGATTGTAACTTTTTTCTTTTTAAAAAATGGGTTTGTTTAATTTTGTTCTTGAATTATTTTATATTCAATCTGTCAAATATGCATTCTTGAATAAACTTTCATTATTTTATTAACGTATTTTTATATAAGGTGGATATTGTTTTTTCAGTATCGACGTTAATCAAATTAAATTTAGTTGTGTAAGAGTTGGGATCTAAGTCTTGGTCTGTACTGATGTAGGACACAATTTCTGAGCAGGCAAACCAAACAGTTACTTTAAGTGTATTGAGAGATTCTTGAAGGCATTGCTTAAATAGTTGCAATAACCACCAACATGTGTGTGGACAATAAGATTTATAGATAGAGTTCTCCAGTTCTTGTTGTCCAGTTCTTGTTGTGGTGGCATTTCATGACTTATATTATTGTTGGCTATTTACCAGTGAAAATGATTGTTATTCCTGCAGCTACTATGTCACATCAATAAATGAGGATGATGTTTGTGTCACAGTGTGGTAAACATTTAACAGCAGAGACATGGATAGGCGGTATTGAGTATCTGAGCAGGTCAGGTTTTCAAAGCACAACCTGTATCAGTGTAAGTTTGAGTTGTAAGTGACATTATGTTGCTCCTAATTAAGTTTTATAATTGAATTCATGTACAATTTAGAAAAGTTACCAAGCCACATCTGGACAGGTGGGCCCACCACCACAACTTGATCCTGTCTCAACCTAGGTCAAGCTTTAATTGTATGAATGTTATAGCTTTCGTTAATGCAGAACAGGCTAATAAATGTGTGATCTTTTTATGTGTTTTCTGATGGAGATATATCTACATAGTGCACTGTCTCATTATAAATGAATGTCACTAGACAAGCAACTAATGGGTTAACACTGAGTTGATAAATGAATCTCTGTTACACATCTGATGAATACATCTGCGGCTTTGTAATTTAAAACTGAGGTTAACAGGGACAAACCCTGGGGGAATCCACCAAGGAAGGATTCTTAAACTAAACAATCATGATAAAAGGGTTTCTAGTTTACACGTACAATACTTTAAATAGTCTGATAGATGTTAACATGAGAGGGTAATTTGTCTGCCTTAACGCAAAAGTTGATATCTTGATATTCAAATGAGCTCTTTGTTTTTCATGAAAATAATGTAATTTATTTAAATTTCAAATGTTGCATAATGTATTAGATGTAATTAATGACAAAAAAAAAAAGGGGGTTTAGATAAGTGAATATAAGTCCCCCAGAATATTGATAGGGTACATAGAAGATTTCGAAATAAATAAATAGGGGGTGAAGGGGTGCTCTTTGTCCATCAAACCCACTATCGGGATTATATTAATAAGCATCATAATACAGCAAAATTCCAAACTAGCCGATTATGAGATTCTTTAAAATATTTGTCACATAAAACTTTCTAAATAGATACTTCTAAAATGTAGTTAGCTGTGAAAATTGTTGTAATACAAAAAAACATCACTTGTCTTAATGTTGATTGAGCCATGGTCATGTGTTGGCCCATGGGCCCTCTAAACAAATGCCCGATGTCTTATGCTTCATTGCGATATAGCCACACATACCTACATCCATACACAGACACACACAACCATATGTTTACACATCCTGTCCAAAGCATGTACCCAGGAATGGAGCTTCCATTTCTAACTGTAGCAGAGCCAATCATAGGGGAGCAAACTGTCTGCATGATATCACTACTATTATGTATGAGAGCAGTAAGGATATAAATAATGGAGGGTACAAAGTACAGTAGCTGTAGCCTGTATCATCCCTGGGTCCAGGGAAACTGGAGTGAAACATATAGTGAAACATTAAATTCACCTAATAGAGTAGAATATGAAGGGGTTATCTGCAGATTATGAGATACTAGAGCCAGACTGTTAAAGGGACTGTCTAGTGCCCAAAATGCATCTTCCAGATATTAATGCATAATAATATGTTTTCAAAGTACTTTAAAATGCATGTTTTACATTTTGCATAGCCTAAAATACAAAATACTTACAGCTAGATGATATTGTGAAATTACAGCAGTTTGCAAGAAGCCAGGACTGCCCACACTTGCTGAGTAAAAGCCTCTTTTTTTTTTTTGCTGCAGGAACCAATGAGAATAATTTCATTCAAATGAATAGAATTAATTTGAATGGATAGGCAGTACTGAGTATCTGATCAGGTCAGGTTTTCAAAACACAACCTGTATCAGTGTAAGTTTTGTAAGTTGTAAGTGACATTATGTTGCTCCTAATTAAGTTTTATAATTGAATTCATGTACAATTTAGAAAAGTTACCAAACCACATCTGGACAGTTGGGCCCACCACCACAACTTGATCCTGTCTCAACCTAGGTCAAGCTTTAATTGTATGAATGTTATAGCTTTTGTTAATGCAGAACGAACTGTCTGTCTTTTTTTTTTTTTGCTGCAGGAACTAATGAGAATAATTTCATTCAAATGAATAGAATTTCCTGTCTCTCTAGTGATGTCATCAGACAATGTATTGCACTGTTAAGAGATCCTACTGTGTACAAGAGCAAGGTCAATCAGGATTCACATACTGTATTCAATTGGAAGAGCACAGGAATTGACTAAATAAAACAAAATGTTATAACCTCAGTGTCTATATAAAGCAGTGTACATGCAGAGTAATCAGTGCGGAGGGCTTGAGTTAAATATTAAAATGTGATTTATGCAGAATGTCTGTGTAAAAAAAGCCTGTGCACTATACAAGCAGTAATCTTCATCTTGCACCAAAGTGAGTTTGGGTACTAGACTGTCCATTTAATGATAAGACTTTTAGATTAGGGTAAACAAGCTAAAAGCTCCCATCTGCAACAATATTAATCATTTTACAGATGCAATTCAAGGGTTCCAGATCAGAATTATTTTCTCCTTAGTAATAGGTGTTGTAGACTACAATTAGATGATAGATGTGTGAAACCTTGTCTCACATTTTACATGTGAACGACTTTTGGATTGAGTTCTTAATTTGCGCATTTGCATAGCCCCACATCATTCCCATATTCATAAAAACAATGCACTTCTCCAAAAAGCATAACCCAAATTGCATTGCACTTTGACCTTTCCTCTATTGTACTTGCTGGGGTATCCATCCATGGATTTGATATATTCCTTCAAAAACCATTATACAACATTTTGGAGCTGTGCAATGATATGGCATCTCCATAAACATGAGAAACATCTGCAGCACTGAAAATATGGTATGTTAAGATTAGAGAACGGGATCATTCTAGAGGGTATAATAAAATTATGACTTTGAGCCTTTAACAATAAATCCTTCATTTCTTCCCTCTGCCCGTATAATGTAAGAATGGAGCACAGGATTCTTTTCAAACCAAACCTTTGTTTCCTTAATGGTACCTGTTCTATTGGTTCTGCTCAAAGCTGCTTTAAAGCAGGAAGCTAAGGGAGCTTCAATGACAGAGTGAACCTACGACCTCAAAGCGCCAAGACATCTAGAAACTGTGTTGTATTTGTAAAAACTTTCATGTACTTGCTGTTCTTTTATAAGAATGGCAGAGCTGTATGTGGTACACAATGTTCTCTAAAATATATGTAATGCTATAACTCAGCCGTCCAGACTTATAATGGCTGAATTTTATGTCATACCCAATCCCTGTGCATGATATTGGAACGTGTAACATATTGCAATACAGTGCAGGCATATTTAGTAATAAATAATGGCATCTTAACTTGTCACAGCGATTGATTTTGTCTGCTTACTCACCTCATATTCCTTTTATTTTTAGTATAGGAAAATATTTTTTTTTGTATTGTGAAAATTCTAACAATGCCACATATTTAATACTACATATTGTACTTTTATTACGAAGATAACTCTGGAGAGTGCTTTTCGGACACTTTTTTAATAGCGGTATGGTACTCTTTTTTTGGATCTCCAGATCTAGAGTGGGCACGCATGGCTTAATACAATAATGGGCCATAAAACTGTTCTGCATAAGAGTTCTCATCTCCATTTTAAATTAAAGTTTGACATGAAGTAATGTTTAGTTAAGAAAAAAACCTGATATTTCCAGTCTCTGTGACTCAAACCCTGGCTTGTCCTCTTTATTCTTTCTGATAATGTGCCTGATCAATGGTAGAATAACCCAAACAACATCAGCATTCACCTAATCCACACCTGCCCATTTATTTTTCCACTGAACCATGTAAAATAAAAACTGTCTGCGCTTCTCACCCTAATAAAGTTGGCTACAAATATATAAAAACATAATATAAATGAGAGGCATTGGTTATATGTAAAGCAAATCTATCAACAATCGACATATCAGTTTAACTAAGTATGCAATTATTATGCTTATTCAGCTCTAAGCACAGATTTATCAGCCTTATTTTGCAAAACAAATGAAAGCTTACTTAGTCTCTTCTCCTTCTATAGATCTTTGTGTGTTAGGAATTGGCCAGCACATTTGATTGTAAAGGATAGTATCAGGCTGAACCTAATAGTAGTGTTTTCAGACACACACTGATTTGAACAAGCAAACAGTACAGATCAATCAATGTTTTAATGGTGCATGTGGGTTTGCTCTGAGTTCTGCCTCACAGCTGAGGCAGAGCTTGTTGGGTGCTGGTACATGCTCTCAGCCGATTAGCGTGGGTGCTCACCCTCCGTGTCTTATTGGGGTCTGTCGGGTCTCTTTAATGTTTTTCTTAGCTGACGGTATACAGGGAAAAAGTGGAATGTACTTTTTAAGCTACACATGTCATCTATTACTTTTCCCATAGCAGCTGGCCAGCTGTGAGGCAGTGAAAGACTCTAATATTTAAAGCAAATTGATGAGAGATGAACTTGCTAGTATCCATCTCCATCAACAGACTATCCAACTGATTGTTACTTATGGGAACAATGAGTGACAGTTAATGACTGGATCTGTCTCTATGCTTCAGGTAGAACCATAATTTGCTACGGCATAGGTTGCTAAAGATCCCAAGAGTGATAGTTCAACAACAATAGACAGTTTACAAAATGGCCCCATAGACTACCATTAGAATTTCATTGTACAACTAATCGAAGATTCTTGGTAAACTTACTCCAAAATGTGTTACAGTCGGAATACCATAGATTATAGATGCTTAAGCCTCTTTGTTGGAGGAGACATTAATTAATGAATTGCCAAGGAGAGCAGCTCAAACGAATAAGATATACGAACAAGTCCCTAAAGTAAAAGAAGATAAGAGAACTGTCCTTTCCAGGCCAAGCTGATTAAACAGCCGTACACTAAGATTTAGAGCCATACAGAAGGCATGTGCTGCCAAATTGTAATCTAACACTACTTCAAAGAGTTAGGATATACATATCTAGGTTTTGAGATTATCTGTCAATAGCATATATACTTTATTAATACTTCAAGGTAGCTTTTAAATGTAAAAAAGATGATTTACTTAAAACGTTGACGTTTTAGAGAAAAAGATCAGCTTTGAAAGATATGATTTAAAAAAAAGTCATTACATTTTAACAACTACATCATCCTTGACTAATAATAACTTTATAAAGGGTAGTTGCACTAAGCAGTCACTAAGGTCTCTCTTTATAAGGGACTATTGTGGCCTGAGATGAACTTATGACCCCTGGGGTTGACACTGAATCCAAATGATACCCAATTTATGACTAGATCAGGAATGCATTTTAGACGGGCGAAGGTTAGGAACACCATTGATGGGAAAATACAGGAATTATGTAACCATGTGTGGGGATTTTAATTGCACAGGGAGAGATCTAGCCTCCACTTTCCTTGCTGGTCTCATAAGGGGAGAATATCTTGCAAAGGGTGGTCCTGCTTAAAAATGGATGGACCCATACACAGAAAGAAGGTGAAGATGTTTGGGGAATGGATGGAGTTAAACAAGGCTCTCTCATGTGGCTAAGAATTAGAGCAGAATAAATGCCAATTATCTGCCTAGTTATGTGTATCGGGTGTTAACCCATTAAGGTCAAAGGAATGAATTTCCCTCCAAAATATCACATGGTGGTATGGAAATACTTGATATGAATCAACACCTGATGTTTCTTGGCTGTTATCTTAACTACAAAAAATGAAAACTACTCAAACAGTTTTTGCCTGTTAACCTCCTATTTGGGCATTTGCCTATTTCTTTTGTGCACAAAAACATGTTTAGTTACTTTTTAATTGGCTGTTGCTACAACAAATCTTGTTGAAAATGCCTAGAGTTTTGCCTTCAACTGGCAGGTTAATCCAAGTGTAAGATTTCTATGTCTATGGCATTAATGCTTACATTTTGTACATTTTTCAAGGCCATGCCATGAGCTCCATTTGCTTGCATTTAGCACAGTACTGGGCAGAAATCACGCAATGTCTTGCCTTATTATCTTTCAATCCACAGTAAAGAATGAGACAGAAAATAGACAGAATAAATCACTTTTACTCATAGGAGATATGTTTAAGGTAGTTGTCCTTGGGCAGATTTGTATTAACATCACAGCACTTCATACATTCAAGTAAAACTACTTGAGTACCTCAATGTTCAAAAAAAATATCATTCATGTTATATTTTATCCATGGTATAATAAGGTTTTGAAGATATTTCTGGCATCTTGACATGTATACATTGACATCCAGGCATGCCTGTCAGCTGACATAGATTTCAAGGGATACTCACTATCTATATGTTTCATTTTCCTGCCTTTCTGGTATTTGGTTTGTTTTCAAAAGTGAGTTTCAGTGATGAAAAAAAGTTCTGATACCCGAACTTGAAAGAATTGATATGCTCATCCCATTCTCTATTTATGATCTAAATCAGGGATAAATTGTATGCTGGGAAGTCCCTAGTTCAAGTTTTATTAGTCCAACATGAAAGTAATACCACACTAAACGCTAAATGGAACACAGGCTATGGTATCGGCTTGCTTGCCTTTCAATTATAGCGCAGGTTACCTGCATGAAGCCTATTTTTCAAGGTAGCTTAAGTCACTGGAAACAAATTGTTCATAAATTATATAGCTGTGTACTAGGTTTTGATAGTGTTGAATGTACAGCAAGTTAGGACAATTTACTAGCTTGCCAGGATTTGTTAGCATCAGTACTTTTGTGCCATTCCAAGTTCAGCATGCGTGAAAAGCTTTAACAGGAATAATTGAGGGAAATGACTCAATCGGTAATCAGAATTTGTCTAGCCTGTCATTTTTCGCTAAATTAAATGGTTGTCCTCAATCTTAAGCATGTCTGAATTAATTTAATAGTGTCCTAGATCGGATATCTAACAGAAGCACACATTCTATTTCTGTATGTTTATATATATATTTTATATATATTTTTTAAAATATTTATTTATTGGATAATTTATTATTTTACAGTGATAAACAGGTGTAACAAGGGGGAACAGGGTAGGGGGAGGGTGGTGAAGAAGGGTTGGGGGGATAGGGTGGAATTAGATATAAGGTGGAATACAATCATGTCATGAATACAGTGTTACAGTATTATTGGTTATCAGACAGAATTTAAATATCAGAGCTAAAATAATGCAGTAATTATGTTCACATCACCTTAATGGATGAAATCTTGTTGTCTTTCTGTGTAGAGGGTATCATTGGTGCAGTTTACTAGTGGTTGGATGAACTTAATTGTGTGCATTTGTTGCACAACATTACTGTCTTTTACTCTTTCGATCCTTATATGGTGGGGTAACTGGGGATTTCCAAAATGAAAGAGATTAAACTGTAAATATATTTTATTTTAATGTATAAAATTACTTGTATAAAATTACTTTTATTGGGATCTTTAAAGGAACATTAAACATTGTTTAACCCTTGCTTCCTTGAAGGAAGCAAGGGTTAAACAAATCATGTCCCGTTTTATTTAAATAAACCTTGATAGATACACGCGGGTTTACTATATGCTACTATCTCACAGTGGAGACACAGCAGTTCCTGGTTGTCGCATGCTTTTGTCAGTACTGGTCCCGCTCTAACTGCTGAATGTGAGTCTCTCTCTGCACTAGCAGAAAGAGACAGTCGCCGACCAGATGGCTGCCTGCTTCCTACAGAACCATGGCAGCTGTCAGTCAGAGGATAAACTGATGTGTACTATCAAAAGTACATGCCAGTTTATCCTCATTCTAGGCACAAATAAAATTTCACTTGTGCTTCTATATTAGAAGCACAAGTGAAAAATAACGTTTAGTTTCCCTTTAGAGAGACAGGGTGTCCTTTCTTTCCAGCATGTGTCGTAATACCATAGTTTACTACAGGCTCTACTCAATGAAAAGAGAATTGCAGGTAACAGAGATGGGAATTTCAAACTTAAGGACAAAGTAGCCGTGTTAGAAACATTCTCCAATGCAGCTGAATGGGAGAATTTTTCCAACGCAGCAAATTTTACCTTAAGTTTCAAATACCCATCTCAGTTACCGGCAAGTCTCTATTTATTGAGTATTAAGTACTTTTTGTTTCCAGGAGTAAATAATGAATAGCCTATAAACATTTTAGAACCAGTACTAAATCATAAAGTAGTCTACTTTTGCCTCCATATTCACTAAAAGCGAGTTGTTGGTAAGATAAACATTTCGTTTTACAAAACTATGCATTGTTTAAGGGTCAAACTGAATGAAGGGCTCAATTGTCCCTGCATAATACATTGTGAAATCATTAAAGATTTAGCGAGGCATTTGGTAGATCCAACTATTTTCTTCTTGCAGGGGAAACTCACCAGATTTGTCCCTGTTCAGCTCACTTATTAGATCCTATGACGGCCGTTAAAGGCCGGCAAATGTTAAAGTTTTTCTACCGCATTTGTGAATACGTCCGATTCACCTGCGACGAGTCTGCAGATATTCATTGAGTTAAAGCACTGGTATTTCGGTAATGGAATCATGTTATATATTTAATGCTATGGGACTAAGGTGTAATAGTTTCCTATCATCCTTACCACCCAAAAAATTATTGGCCACTTGGGGAACAGGGGCCTCCCTCTGGCCCTATGAAAAAAAAAAAGTGTCACCTAGAGACCGTGGGGCCGCGGTCACATGGTCACTATGGGGCACATGGTCACTAAAAAAAATTATTGTGTTATAACTTCAGTAATCCTGTCTATACTATATCTATAACCAGCGCCCATAGCAGCTATGTATATATTTTACTTTTTAGAAAGGACAATTGGTAAATTCTAGCTGCAACAACCTGTGTGATTCTCTGCATTCACGTGTAAACAAATACATACAGAACAAATACACCAAAATAGTGGTGTGGTTGGCTGTGGCTTGTTGATTTATAAAATATTTCGGCACTAATGCTGTTTTTTTTTTTTCATTTTAATTAATTTCCCAGACATAAAATTGAATCTAATAACTTTATAAAAATGTGTTTATTGAACTGTAGGTCAAGTTAGATATGTTCTGCTGCACAGATAACAAAAGTATGTAACAAAAATATTAGGAAATAAATATTACCTTTGAACTAATTTAATAAAAATGTGTTATTTCTGGAAACGTCACAAAATACAATTTTTCTTTTTTATTTAAAAGTGGAATAATTAATTTGCATTAAAACATAGTAAATAGAAGTATATAAAATTTGAAAAATCCACATTTCAGTCGAGTGGAATATTTTCCAGTATCATTTCATGTTTCCAATGCTTCTAACTTTAAGTACAGGAAGAAGGATAGAGATTGCCTGTAATGTTATAACACAAGGCATCATGGGCTTGTCTAGCGGCATATTGCATTATGAGAAGAATAGACTGGGAAGTATATGAAACCATAGAAGTAGAGAGTTATTGTATAGATTTAGGAATAGGTAGAGCTAGCAATCCACTTTAACATTGTGTATTTATATAAACATATATGATTTTATGATAGTAAAGAAAATATGACAATTTCATCTTAAAGGCCCACTTCAGTATGTTTTTGCAACCAGTGTATGTTGAAGAAACAAGAATACTGGGTATATTATAGGGCTTCCATACACTCTATTTTACAGGACTTGATGAGTTGTAATTGTATTGTGTATCCCACAGTTTTGTCATCTCCCAAGTACATGTCATGCTTGTGAAACCATTGATAGACAATGTTGGCCTTGTGGAAAGAGGTATTATTCTGATCACACTATCGGTTAGCCCATGGATACACTTCTGCCATTGGAGGGATACACCTGCTTAGCGATGATAGTCAAACAGCTTGACCATTCAAATATTGTACCACTTTTATCAAAGGGCCCAATGTGTGTCATGGAAATCTCTACCACCAAAGGGGTTATTCATCAAAACTGAACGGACAAGTGAACTACAAAATCCAGGCATTAATAGTTGACTTGGAAAGACAGGCTCTTTGGATAATGTTTCCAAATCAACTAGTAATGGCTTCTTGCAGTTCACTTTTAGTCCACATACCTACAATGTTGATACCCATCGTATTGGATCTCTACTTTATGTGATATTATCTGTGATATTTAATGAATGGTGCTGACTAGATGCTCATTGGATGGTGAACCCTACTTAACAACAGGGCTGTTGAGCCTGGACATCCAGCAATACTGTTGTTCTTGGAAAACTTTAACTGATCTGCCAGCACCTGATACCTTACCCCATACACATTCCCAAATGTTCCCCCATTATTTCTATATGTTGGAAAATATGCAACATTTTTTTCTTGCAAATGAATTGCTGACAAATAATATATTGTTACATTGGTTATTACTCAATAATTATGTAGCATTAAATATGTTGTTGTTATTATATGTAGCCAACTTTAGTGCAAACTCTGCTAGAACTTTATGCTATGATTGATTTTAATCATTGTCTTTAATGTAAAACATAATGTTAAGCTTTGAAGAAAAAGGTAATTTTATAGTCTGATAACAAGATCCAACGACATTTTAGTATATATTATATACTTGGTTTAACTGTATCTTACATAAGATACTTACTCTGAACTTGATTTAACTTGATTTAATTTGTTTAATTATTGGCATAATCATTACAGTGTGAAATTGCCTATATGCAGCAGGCCATTTTACACAATTTCTAGTCATCAGATTCAAAGAGTATATCTCTAGCAAAGAGAATGCATGTTTTGAATTATATATGGTTTACAGTGCAAGACTTCACATGCTTCCAGCCAAGAACAATGTTTTAAAGCTTTGAGGAGGTGATCAATGACATCGGGGCCATTTAAAACCTCACTCTTCCTCAGCTCTCAAGCTGTGTGTATTTATTTTTTTCATACTGGACTATTCATTATTATTATTTTTTTTGTGATATGGTTTTTATCGGAACTCAGCTTTTTTATTTTTTTTAATATGACCGTTTTATGCCAAAGTCCAGGAGACGGGAAAAAAGGAAAGTGGGAATGAGAGTTTGCACCCAATAAAGTATATTATTACCCCTAACTTACTCCACAGAGATGGGTAGAAGCTGGATAATGGCTTAGCAGGGGTCCTGCTTGATTGGTTTTGTAAAACCTTATTCCCTTTATGCTGGTTAGGGGAAAAGAGGATCCAATATGGGCTCTTTCCATAGTTATCCCAGCTCATTTTATAAAAATGTACTTATTGTTTTTTTTGTGTGTGTTTGAGTAGGTTGTGTGTATACAGAAGCCTCATGAGCAAAATTTCTGTCAGAAGGTTTCCGTGTTTGACAGCTCCAAGAGCTTTTCGGGAAGTTGTTCTCCTTAGCTAAGACTTGAAGAAAAGAGATTTAGTCTACGACAGTGAAAGGGATTTTTTACAGTAAGGACAATTAAGATGTGGAATTCACTGCCTGAAGAAGTGGTTCTAGCAAATACTTTAGATGCCTTTAAAAGCACCCTTGATACTTTTTTAATGAGCCAGGGCATAGAGGGCTATGCATGTTAGTATAGGCATTCATATTTTTTAGTTATTGCCTTTTGTTAGGTAATGGTTTAGGTCTGTAGTATATTATGTGCCCTTAGAAATATTAACAACTGGCGCTATAGATCTGAAAGAAATCACGAGAGTAATATTAAAAAAACAAAACTGTCAGCGCTTCTCCGTATAATGGTTGGCAACAACTGTAGAAACATAATATAAATGATAAATTTTGGTTATGTATGTATCGGATTTGCCAAAACATAATTAAGCTCACCTTCTTTGTCAAGTCACACTTTTAGTAGAGTGAGACTTAACCTCAACTACTTATAAAGTTGGTATACGAAGCATTCTTAATGTAGGATATGTCCACTTAAGTTTCCCCCCAGTTAATCCCTGGACAGCAAGCTGTAACCAAAGAAAGAGGAGCTGCCAACAACTTCAGTAATGTGCAATATTCTCTACCAAACAGCATATTATACATTTATAGTAGCCGAGCCTGTGTCAAGCTTAGTATACCAACAAAATCAACCAGGTGGCAATGTTTCGACCAACACAGGGTCTTTCTCAAGCCATACAAATGTATGTGTATATGCATGTGTATTTTAACCCCTTAGTGACAAGAAATTTTGACCTTCATGTTCCCTTGGTGAGAAGGGCTGTTTTTACATTTCTGTGGTGTTTGTGTTTAGCTGTAATTTTCTTCTTTCTCACATACCCACACAAGTTATATGTTGTTTTTATCGTCATAAGAAGGGCTTTCATTAGATACCATTATATTCATCATATCTTATTATTTACTACAAAAAAATCATAAAATATGATGAAAAAATAAAAAAAACACTTTTTCTAACTTTGACCTAAATAAAATTTACACAAATACAATCATTAAAAGAGACCCCATCTAAATACCGTATTTGCTCGATTATAAGACGACCCTGATTATAAAACGACCCCCCAAACTTTGGATATTCCATTAGGAAAAAAACTTAAAGCCTGAATATAAGACAGCCCTACAGGAAAAAAGTTCAACTTGTATATATTCACATGTAAATTGCTTTTTTAAATAAAAAATTATGATATAAAAAAATGTATTTCTTGTTTTTATTTCTTTTTATGTGCCAATGCTGCCTCCCTCTTTCCCTTGCCCCCATTTTTCTCTCTCTCCTCCCCTTAGTGTTGTCTCTCTCTCCCCCTGCATTTGTCTCCCCCTCGCTCCCCTTGTCTGTTTCTGCACCCCCCTTGTCTGTCTCTTCAAACCCCCTCCCTCCCCTTGTCCCTGTCTCTAACAACCCCCTCCCTCCCCTTGTTGCTCTCCCCCTCCCTCTGTCCCCGTCCCCCATGGTTTTTTTAAACCCACCCACCCTCCCTCACCTTTTAATTGGTCCCTGGTGGCTAGTGGGGGCAGCCGGGGGATGTCTGCACGATACGTGCAGACATCCTCCATGCTGCCCGACACCTCCGTCTATTATGACGGACAGCTGGTCCGTCATAATAGACGGAGGTGTCGGGCAGCATGGAGGATGTCTGCACGTATCGTGCAGACATCCCCCAGCTGCCCGATTGTCCCTGGCGGCTAGTGGGGCAGCAGAGGATGTCTGCGCGACGAGCGCAGACTCCCCTGCTGCCGCCCGGCATGCTCGCCGGGACTTCTGTGACGAAAGCGGAAGTACCCGGCTTCTTCACAGAAGCCCCGGCGGTCGTGCTGGGCGGAAGCAGGGGATCCTCATCGCGCAGACATCCCCTCGCTGTTAGAGAGGGGGATCCAGGTCCCCTGCAGCTCTGCTGGGGACCTGGATCCATGTCTTATTATCTGACCTCAATTTGAGGTCAGATTATAAGATGACCTCGATTATAAGACGAGGGGGGTTTTTCAGAATTTTTTTTCTGAAAAAAACCTCGTCTTATAATCGAGCAAATACGGTAGTTTCTAAATGTTGTCCTGAGTTCAGAAATATGCGTGTTTCCATGTTTTTCTGCAGTTTTTTGCAAGTTATGGGGCAAAAAGCAAAAATAGTGTTTTTTTTTTTTTTTTTCCTTTATTGACCTTTTGACCCCAACCTGAACCCTAAATTTAACCCTAACCCTAAATTTAACCCAAACTCTAACCCTTATGCTAACCCTTAATATATTTCAATTTTAATTTAATTGTAACCCTATACCTTTTGCTAACCCTAATTTAATTGTAACCCTAGCTGCTATTCTAACCCTAACCCTAGATTTAAGCTAATTTAGTCTTTTTTTAATTTAAATGTTGCTGACTGCCACTAGGGGCAGTCAAGCAACATATTCAGAGCGTCAGAAGTGTTTTTTTTTTTCACTTCCAAAGCTCTGACCACAAGAGGGCACAGCCATATTGCAGGAGCATGGGTGCCCCAGAGACGGAATTTCGGTGCTGGCTATTGCCTCGACATTGAGGCAATAGAGCAGCACTGTCAGAGCTTGTTTCATCGCAGGACGTGTCAGGCACGTCCATTGTCGGGAACACATCCATTGCCGCAAAGGGGTTAATATATAATGATCACAGACACATATTTTAGTATGACTTGAGAAAGGCCCTGCGTTGGTTGAAGCATTGCCACTTGGTTGAAATGAAAATTCCTCACTACTGAGCTCTAAGCATCCATGTGTTTTCTCAAGTTTAGCACACCAATATTTCCCTTTTGTGCGCGATAACGGTTTACAAATATTCTTTACCACTTTTTTTGTGCACAAAGTCTGGCTAGGTAGAAAAGTAATTTTATTCAGTATGGCAAACAATTGCAAAAAGCACATTTTCACGCAGAAATGCAAAAAATGTTAGTTGACTAAATAGGAAATTCCCTTTATTTTATAACATGAACCTGCAAACAAAAATAGACTTGATATTTGGTCTAGAATACCAAGAGCGAGATATACTTTAGATCGCTGAGAAGTATTTTTACATGGACTCAATTCCTGATGCCATTTTCTGCATATCCTTCAACCATGCAAATTATTTAATTTGCCTAAAGGAAGCTGAGGTGTGCAGGAGATAAGAGTGCATATTATCTCTAGCAGCACTAGATCTCCTATTCACTACAATTTCATTTCCAATGCAGTAGTTCTCAATTTACAGGCCCTTCTTCTTGAAAGAAATATGTCACAGAGGAATAACATTTATTTTAATGCAAAATAAATCATGTGAAAAAGGTCTACTCTATAAAGAGAGTATTGAAGGGAATTGCAAAGTAGCTAAGTTGGAAAAATTCTCCCATTCAGCTGCATTGGGGATTTTATCCAACTCGGTTACATTGGAATTCCCATGTCAATTACCTGCAGTTCTCTCTTTATTGAGTAGACCTTCAAATGTAATAGATGTGTTCTTTAAAATGCAGCAAAAATAGTATAAAATAAAAAATTCCCTTTCTATTGTTCCTTTTTTGTTTCCTTAGAGTTGGTAACCTTGAAGCCTGGCGAGTGCAACAGTTATGGCTTGCAAAGGCAACAACAATCACTCCATTATAAAAACAGTAGATCATTGTTTAATATATCTAAGTTATTACACCTCCACTAGAGATTCTCGACATGGACATGTACAATGCTTGCAAAGAAATATTAGAAATTCTGTGTTTCACAGGCTCTTTTTTTTATTTACTCTATTTGATGCTTTCATGCTTTAGTTATACCAGATACACAGGTATGAGTTTGGATTTTATCGTTTTGGGTTAGCATCATCATAGCAAGTATGCCTCCCAACGGGTGCGCTTCATGTGGAACAGACCTGATTACGACCAGCTGTCCTGCAGTTCTGACATCAACCCCAGGTGTCACTATTCTACTGTGTGGTCCAACATTATTTAACCTTCCAGGCACGTCTTGAATGAGAGTTATAAAGACCTGTACGAGACAAATGATGTTCCCAATGCCTGCCATGTCAACTCTTTGAACACATTTCTCTTTGCATTTTTTTGTAGTGTGACTGCACATTTTAGCATGTCGTTTCCCACTAGCCGGTTGTCTTGACAGCAGAGTTGAGGTCCTCACACATCTCTACTGATGCAGGATGACCACTCTAGTCATTCTCAGTCAGTATCTAACTGACCTGTATGGACGTTTCAGTTGAACATCATTATATCCTCTGCTAATCTGTTTAGTTTTTTCCTACAAGAAAGTCCATAGTACATTGCAACCTTTCCTGAGAGATTTAGGAATAACAAGATGATGGAAATGTGAGGAGGTAATGTTAGATTGATACATGATCATCACCTTCCCATAGATGTTCTTATAGAACTTCAGAAAGTCACAAGGTGAATGAGATGACTGTGCAACTGCAAACAATATAATACACTGTTGCAACATTCTGTTGTGACATTTGCCAGCTTCCTTAATTTACACATGGGACTATGTATATGATATAAATAAAAATAAAGAAAGAAACATTAAATTCATCTAAAATGAAATAACTCTATATAAAAAATTACAGGAATTCAGTGGTGTACAAACACGAAACTGTGTTTATTTGAAACCACAAATCCAATAAATCCTCACTATTTATTCAAAGTAATTCCAGCAAGCCATATCAAATTTAAAGAAAGCACTTGGCTAAAGATGGGTGAAACATCTGCTGTGGATGAAAAAAATGAGGATCTGCTTATTTGCCTTTTCGGATGATAGAACTGAATGACTCTAGAATCAGAAAGTTGGCTTAAATATCACTTAGAAGCCGACCCATTGATTACTTTCAGATTTCCAGAATAGATTACTACTTTACTCTATCTTTTTTCTCTTCATGTCACAAAAAGATGCAAGTCTTTACAAAGCTGTGTGAATTTGTTTAGATTTCCAATGATAATGGAAATCTGATGTTAAAATAATGCTAATATTCAATTAGTTTTATTGTTTTTTTTTTTTTTTTTTTAAATAATCCAGTATACAGTTATGTATACATGGTTTGCTAATGATATAAATCTGTGTGCTGGTCCTCTCAAATTAGTACTATGCCTTGAATAATAAGTGGGTTCTCTCTTTAGCAAGCAGTGTAATTCACCATTTATTTGCTCATTCATGTTTAACCGGAGAAAGTATGCAGCACTGTCACCCAATGGTTAAAGCGTTCAATGATTTACACATCAACAGGAAATATTATAACATCATCATCTAAAACTCAATAGCTGACTGACGGGATGTGACAGGGATCTGAATTATGAAACCACTTTAAATCACATCAAGGTACACTACATATAAGAATACTGAAAAAGAGACATAATCACTCAAATTAATGATACCAGTCTACAGTACTTGTAATGTGGAGTGAATTGCTGCTTTAATCACATTTTTTCTATGGATGGGGGGCTCATTTCACCTCCAAATTTCTTCCTTTTAAAGACGTACAAAGCCCGACAGCAAACGTAATCAGACAGAAGCCCACTTCTGTTGATACAAAATACTTTGGAGAATAGCTCCAATAGAGCACTGATATAAATCAATTTGAAGACTTTCAGGTTGCCATGGCATGCCTCAATTTATATTGCCATGACAATGGCTGAGAGATCTGGTCGTTCGACTGGCTCTCTCAGCTGCCACAGTTCACAGTTTCATCATAGAGAAATATAGTTTTAAAACTCTACAAAGTTTGCTCACATCAGATTGCTGAACCATTGCGTGCGCCATCATGTCTGTGCCAATGAGAGAATAGCAAGTTGTCATGTGACTAACTTTTAGCATATTCACAACAAAAGATTGAAGAAGCCTAAGCTTAGTTAGCATGTTCAGTATGATGTCAAAACACTTAGAGACATGAAGATTCAACTATTTTTAGGGAAAAGGAACAGATAAAATGTATAATGCACATTTTCATGTTGAGATTTAAGATGTGCATTGTAGTATAACTTACATATTAATATAAAATCATCAGATTTGTTGTTGGCGAATTTCTGTTTTCTTTTGGTTTTTCATAATTGTAACCGGGCCCTTAGTCCAAAGGGTCCAAGTAGTTCTTATTTTCCTATGTACTCTTCCTGCGGGTGTTATGTGGGGGACCAATGACATTTTTCTTTCTTATTCCAAGTTGCATAACTTTTTCGGTTTATATTTTCAATTGCATAATTATTCTAACAGTGCTCAAATATCATTTTTATTTTATGATGTCATAACCCAGTGTCTTCATTCAATGAGAGCGTGGACCAGTAAGGAAAACTTTCAAGAGAATAGCAAACACATAGGACTACTTCCTCCAGAGGGTCGATGATTAGAGAGAACAGATGGCTCCTCAAAATAGTTTGAATACAGGACATCTCACTGCATAGTTATTTTAGTGGCATTGGGTGTGCAGTTTTATTCTAGGATTAATTGTCTGGTGTATTTATCAGGTATTTTCTTGCTATTGCAGGTAATTATTCATATCACATACCCATTCTTTAGTATCAGGCCACAACCATCAATCAAAACTCAATGAAATCATGTTTGTATAAATAAAGCACTATGCCATAATTCATTTATGTCAAGCATCCACATAAAAGGAGTAATTTAAAACATAATTTACTTCAAAGCTATGTCATGTAAACCTAAGAAAAAAGCAGTCACACATTGAAATTCTTCTGAAAATGTACTTTTTAAATCTAGTATATTCTGCATTCTTTTGTATAAGTGTAATTTTGTATTTTAGGGGCTTTATTAGAAGTATTGAACGTTTTAATTACCTAAAGTCTCCAAATGTCAAAGAAATTAAATCTGTATTCATGACCTTGGTATATATTTGTGGACAAAAACTGGTTCTATCTGAGGTCATTTTAATGTACAATAGAAAAAGGGAGGCTCTTAGAGCTATGGAAACAATAACTCAGGTTTTACATTGTTATACACTCAAATCAGTAAATGATATATCAGTTTGTCAAATTTCCTTATCATTCTTTAATTCTAGAATTTGTGTAATTATTACATTACTAAATACAATAGATACAGGGTATTACAATACAATTTTTCAGACAAAAGCAAATGTACACTATGTTTTAAAGATCAATTTGTATGTCAATCAAGAGATATATTAAAACAATATACAGAAAATATATCTAAGATTTAGATGCATATATGTTTCAGTAATCAAATGTGGAAATTCATTTTCTGAGACCAGAATTCTTCAGAGGTTTGGGTACCAGTTTCAGCTTGAAACTATCTTGCCAAAGTAGAGAATTTGATGCATTTGTTCCAGAAAGACACACTCTGTTGCTTTGCTATTGTCTAGAGACTCCAGAACAATACAATAATGTTTTCCTCTTGTGGAACTACTAATATGTTGTAAGCGTAACATTGTTTTTCACCAGTAGGAACAGCATGTCTGTGTCTTGGTATAAATTACATTGTTCACTGAAGACTTCTACAGCGCTTACTCACACATGCTTAAAGCTATTTTTGATCTTTGGTTTTCGATATATCCATACTGGCTATATATATTGGAAATATTGGCCAGGTACTGTGTAACATACCTCCCAAGTGTCCCTCACACTGGTGTAAGTAAAATACTTTGTTCTGATTGACTTCACTAATTGCATAAACAGACACATATCTCGCTCACTTTGGTCAGCCAACAAATCCCTGTCAGTGCCCAGAAAAAAGACAAACTCAGGTTCCTGGGCATCACTCTGCCCCCACAATTTAGAACTCTTTAACATGCCCAATCAGAGAGGCACCATCCTTTCAAACATTAAAAAAGCTAAAAAAACAACCTCTTTTATCAGGAATTCAGTCAGCTCATCAGAAACTCTAAACCTTTATGTCTGTTTATATATTTGCTTTTCACAGGGAGAAACGAGCTATAAAAATTGGATTATATGATTATATAGGCTACAAAACCTCCTACAAGTTCTTGAAATAGTTTTTTGATTAGTTTCTACCCTAAGCCACTACTCTAATAACTTACTGTGTCAAGGTCCCACTCTTAAATACTGGTCATGCTTCTTGGCAACTCCTCTAAACATCAGCATTTCTATTTGGCCATTTAACATGTTGGGAAATATATTATAGGGAAGGATCAATATCAAATAGACAATAGACAATTTACTTTGTAATATTTATATTTCATGAAGTATCAGCAAATTATATTCACACTATCCACCAGTTTGCTTTTATTTTTTTCAAAATTAATTAATAAAAATAGCTTACATATATTTAGGTCAACTCACTATTGTCTTATTCATGTTGCATTTTTAGTTTGTCACATATAACAAAGGCTAACACCTCTGTTGCAGTACCCAAATTACATATTTAAATATGTTATTCTGTTGCATATCTTATACTATTTTCATTCTATTGTGATGCTTCATCATTCAACAAAAGCCCTCCAAGTTTAGTACTTCCACAGAATGATATAGCATATTACATTTTAATTATACAGTCTCTAAACTGGATTTGTCAAGTACATCTACTGAGAACTGTTAAATGACTATAGTTAGTGAAATTTGTTAAAGGATAATTAAACTTTTTTTTTTTTTTACCCTTGCTTCCTTGATGGAAGGTAGGATTAAAAAATGTGTCCCTTTCCCCCAAGTATTTTTGACAGCTGAGGCAGAGCCCATTGCACAGCCAATCAGAGCACTGACTTGCCAAGTTAGGCTGATCAGAGTCTGAGTTCTGCTGGGGAGCCACTTCTGCTGATATAAAACGAGGGTATCTCTCTGTGCTACCAAAAAGAGACAGTTGGCTACCTGTCGGACTGCCTGCTTCCCAGAAGTAGTCTGTCAAAAGATAAACTGGCATGTAAAATGTTTATCCTGGCATAGGATAAACTGGCAGGCTAGTTTATCCTCATACTAGGAATAACTCATTTTTCACTTTTACTTCTATAATAGAAGCACAAGAGAAAAAAAAGTTTAGTTGTCCTTTAAGGAAAAAATATGTGTTGTTTTATAACCACCATTTCAAGAATAGAGATTTTTTTGGTACTTGTTATTTTATATCTTTGTTTCCCATGATGTGTTATTTTATTTTTTCATTTTTTTTTGTTCTATAATTATTATTAATTTATTTATGGAGAGTTATGGAGAGAAAAAAATCAGTGATTGTGGTTTTTTGATATACATCCCAGCACGGTTGTATCTGCCAATGGTTTTTTCAGCACCTGATTGTTCATCCCAGAATTTTGGGACAGGGGCACATTTGTCAGGAGTTTGCATTATATATAAGAGTTCACAGCAATATCATCACAATTAGACAGTATGCATGTGTGACAACATGGTACATAACACTATTGTCTCTCTTCCGTTTGTAAATGAAAAGTTGAGTCTTGTTAGTTTTAGGTTTGGAATTGTATCTGTGTTTGGTAGTAGTACATAATGGACAGAAGATTAGCATTGTTGGTATTCAACAACTTGGAGAGAATATGGTCCATTTGAGTGTAGTTACAAAATAACAAGACCGGATACACGCATATAGGCTACACCTAGTTACTATATCAACTCTATGTTTTCTGTATTAACAGTATTAGTGAAAGGATCCTGGTTTCATATAGAGATATATATCATGTGACATAGTTGGATCTGTTAATGTACTTACTCATTATTTTGAGGTCAATAAAAGGAGTACCATTAAGTTGGGTAATAACATCTTTTACCAGTTGATGATGTGGCTAAGTGTGTGCAGTACAGTTTTTGGGGGCTCACTTTGGGAATGAAATACTAAAATTGATGTTTAATATGTGTATCTAACATTGTGTTCATATTATAATGTTTACATTGTCATTGATAATAGGTAGTGGAAATATAACTTAATCTTTCAAGGCTGTGGATTTATTGAGTAAATCAGTGTACAAATATGATTGTGCATATCCAGTAGAGGAACACTCTCATCGCAAATTATACATTTCAAACCACAGGTCTTAATTTACTGGATTGACATTGACTCACAGTGATTTATAAATATCCACAGAGAAAAAAACATATCAAGCAGTATTTATTAAATCCTTTTCTATTTTCTCCAGTGCATTTTTGGAAAGCATGCATTTCTTAAAACAAAGACTACAGGCTTTAATCAAACAATCAGAATGCGTTCATCATGCACAAATGACCGTGTAATCCAGTGTGGTTGACAACCTACATCTTTGTTACGTTGTTGAACTACACCTCCCATAATTCCCGATCAATCAGAGATGTTATGTACAACAGAGACAGTCAATTACAGACATCCAGCTGTCTCTGGACTACACTTCAATACAACTCTGCCACTTGCCTGCCGCGTTTTTTGACTGGTAGAGGTTTATGGGATTTGTAGTTCAATAACAGTACAAGACTAAATCAGAAATCAATGATAGAATTAGATAATTTTTGTAATAAACGTGTTTTTCTTAATATTGTCATAGTGACTTTCAGAAAATATTAATGTTTATGACCATAATGACCTCGTTCATAACTCTTACATATCTATGCTTAAGCGTTTCATCTTTTTTCCTATTATACAATCTTCAGTTGTTATAAATAACCTTTCCACTTTGGCTATTTTTCCATATGAAGTAATCACCAAGCGGAAACTCTCCTAGCTTTCACTAAAGATTTATGAATGTTCTCTAGGCATGAGAAAGAAAAAAAATCCGGACTACATTAAGCACATGTTAGGCAACTGTGAATTAAGATTGAGGGCAAAGTGTTCTAAAGAATTCATCATTAATGAGCCAATAAAAGATATTAGCCGACAAGTTGGCTGAACCGCGCTGGCCTGTCTCACTCTGTGTGGCAGAAATGGGAAGCTTAACTTAGAAACTGCCAAAGGAAAAATCATTTAGAAACTATGTACTACCCAAAAATAATTTGTTTCCAAGAATAAGGAGTGTAGAATATACAAGTTTTGTCCCATCCTACTAATAATGAATCTGCAATAAATGTATGTATGATAGAAATATGTTGGCAGATATGAATTATTTGGCCCATAAAGTTTGCTAATAATTCTATCTACTGTAATATTTGATCATTGGCTTTATCTTATGTCTTAAGATCTTATATATCTTATATCTTAAGCATTATGTTTATCCCGCATGCACATCTATATGACTTTTCATTGAAGGCTATTCATACCTTTCAGCATTTCAGATCTCTATAGGGGGACTCTTTTGTTTTTGTGGGAGTGACTGAAGATGTCGCTATGGGTGGGGCCTTACGGGACATAAGTCATTTATGTAATCTGATACATCATTTAGAATAACAATAAATTATTTTACTTACACACTATATTGTGAATTGTACTGCTCTGGAGCTCTGTGATACACTCACATACACTTCAGATTAGGTAAATGAGATACACTTGATAATAAATTCAAATCACTATAGTATTAGCTTAAGAGATGGGGGTGAACGCTTAGCCAAGTGAGTTTTTCCTCTTTGAAAAAAAGTAGGACCACAGTAAGTCTAGACTGTTTGACCTGCATATAAAAATTCCCTGCTTGACTGAAAAAAATTAGAGTAAATAAATTAATAATAATTTAGGAATAAATCCCTATGCGTGTTGAAAATTGCCTGTAAATTATTTGCTCATGAATAGAGGTGCTTAGGTGGTTTGTTGCTCCTAAGTAATAGCAGACTTATAGGACACTGAACAGACAATTGGTTTGAATATTATGTGTCAGATATTAGGACACAAAAAGGACAAGAAATTATCTTAATTTAATTACCCCAACAAGGGTTAACAAGGGTTGACGGTTTTCTTCTTGAAAAACTTCAAAGCAGTTTCACAGAAGTTCACACTTTGAGCATCTTTTTAATTATTTATGTGACGGTGGATCTTTTTCTCTTTGGAAGTTTGGGAAATTCGAAGACTTGGTTCAGAAGAGTAAATTTTTAATTTAGTTGCTTTTTTGAAGTCAGCATAATTGGAATAAAGAAATATGATGTCTGACGCTTCACATTTACATGCTGTTTCGCTGTTGACATGTTTTTAAAAAAATATTTTAATGAATTCTTTACTTTATTGTTGAGAAAATGAGATACTTTCAATGCGATGTGTATTTTTTGTATTGATTCAAAAAAAGTTGACATGCTTTTTAAGATGAGAGAAGCTGTTTTATGAGGATAATCTAGTATATTAAGGGGAAAATAGAACAGATTAATTTGCATTTGGTGCTGTGAGTGTTACAGAGGAAACAATAACCAAATCTTACATGTTCCATAGGCAAAACTACAATACTTATTTACATGTCAGGGCATACTAGTTTCAACGGAACTGCGTGCCTTTTTGGCCTTTTAGATGTATTCTACAGTTTGGTTGTGATTTTGTGAGTAATATTGTAAATATAGTTGTATGCGCCATCATTTTTTCTTTTTCATTAAATATTTTTTTTACTTCTTTGTTGTTGAGGGGTTGCTATACACATTAAGTATTCTTGAAAGAATCTACTAGATTAGGTTGTACTACTTCTCATAAATCCAAGATATGAGACTTGTTAGTACGTACTACACAGAACCACACAGTACAACAATAAGGAGACATCGACCATGTGTGCTTTTAGAGTGACTGATCATCATAGGACAAACCAAGAATATATTCCTCATTGTTTTGACTGTGAACTTTTGCTCTATAGTATAATCTAGAGCAAACTGCTGAGCATTCAATCACTGGGCTCACAAGTGTTCTTCAATACAGTGTGAAAATGAGCCTGTGCTCAGAAGAGCTGGGGCCGGATTCAAAACACCTGTACAATGAATCCAATCAAGAAAGGTCTGTGGCGTTCACGACTCTCCACCAATAATAATAATCAAATGAGTGCTGAAGTGATGCCAATAATAATAATAATATTTAAATCAAAGGTTATGTTGGTGTCTTCATTCGATAAAAACTGAATATGAGAAGCTAGAGCCAGCCATATATAGTATAAAATGCTTTTACTGGTACTCATTCTTAGCTGTGGTTGCAAAATTTCCTACCTATCTATTATACACTAATTGAAGGTTTCTGCAGTGAGAATACCACCAGGACGGTCTTGTTTATTTTCTTTTATTTTTTTTTACTTATGTCAGCCCAAGGAATTATCCCATTGGATTGATATTTTTTATTTTTTTATTTTGTTGTCAGTAAGATTTTTGTGATAAGCCCCTTTATGACCAGACTGTTTTGGAAATGTTGTATTCTATTAAATTGCTATATACCGTATTTGCTCGAATATAAGACGACCCTGATTATAAGATGACCCTCCAAACTTTTAGTATTGATTTAGGAAAAAAATAAAAAGCATTGTTTGTGTTAGTGTCACTTTTTTTTCTTTTTCTGTGTATCGATAGGCTTGTGATATGTGTGTGTGTATAAATATGTATATTTATTGTTTTACATAACAATAGATGAATGTTTCCCCGCCGTCACCTTATTGGGCCCCCATGTGTGGCATGATTATGGGGCTCTTGTGTGTGGCATATTTATAGGACTCCTGTGTGTGGCATAATTAATGGGGCTCCTGTGTGAGACATAATTAATGGGGCTCTTGTGTGTGTGTGGCATATTTATTGGGATCCTGTGTGTGGAATTATTAATGGGGCTCCTGTGTGTGGCATGGTTAATGGACTCCTGTATGGGGCATAAATTGTGTGGCTCCTATATGGCATATTTAATAGGCCATCTGACTGGCATTACTAAGAAATATGTTTGGCATGGTTTTGGAGGAAATCCAGGGGTTGACACCATGAGTTACTGCACCTGGTGACACCAACCCTAATGATAACTCTGCCAAAGATGCCAGAAGTAAAAAAATGGGTATGATTTTCTTTAAGATTCCCGCTTCATGTTGTCTAATTAAAGGAACATTTCTAGAACTGCCAATAACAGCACTTTATTTACAGATATTTTTCCATGCTTACGTATAACCCAAATTAGAAAGGAACACATTGTTATTTTTGTATTACATAATGGTGGATTAGTTCCGTCTCTGGCGCATTTTATTATCTGTTGACATTCTCAGTTTTTCCTAAGCTTCTTGTGTGACTGCTAATGGCCATTCTAAAATGAGATTGACTTTTCAGCTATAGTAGATTAACTTTGCCAACCACGAAAAAGATAAAATGTCTTTATTGTCTGAAAACTTTCCATATTCTCGAGTCAAGTAGCATTTTGTAGTCAAACCGCACTGGGCATATTATGTACAATTAAGACAAACCAAAGTCAGTCTTGAATCCGGCTTGAGTCTTCGTGTGTATATATATATATATATCTGTGGAACTACATGGTGCAAGAGAGAGACCAGGAAACAGATCATCTGCTCTGCTTTTGTCAGGGTCAAATCAACAGATGGAGAGGCATTGTGTACTTATGTCCTTAGCACAGTAATGAGCACCAAGTTATGAAACAGAATTTGAACTGCCACTAATGAGGCCTGGAAGTTTCTTTTATTTATTTCTTGATATCAACACTTTTTACTGAAATAGAGGACAGCCGAGGAAGAGCATCATTAAGAAGCGAGAGGTAATATAATAGTGGGTTGTTTGGTCAACCCCATGTACTGTGTTTTATTTTGTGGAGACTAATTGTAACTCATGCTGTGAAGAAACCAATTTTCTGCTTTATGGCCCATGACCAATGTGCATGATATCAAACTGAACATTAAATATTATGTACCGGTCGTAACTGAGATATTTTTGTTGTTTTTGAGCTAATAAAAAAAAAATCCAAGCATGAAAATCTTATAATCAAAACTAGATTGTTTGCTCTTTGGGTTAGATATCAATTTTGGATTGCCATAATTTGCTGATAATTAGAAGTTCCTTATTTGCCATCTAAATATTTTATATCTTTCTCTATGTGTCTGCTTTTGTTTGTGTCTGTTTATCTCTCTTTCTTTCTCTCTCTCTATCTGTGTCTCTATCTTTCTTTTAATATTTCCTATCTTGCTAATTTCTCTCTCTCTTTGTTTCTTTCTTTCTTTCTTCCTTCCTTCATTTATTTGTCCTTCTTTCTCTCTATTTCCTTCTTTATTTTTTCCATCCGGCAACAATGTTTTTCCTTCCATTAATCAAACTATTACCTAATAATTGTGCATATTAATATCTAACTGCACATATATTTTTTTAAAGTTAACGAAAGGGTATTTTTTCCCCCTCGGGTTAAAAAATCTACCCAAACAGTGTGAAACTTTTTTTTTAATGAAAATGTAGGTCACATCTTGTAAAGGCAATTATGCAGAACTGATAAAGTCACTGCACACAGCTGACAAGTCTTACCTGAATGAAATGTAGAATACAAGGTAAAATCTTTAGAAAACTCTCAATGGGAGATGAATAAAAAGTGTCAGTAAACAGAGATTCTTTTACAAGCTACAGCAAAAAGAGCTGATTATTCCTGTATTTCATTATCCAGGAATCAAAAGAATTTTTGAACCTCTTTAATATGAAATATTTAATACATTTACTCTCACATCTATGTGGTTTTCTTGGTTAATATTCTAAATAAAGATAAAAAATTGCTATTTGTTTTAGATTTTTTTGATAATTCATTGTCATTCTTAGTTTAACTTTCAGCAAATTAGCATAAATAGAAAGTCAACATATACATATAAAAGTATATTTTGTGTGTATTAAAACATAAAATCTAAGTTACTATAATTAGGATTAGGAATATTGTTTTATCAAAATATTTTTCTTATACATATTGTTTTGTTGTCCCTTTTGAGAACTATAAACTTTACGACAAATACATGTATATCTATTTACTTTGTTATGGTGATTATGAATATTATCATAGTTTGTGTATGTGAGAAATATACACCTTTATTAAAGATCATGTTTATTTAACATGAGCCACTGAAATACTAATTTATTTGTAGCTAACTCATGTATTAATTAGAAAGAAACTGTTTTTAAAATGATTTAGTAACAGTATTATAATGACTTCATAAAATGCATTCTGCATGTCTGGTATGTTCGAGAAACATGAGTATCAAATGGATATTAATATCACTGTTTAATTTCAAAATATCAGTTTAGCCTAGCTTTGTACAAAGAGACAATTCATTTAGTGTGTTCTCTTTTTCGTCCATGACCATTATTCACATACTGAAACGTAGAAACGGAAATAGAGAATGTGTCGGCATTTGGTCCATCTAGTTTGACCAATTTTCTAAATACTTTTATTTGTCCCTGGTTCCCTATCTTAACTCTAGGATAGCCTTGCGCCTATCCTACTCCTTCACTCTATCTACCTCTACCGCTTCCGCTGGAAGACTATTCCATACATCCACCCTGTTTAGGTCTTTCCTCCAATCTATACATGTTGAGATGCTTTAACCTTTCCTGGTAAGTTTTATCCTTCAACCCATGAACCAGTTTAGTAGCCCTTCTCTCAACTCTCTTTAAAGTATCAATATCCTTCTGGAGATACGGTCTCCAGTACTGCGTACAATACTCCAAGTGAGGTCTCACCAGTGCTCTGTACAATGGCATGAGCACTTCCCTCTTCCTACTGCTAATACCTCTCCCTATGCAAAAAGCATTCTGCTAGCATTTCCTGCTGCTCTATTGCATTGCCTACCTACCTTCAAGTCCTCTGAAATTATTACTCCTAAATCCCTTTGCTCAGATTTTGAGGTTAGCACTAAACGCTCCAACTCCATTTCCTTATTGGTGCATATGATTCAAATACATTTTTGCTAATACAGTTATTTGAACTATAAACACCAGTATGAGACATAATAACATATTTCCTAAATGATACATTTTATTGAGTTCATTGAAAATTTGTGGATTGACAAATTCATCAACTTGACAGTTGATGAATTGCAGACCAAAAATTATCTACTTGCAAAAGTGATTCCAATAACAACTATCAGGGACTTATGAACTAAACCTGTCAGAATCCATCTGCAGTTTCAGCCCTGTCAAGTTAACAACTGGTGAGTACTCAAAGATATCAATGCCTCAAGGTCATTGCTTGATTACCCTCTGCATTTTATCTCCTAAAGATTCGGGAAATAGTTTTCTTGGTTTTTTTTGTTTTTTTTTTAGATACTTAATTAGCTACAAAAGTAAAAAAAATAAAAAATAGTTTTCATTTCATGCATTTCAAATTATTAGAATGAATGGTGTTTTTAACTCCTAACTGACTCACTTTTGATTAGATGAGAGAAAAGCTCCCTCTATTTTTTTGGTTGTGAAACCAGTGTGTTTTCCTGCAGGGGGGGGGGGTGAGTAACTACTGATGACCAGCCCCCCTGTCTGCATTCAACTTGAAGCAGGCATAGTCTGGTCAGAGAAAATATCTCATCTATCTTTAATGCCTGGCATTATTTGGTTTTCAGAATTCTTTGTGAACTTATATAATACTTTTTTTTTATGTTTGACATTTTTAGGATCTGTAGCTAAAATATAAAGTTAAACGTACATGTTTAATTTTCAAATTTGAATAAAAACAATTGCTATATAAAATGTATTCATACTACCTGTAACAAAATAGCACAAATTCGCTTTTATTTGTGTGATTTCAATATTTTTTATTTATCTCATAATAAACCATGACGCCATGCAGCTAATAGTCTATCTTAATTAAGTAGAGGAGGAAATTGTTACATTTATCAGTAGAAAACGAGTGCAGATCCTGAGATCTTATGTCTAATTATAGTTTCTGTTCAACCTCTCTGTTGGAGCACAGTGTACCTAAGGCAGTCGTCCATGACAGGCTGACGCACGAGCTGAAATTCATGGAAAAAAGCCTCTCATTTTTCTTTTTCGCCGATGAGTGGTTTAATTATTTTACAAGTTGCTATATATTGTACTACATTACAATAAATATATCCGATACAGAGCATGCTGAGTGTTTGTATTGAATTTGCTCCACTGGGATGAGAAAATTGTCATTTGTTTCATGAAATATTTTCTCTTCATCCCAAATATAGTTCATTCAGACATTATTTGAAATGTTATTACCGTATTATAACTCTAGGAACTACTTGGCAGGCAGCAGCATAAAGAGCTCTGGTCAACTATTTATGGCAAGCCAAGCAAACTTATATAGTTTAGGGATCTTTTTAAAAAGGACTCCTTCACCTAAACAGTGTTAAATAGTTAATGTTTAAAAAAGAGCACAAGTTCTTGCAAATGTGTATAACAAGGGGACAAGACAAGGAAGGGCATGTACTTAAAAAACGCAAATATATTTTGTGTGCAAAAGTTTTTTTTGCGCTTTGCTCTTAATGCAGTGTACTAAACATTCAACACTCAAATAGTACATACGAGCAAATTGCGAATAAAAATGGGCATAATTGAGAATAAAAACAGGCAATTTTGCGAATATTGTTTCTACCTCTTTTGATAGCACTTGCTAAAAGCTGGTGTCATTTTCACACGCAAATAAGAATTATTTTTAACAAAATATTCACGAAGCTCTTTAGCATGCGCAAATATAATTGCAATCTATTAGCTCAACTTTAAAAATGCATGTTAAATAAAAATAAACGGAAGAGGCGCAAATCAGGAAAACAAACGCGCGGAATGTTACAAATAGTCGCAAATTCCTCCTTACTCATGTTTTACCTACTTTTTTCCCCACTGCACTTGTTTAGTACATGACCCCCTAGATGTGTAAAATGTGTATGCGTCACCTATGGCAGTTAGTTATATTTTTGCAGCCAACAGCTTACCCAGTATGTACTCATATATGGTGCCTCAAACTCATTTTGGAGACAGAGACACAATGCCTAATCAGTGTTTTAGTGAATAGAAAAAAATGTGTCAAAAATCACTATAATGATAATAAACTGTGGGTGAGAATGATAAAAATGCCACACAGGCCTTTCCGCTTACTGAAAATACATATGACAAAAATATTATTATACTAAAATGTTGAAATGTAGAACGTCTCTCTGGGCCAATTTACTAAACAAGTGCATTGTAATTCAAGGACAATCAAGTTACAAAAATGATGTCAACTCTAAAAAAAAAAAAAGAAATCACCTATAACTTACTATTTTCAAAGTTGGCTACTATTTTATATAGTCATCATAACAGAGATGCACAGTTTGGAGCAAAGTAGGCTGATATTTTTTATCCTCAACTCTTGTGAGTGCCACATGGGAGTAAGATGCACATTATCTATTCAGTAAAATACATATAAGAAATCATTCCGATTTAATCAGAAACCGCCAAACTCAAAAATACATGTATAGAAATGTACATAAAGGAAAACAAATGTACTCTGAACCAAAATATATTATTATTATTATGATATTTGGAATAATTTCCAAATATAGAAAAGCTTGTTCTATGTGTTACACAACTCCATTCTGTGTTGCGGAACTAACATGTTCCTATGACATGTGGTTAATACTTTATTTTCCCCAGAGAAATATCTTCCTCATGAAACAAGATGACCTCACACGTGCTTGTGTCTAATTTAAGCCTGCCAGCCTTGATTGACACTCGTTTTGATTACTAATGTCCACATACCTTGCATTGCTTCTCAGATATGCAACAATCTTTCACCAAACACTTAACCATTTTGTATTATCCAGCTGTAGTTAGTTAAGACAATTTATGTGACTCATAAAGACTTTGTTTGTGATTCTTCTGTGTAGCCTACAGGAATAGGTCATGCAAAATAAAGCTAATACACTGCTGGAATGTGGCAGGGCATCCTGCATGTATTCAAACTAGCCTCAGCTGTTTTCATATAAGAGAGCTGTGAATGCTTGGTTCCTAACTAAACCCACAATTAATATCAAATTACTTGGGTCAAGTGCCCCTGGTTGGATAGCTAAGGAATGACTGCTACGTAGGGTGAGGATCCTTCTGGAAGTGAAGAAGTGTTAGTAAGTGATAGAAATTTTTTTTTGGCAGGCAGGAGCTTTACATTTGACTATAGATACTGTCTGTCTTAAAATGCAGGCCTTGTATAGCACAGGCTGAAAAGGATATCGGACTATTTATTTACTCACTGCCTATAATAGGAAAACAGATTGATTTATCATTCCCATTAAATGAGAATCTTGTTTTAAAAAATTACCTAATATATCCAGCAAAAAATATAAATGTAATTTGTATATACATAGCACTAGTCAACAAAACAGATATAACATTTTAAATATAGACCCTAATGTAAATGTTATAGTCACCAAATAATTGGCTTACCTACTGCTGGTCTCAGAAGTTTCAATTAAGTTATGTCTTACACCCTGGTCTTCAACTCAACTTTTCTCAACTGTCCTTTTCTCTATAGACTTTTTAGGAGCAGGGGACCTGTACCATAGTTTTCAGTACCAAGCTATATAAGGGCCTAGTACAGGGTACTCTTAATATGGGATCTTATTTTTAACCCTTTTCCTGAAGACTACAAAAAGTTGGGAAATACTAAGTAAATGTAATGTTTAAATGGAGAAAAAAGGGAATATAAAGTGTAAAACAAAGCAATGGTTTACAATAAAAATGATGTACAATTTTCCGTACTGCTACTATTCAATTCACTTGAATACATATTAAAGTACAGATCGGTAATATCAAATATTCTGCAGTAAAATACAGGAACTTTATTATTACGAAGTTAGAATGCAAGATTTATGTAACCATGGTTATTTCTAATTTGCGTTAAACTCCTAAAGCCTTTAGCACTGTGAAAAGGCACATTCTATAATCTGATTTGATGACCAGTAAAGAGGAGAAGCAGATTTATGACAGGCTTGCATCTTAGATTTATCAACAAACTGACGTCCCTTACTGCCTCATTAATTCTGGGGACAAGACATACCAAGTGCAACAGACTGTTAACAGAAATAAGTTCCAAGTATTTTCAATAGCATATCGTGTTTAGATTAAAAGGGGGGATTCGTATGAAAACCAGGCTTGTTTATTTTTTATTTTTTAAATGTTGCATTAATTATGCATATATAAACCATAATGCATTCAATTTGAATATTCAAACATTATTTTTACATGTATTCATTTATTATTTACTTAAAGGCCCACTACAAGCCCCCCCCCCCCATGTTTTATTACTAGTATACTAAGCAACCAGTCACACTGCTACTGTTTTCATGCTAAAACATGAATAGATCTCACTTTAACTCCTCCTACATCTGATTTCATGCATATCTTAAAACAGCAAGACAGTACTTTCAGTAATAACTCAAAATAAACATACTTCAACCCTTTAGTGACAGAACTGTTTTGAAATTGTTGTATCCTTCTTGACAATGGCTGCTTTAACATATCTGTGGTGTTTGTGTTTAGTTGTAATCTTCCTCTTTCTCATTTAATGTACCCACACATATTATATATTGTTTTATCACTATATGATGAAAAAAGTGAAACTTTTTTCTAGCTTTTACATGAAAAATCTACAATCACAAATACAAAATACTGTCAAATTGATTCTAATATTTGTCCTGAGTTTAGAAACATCCCATGTGTACATGTTTTTGCAAGTAAAGTCAAAGCAGCATTTTATTCTAACTTTTTTCTCCTATAGTGAACTTTTGACCCCAACCTTAATCATCACTTTAACCCTAGCACTAACCCTAACCCTAACAATAATTGCTAATGCTAGCCGTTGTTGGTAACCCTAAACCTAGATCTTAGCTTTTTGTTTTTTTCTGTGTAATGTTGCTGACTGCCTTTAGAGGCAGTCTAGGAAAAGCAAAGAGCTACAAAAGTGATCTGGAGCCCTTGCCAGCTACAGGGCACCGCAGCAATGACATAAAGGGACATAAATAAATAAGAAAAATACATAATACAAAACACAAAACATATAAAAAACACATACCATATATATAGTATACATATCAAACATAGGGAGTCTGCTATTCAGTTTGATAACACACCTCACTCAAATAAGTACATTATACAAGTTATATCAAGTATAAACAATATCACACATAAACCCATATTGGTGTGCATGGTCCCAAAAATGTAGGTGCCAGAATAAAAATATGCTCGTTTATAAGAGAATGTTCCTAAAATTAAAGAGACACTGTATATATGCTATGGATCAAACCAGTAATAAATACAATTTCATAATTAAGGATAAAGTTGGGGCGGTGACCTACTCCGTAGGTGCAATGTCCTGGCCACATCATAAAGTATGTGTGCTCGGTGATTCTGTTTCAAGACACATAAAATGTTTACATGTTGCGTGCCGAATGTATAATTATTATGTGTTCAGAGGCAATCAATTCATTAAGCAACAAAGTTCCTTTGGGATCCCCTCCTTGATTACTTCATAGGGTGCCCCTGGACACACGCTTTCAACATTGTACAGGGACGCATGTAAAATATGTATGCATCCAGTAAAAATCAGGCAACCATAGCTGTACAAATGGTAGTAATAACCTGTGTGCCCTGTATAAGCTCCTGTGCAGGATATGTATGCATGCATTGCAAGTATAGTTAATATTTGGAATAATTTAATATCCACATTTTTTAAACAATATGGATGTTGTTTTTCTTCTTCCCAGGCTAAAGCCATATACTGAGTTATCATTATGTTTGACTTGTAGATAGTCCATTTCCATTTTTGGCTACAGGAATCAAATGTAATGTGTAGTGATTTTACTTCCAAAGTGTAGATGCCAACATTGATGTACAATGCAACATATCACACTGTAGAAATAAAAAAAAGAATACCAGTAGCTGTGGAATTGTTTGCGGTGTGGATATACTTACAAAAAACAGACAGAAGTAAGTAAGTTTAAATTAATATTTGTTATTCATTTATGATTACAAATGTTTTTTTTAATATTATAATTATTATTATTGTTTTTAATAGCTTTATTTTTATTTATACAAGCCCAGATCAGGGAAGGGCAGTGAGAAGGGGGATACATTTTTTTTTTAGCAGAGGAGTTCCCACAACCATCTAGCAATTTCAGGATCATTGTTCTTCTCACTAGACTGTCTTCCAATTACCTGTGCTGGTAGAGGAAGGTTAGCTGTCGAAGTTGCCTCTGGAACAGCGGTACCCACAAACACAGCACACTTTAGGGCCATTTATCATGCTTGTACCTCAACAGTTGCATTCCTGCTGGCACATCAATCTCATCTGCTCTAGATTTGCAACTCCCATGTCTAACTGGCTAAGGAACTGATCCTGTCTCTCCATCATCTTGGCATGGAACAGATCCTGATTACTCACCATCATGGTGAGTTGCTGGCTCATCCTTGAGATGTCTTGCTTTATCCCTGCAGCTGCACCATGGCAAACAATACCAGGGTAAAAATTACATAAACTGCAATAGTTATAATGTGATATATCTGATCACACGCAAAAAAAATTGTTTTGTGCAAAATGTGGGACAAACATCCTGAAACTTAAAGACACGCATATTAAAAGAACCTTCTGGATACTGAAAATAAAAATAAAGACACACAGATAGGTAGACATTTCCTTGACTGCACGTAGGGCAAGTCTAACGAATTATACAAAGCAAAAAAACAAACAAAAAAACATACTGAATACAACAATCTCTTTAGTAGTTATTGGAGATTTCCAACAGAGAAACATAGTCATAGAGTTCCATAAGAAGGTTTCTATGCAAACAACTGTAACCATGTCTAGCCCCTGTACCTTATCATATAAGAAACCAATATAAGTTTAAATGCAACTACAATGCTTCCTGACGAATAAGAACTATCAGACACAGCATTATAACAAAGATCAACCTAAAGATCTATTGATGATATGAATATAATGATAATCAATGTAGATCTACAAACAGCAAAATAATAAAGAATACTATGTTACTTTTCACTAATGTAGTACTAATGGAAGATTTACAGTGTAACATTTGCATAATCACAGGGCTAAATCAAATATGTGCAGTTTAGGCAAAATGTTTTTTTATTTTTGTGGCCTACAAGCTTTTCTTTTTGATCAAGTAGAATCCTGCAGTAGCAATGTAGTATGCAGCAAGAGAGACATGGTCTAAACCACTAATGGAATATGTAGAAATAGAACATATTGAAACTATTAATAATAATAATAATAATAATAATAATATTAATAAAAACAACTTTTAAGGTTATTTGCAGAATAAACACATAAATTATTAGTTTTATATGAGATCAATATTGGTGACTGCTTTTTTTCTTTTCCGTCTTGAGTGGGGGACACCTGTCCTTGTTTTCTAGAGTCTCGTTTTCTTAATCATATTTTCATCCTGAGTACGTTGTATATAAATGTATATTATTTTATGACATAAAACCTAATTTGATGCATAGACAAATTAATGACCCGTTCCCTCGTATAATGAAGCAGATGGTGATAGACAGAACCCTGCAACATAAGAGTTATTTTATTTGTTGTGTCTCTACCTTTGTAGGCATGCAACCTTTATGTATTGCACAGATTCCTTTCATCTGCTTAAATATATGAAGTGATTGTTCCAATCATTTGAAAGGTCGTTTGGGCAGTTAGCATTGAGTTAATTCCCTGGCGGCTTTTAATAACAGCTAATAATATTCACACAGACAAAATAAAATCTACAATAAAGCCGCTTTTTGAATGCCTTCTAATTAGCAGTCTTTTGAAACGCGATGGAAACAAAAGATACCTCAAAGCCAGTTAACATATAAACACATTTTTTTAGCAGGTTTCAGTACCGTGCTGTGCAAACACTACCTGTTTGAATACGAAAGGATGCCAATCAGTTGGAATTTATAGTTTGGAAGTTGCCAACTACGATTAAAAAATAGGAAACGCAAATGGCATTTTTCAAAGAAATATAGCAACAGGAGAGAATTGGAAAGCTGTAGATATAAAGATATAAAAATAGCATTACATCATGACTAGTCTTAGCATTATGTGCATTCTAATGCATTCCAGTCCTGTCTTTATGACAGTCCGGTGTACAAAAAAACAAAATGGCTTGATTTCTCACTCTTGAAAAAGCTGTACCGATCATGTATACATAGTAGAAATAAGAGGCTTTTGTAATATAATTTCACCAAAGTATTAGACAGTTTACCATCCACTGCACTCTTTATATGTATCTGTACACTCTGTCTGGAAGTAGAGTCAGAGCGGATGTAATTGTATTTGTGAGAAAAATGTTCAATAAAATATAGTTAAAAAAAAAAGACAGACTAAACCCTGTATGTTAACTTTTAATCAAACAGAAGACCAAGAGATTCAGAAATCCTTTGGAAATCTATTTGAAACTTCCAGGTTGGCATATCGCAGTGCTAATGTGATGTCTGGATGCTGAACACACCTCCTGCAAAGGAGGAGATGGTAATTCTCTCCATCCCCTCTTTGGTTGTGTGCTGTGTGACCGACCCGTGCACAGGAATGACCGATACTCCATGACACTGGGGATGGATAGCTTTTCAGTGGTGCACAATAATTCAAATGTCATGTTTAATGAAACAGCAGTGGCCTACTCCTCATTAAAAGGAAAAAAAATGGGTTTACTCGCTCTAATTAATAACTAGAACATGAATTTTGGACATGATGGCTGGCTATAAAGGTTGTTTATCAGCTGTTGTTTGACTCCAGCTCCTTTGAAATTACCTGTCAAATAACAATAAACGCTAAATGTATATTTTGGCTTGCCACGCTCTATGCCATACCCAGCTAAAAGCTGTGGCATTTCAAACACCTATTTTCTAAAATGGAAACTGTGATGAACTTGCTAATGAACTGCAAAAATCAGGCATTAATAGCGGAGCTGGAGAAATTATCCACATTGCCATTTATTTATCCCTGCTTTATTCAGCTGTCTACTGTTCACCTTTTTATTTAGGTAAAAGGTTCCACATGTAAGTTAGGGAATTGTTTCTTCCCACAGTTGTACAGAGACTCAAATACACAAATGACTCCACTGGGATCTTTACTGTTGGCTACTTCAGTGCAAAGGGTTGCCAAGAACAAGACATGTACACAAAAAAAAAATCAAGCCAAATAACCCTTTAAATAAAATGCATAATGTGCAATAATACAAACAGTTTACTTTAATTTCAAATACACATAAATAAATCATATTCCGATCAGGGGCACTAACTCGCCTACTGATCCGAAGAGCATCCCCTTTGGTTTGATTTCACAGATTAGTCTGGCCTGGAATAATGCAATATATAGAAGGTCATCATGACAGAGGTTGTCAGTCATTCCCCTCACCCTGTCAGTTTGTTTAAGTGCCCAATACGGGCATGGCTAAGGGGTGGCTAGTATCAGAGGAGGGGTTGGCCTTAGTCTATATATTGCAGAACTCCAGGCAAGCGCTTCCTCTTTTAAATAAAAATTATGGAAAGTTCCCTCCCATCCCTATGAAAGAATAGTGTTGGCGGGAGCCCCCAGTTTTGGCGCAGTGCTGGGGGTTGGTCATCTGGGGTATGGCCAACCCAGGTGGGCAGTAGCTATGGAGCTAGCTGCACAGGCTCCCCATGGGCTGGTCCCTGGGTGAGTGAAGCATGGCTACTGTGGAGACGGGAACGCCAGTAGCCAAAGAAGTCATGGTTGGTACGCCTGCGCCAGATACTCGGGATCCTGATCCTAGGTGGGCTGGGAGGAGTTTACACGCTACCGTGCTAATTAATGTTTATGGTTTATATGTATTGTTTATATGAATAAACTTAATTGTTGGTATATATTATTATACCGGGTTATTAATAAATAATTTATGGGTATATTATTACCTAGTATGTTTATATAGCTATAGATAGCTGTTATGTTTGGTTGCAGCAATTTTATACAAATAAATACTGCGACCTTTTCAAGCCACACTGTTGTCAGTCTATTTATTGGTAGGGGGGATGTATACGGACATACCTTGGTCAAGTAAAGGCCTGGTCACTGGAATGGTAGAAGGGAGAAACTAGAAGTAAATAAAAAAGTCTGGGTACCTGTGTGTGATTCAATTTCACCAAACCACATAGAGCCGAATCACATGAATAGAAGTGTGGAATATTTGTTACAAAAGTGTATTTGATGGAACAGCATAATTCAGACACAGAGAGAGGGTTAGTAAGTGGCTCTTATGAGGTCTACATGTATAGCCAGACTTTTATTTTGTAAAAATTCATTTTTTGAAAGTTATAATAAAAGGTATAATTAATTGGTTGAAAGGTATAAGGAATTAATTGTCTTATAAAATAAATTTCCAATAGAAAATCCAGCCAGCTCAATCACAAATATTATTGGATCATGTGTACCCACAAGTCGAAGGAGAAATACTTTAAATGATATCACTAAATGTAGATATTGTTATTTTTAGAATGTATACACATTCTATTTTAGTGTATTGAACGAATTCTGAAATGTGGCTGCACTGTCTATTTCCACAGAAACCTTCCCCCCTCACCGTATGTAAAACTGATAGATACATGAACACAAGTCTCCTGCTGTAATATTCTCTTGCTTTGCTCTTTCATTGATTCATCAGTGCCTTACGAAGCCGCTTTGTATTGTTTCTAATTCTCTTTCTTATACCCACTGAACTGGAAAAAGCGAAAAAGGCTGTTTATTATTCTGACAAGCATCTCTTTCTTTAATGGAAATGCAGCTTTTTGTAATGCTGTTTGTCTGCTAGTTCTAGATTTCCAAGGAGCACACATTTGTACGGTTGATGTGCTTAGAAGAATAGCAGAAAACAAAAAAGCCTTGCTGATGGAGGTTACTACAAATATCACATGGGAACAGATCCCAATATATTGCATCCAGCCTAGAGGGCTACTGACTTGCAGAGGAAATGACAAGTGAACTCAACAACCAACTTCTGTGACCACAAGGATCCTGACTTTATCCTGACTTTATGGGGGCTAATTTATTTACTTTATATGTTTAAGTCATTAAAGAAAGATGCTTAAGTTTCCATATATCAGGGGATCAGTAAGACTGATCAAAATTAAAATGGTCAATTATTTTCAGTTAATTATATGGTGTTTGCTTCATTCAGTTCAGAGAAAAAAAAGTGTGTTGCCCCCTTAGATTAACCCTCAACGTTCCATATGTTTAATTAACATTACTGGTAATATCTGTGGATGGTGGGTAATACTTGAAAAAGATGTCCTTAAAAACAAGAGGCTATCTCAATGTACTTTCATTTCCTGGTTAGATATATTGGTGTTATTATTATTATTATTATTTGTTAATATTATTGTATACGGATACTGTTGTAATAGGTCAAGACTCCCTGTTTCAGGCCTTAGTTAGTTAAAATCTTAGACAACACAGACTTGAAATACATGTTTTTATACAGGGTTATGATTAAAATGGTGATGTGGTCACTCTGATTACCTATACTGTTATTTATTATAGGCTGAATTCAATGTTAGCTATAAATATAGAAATAGTATCCCATAAATGCCATAGTCTCAAAATAAAGAGCTCTGACACTGGTACTGGTACCTACATCCTATCATATCTGGTACCTACGTCCTATCAGCTGATTAACATGCTTCTCCATTTAGAGGCGTTAAAGAATATATGAGCTTTATTTGTTTGTTAGCGTTGTTGTGCTTTCATATGAAGATGTAATAAACTGGTAAATATGGATAGATACCTTACTTATACAATTTTATTTCAACTTGAAGGTGTTTCACATGGATGTTGAAGGTCTGTACATATTGTATAAAAGAGCATTGCTCATTGATCGGCACTGTTAATTGACTGATTGAATGTTAAAGATCATAACACTTTGGCAGGATCATGGCTGTTGACTACAAACTTTCCTGTATTAGAGGACTAACTAGTATAAATGTAACAGCTCTATAAACATGGATAATCAAGTACAATGACACCAGTGTCCGAAGTATGGTCATCATTAAATTATTGATCACAAAAGTCCATTACATCTTCACCATAACCAATTTTGATACCAATCCATGACTATAAATGTCCTGTTCCTGTCAAATATCCTGTTTATCTTTTTCTATATGCTGCATTGTGGTGGAAAATATATAGACTGCAATACATAGACTGTAATATAAAGACCGTAAGATATCGACCGTAATATATAGACTGTAATATATTGACCATAACAGATATATTGTAAAATAAAGACTATAATACATAGACCGTAATATATAGGCCATAATATATAGACCGTAATATACAGACTTTAAAATATAGACCACAATATGTAGACTGTAATATTTAGACCAAATATATAGACCGTCATACATAGACTGTAATATAAAGACCATAATATATAGATTGTAATAAGTAGACCATAATAGATAGACTGTAATAGATAGACTGTAATATATACAGTAGACCGTCATACATACACTGTAATATATCGAGTATAATATATAGACTATAATATATAGACTGTAATAGACAGAATATAATATACAGATCATAAGATATAGTCCGTTATATATAGGCTATAATATATAGACTGTAATATATAGACTGGAAAATATATACTGTGTATTTTTTGTTTAATACTAAATTATTGACTTTGTCACCTCTTGTCCTGAGCATGATAGGAGTGCGCAATTACTCTTATTACTATATAAATTTATATAATATTACTATTATTAAAATACACTATTTGTGCATGATTCCCTTTCAGACAAAAAAGGCGGAGAGTAATCAAAGAATGTTCTCTAGCCTTTAATGTATGATTAATGATTATCTGTTCTTAATAAGCCCTGAAATATTGCAACTGAACTAACTTTATTATCTTAAGAAAAGACTATTAATTTGAAAACATGCTTCATCAGCAACATATACATTTTTATGTAAATTAGATAGGAACGAAAGAGTGGAGTTAAAACAATTTGGTTTAATTTTTAAAGGGCAACCAGTGTCATAACTTAAGAATGACAGTCTTTATAATTTGTTTTCAATTGAAATATTCAGTAAGGGAGAGGCAAATTGCTTACATGTGCAAACATATGTTATTTCCACACAAGATACAAATGTATCAAAATACCATGTATCAAAATACAGAATAACAGTTTAATAGTTACGTTCAAGTCCGCTATAACAGGGCAAATCGATAAACATTGAACCACAGAGGGAATAATATGTGCCTATTATAGGCAAATCTAACACACCAGTTGCAAATTTTAGATTGTTAACCAGGGGGTTCTTGTGACATTGTCATTTGCATCACCTATTTTTTATTATGGTTTTGTGCTGTAATTTTCCTGCATTTGCTTCTGTTCACCTATTTTAGCCTTAGCCTCCATTCACTTTGCATCTCCTCACACATTTGGAGGCCAGGGACACTTGGTCAGCCCCTAGCCCATTTGTTATGTTGTGGTTGTGTGGATTTTATTATAGCTGGGCCAGGGGCACATTCGTTCTGAGCTATCCATTTCATTAAATCAAACTTTATTACTTAGCGGGCGTCATTGAACCTACCCCATTATGTCAGTAATATCTCCTGTAACTGTATGTTATTATTTAATGCATATGTATAAATATATGTTAACGCTATTCCTGTCTTATTTTAAACAAACCATGAAGTACTGTGCATTGTGTATGGTTACAAATGCTGAGTTATAATCTTTTGAGACAACAACAACAACATCATCAAATTAGAGCTGAAACTAGAAGTGATCAACCGAGCACTATTTTTCTGAGTAAGCAATAAATCAGTGCCTTTTGTGAGAGGATTGTTTGTACAATGCTCTGGAAGCAGGGCAGTACATTTACATAAATCTATCCTCACAGAATAGTGCACAATGAAGCAATGATATATATTATTAGTGATTTTAATTCTAACATAGTATTCCTTGTATTCATTGACTGCTCATTGTTCTACATGCAACTGTCTACCTCATTAGGTTGTGTTTAGGTGATTTAAATTATAAGTAGAGTATAATAAACAAAGTGTATATAAAACATAGAAACCTAGAATGTGTCGGCAGATAAGAACCATTCGGTCCATCTAGTCTGCCCAATTTTTTCGGAATACTTTTATTAGTCCCCCGTTCCCGGTCTTATAGCTAGGATAGCCTTGTGTCTATCCCACGCATGCTTAAAATCCTTGACTGTGTTTACCTCTAACACTTCTGCTGGAAGGCTATTCCATACATCTACTACCCTCTCAGTAAAGTAATACTTCCTGATATTACTTTTAAATCGTTGCCCCTCTAATTTAAGACTATGTCCTCTAGTTGTGGTAGTTTTTCTTCTTTTAAATATACTCTCTTCCTTTACTGTGTTGATTCCCTTTATGTATTTAAATGTTTCTATCATATCCCCCCCTGTTACGTCTTTCCTCCAAGCTATACATGTTACACAGTACTACTTTATCTAAATTAAAATGTAATTCCATAAGTATCATGTTTATATACAGTAGAAAGATAAAAGTATGGGAACCATTTGGAATTACCTGGTTTTGGCAGCAGTAACCTCTACTGGTAGCAATTTTCGGTAACTTGGATCAGACCTGCACAACATCTGGGTGGAATTTTGGACCATTCTTCCTTAACCCCTTAACGCATATGGACATATATATATGTCCTGAAAAGGACGTATATATACGTCCTCCGTTTTCATGTAGTGTTGCGCTCCTTAGCGCAACACTACATGCCTGCAGCTATTCTCAGAGGCTGCTTCGGATCCGAAGCAGCCTCTGAGAGGGCTTTCAGCCCCCCCCCCGCGTATACGATCACCGCAAATGTGATCATATGCGCGTTAACACACATAGGCAGTGAAAGCTGATCAATGCCTATGTGTGTAAAGTGTTGCAATGGTGCCTCAATAGAGGCATAAAAAAAAAATCTCTTCCGTCGCTCTGAAACCGCTACTTGACTGCCCCTACAGGCAGTTAAGTATATTACAGTTAAAAATAGAAAATGAATTAAATAAATAAATTAAATAAATAAATGGAAAAAGTTAACCCTAGATCTACTGTACCTAGATCTAGGGTTAGGGTCATAAATAGGGTCATAATTAGGGTTACAGGGGGGTTCGGATGATTACATGGGTTCGATTAAGGGGTGGGGGTAGTTTTAGGGTTAGGGTAAATTTAGAGTTGGGGTAAATTTAGGGTTGGGGTTAAAAAGTCACTGTAGAAGAAAATGATTAGAAAACAAAAAAAAACACTAATATTGTTTATTGCCCTATTACTTGAACTAAAACATAGACAAACAAGGAAACATTGGTATTACTAAACTCAGGACAAATATTATAAATATATAGACGGGGTCTTTTTAACCATTTGTAATTGTGTAAAAAAAAAACTAGGTCAAAGTTAGAAAAAGTGTTTTTTATGGCATATTTTCATCATATTTTATATTTTTTTAATAGTAAATGATATCATATGATGAAAATAATAGTATCAAATGAAAGCCCTATCTGTCCTTTAAAAAATGATATATAATCTGTGTGGGTGGACTGAACACAAAGAAAGAAATTCACAGTTCAGTAAACGTATGACAAAAATAATGGAATTCTGGTCTTCAAGGCACATCAAATGCAACATAGCACTCGGTCACTAAGGGGTTAAGCAGTAATTCTTAGGATGTCTGGTGTGAACGACTCTCTTGAGGTCAACCCAACACTCTAAAAGGCAGATTTTCTTTTCTTGATGCCTTTCTATAGTAGATGCACATCATTGTATGAGTAATGACAATGAGTAATTGTCCTGCTGCATCACCCAATGTCTACTGAGCTTCAGCTGACGGACAACTGCCACGACATAAGTGTTGTGTCTGATAACTTGATAAACTTGGGAATTAATTGTCCACTTGATGATGGCAAGCCCCAAATCATGATGCTCCTTCCATCATATGTCACTGCTGAAGACGTTTTCATGTTGGGATGTGGTGGCCTTTTACACCATGTACTGCTGTGTGTTCTTCACTAACAATTCAGCTTTAGTTTCATCCATCCACAAAACATTTCCCAGTACCTTTGTGGAGTGTCAAGGTCCTATCTGACCAAATTTAAGTGTGCAGCAGTTTAGCAATTTTTTTAGAGCTGCATCTTCTGGGCATAGAATCCATTCAATGTTTTGCATATGGTAGACTCATGAACAGAGATGTTAATCAGTTCCAATGATTCCGTAAAGTGTTTAGCCTTTATTCTAGGTTTCTTTTTTACTTCACTATACTTCCTGTATTGTGCCCATGGAGTCGTCTTGGCTGGGCAGCCACGTCTTGAGAGACTAACCATAGTACTACATTGTCTCTATTTATAAACAACAGCCTGGATTCAGTTTTGGCTGTTAAGTTATAAACTGCAGTTAGCAGTAAATTAACAAACATTTTCTATTCCAAGCCTGCCACTAACACAGTTAATGGGTGCGGTAACAGAAACAATGCTTGTGAAATGGCCACTGACCTCCTAAATGTAACCCATCCCCTTGTTAATACACAGGCCTAATACATCCATGTAGTTAGGGGCTGACTAAGTTACACTTGTCCCCCTAAAAAAAATTATACATGGGGCCAGGGTCTGGCCAAGTGCCCAAGTGCCCATGGATCCTTAAAATAAATAATACCTGGGGCCAAGGCTGGCCAAGTGCCCTGCCCCCAAATGGCCCACTATAGTAAAGCACTGGAATTTATGGGGAAAGTTGACCTGGGTCCAAAATGGCCCTTTCATCCCCTTGATACACAGGGCCAGGTGCTGCTGAAATGTCTCTGGCCCCATCAATAAATACATGGGACCAGGGGCTGGGTAGATGTGGGTGTTCCCCCTTTTATAATATATGGGGCCAGAGGCTGGCCAAGATCTCCTGTTCCTGCTATAATAATCCCTACACACACTATTATCTATGGGACCAGGAGTTGGGCAGGGGCCTCAGCCACCAAATATATGTAATGGGGCTGGGGCGGCTCTGATGGTCCCCATCCCCTAAAATAAATAGAATGCTTATTACACTGACAGGTTACAGCTCAGTAATATGTGAGTGTAACCACTTAAACTATTATATTAAGCCACATCTTTGAACACTACACAATAATATTTTTTATTTTTCATGTTTCCCCTTGCACAACACTGAGGGGATTGCCTCATTAAAAGGGTAAATTTTAGTGTGAAGTGTACTGATTCACGTTTTTTCGATTTTACATATCTACAACGTGACATCAAAAAGTAACTCAACCTACTATAAAACTGCTATGGAACCATCCACATTCCTCGGAGACCTTGCTTTTACGGATTCTAAGCTTAAATAGAATCATTATATATTATTACAGTAACCAAGCCCAGCTTTAACCCATCAAATGACATCATAATACTTAATTCTCATTCAGACATGTTTTTATTTTGCACGTATGATAGATGACCATCAAACCAGCATATCATATGTTGTTTGTGAAATATTAACATCTCTTTTAAGTTAAGGGAGTTATTTAAAATAATAACACGTGTAGAATGGCAGTTACTTATGTTTTAACACAGTAATCCCATAGCCATTTAATGCTTTTGTGCAGCCTCATTTCTTTATCTTTGTCTGCTTGCAAGAGGTTATTTATTTCCCACTTTGCTTAGCTCAGAGAAAATGGACTGATCAATGATCGGCTTATTAGTAACAGTAATAATGTAGATGTCTCTTGGAGCTGATGCTACAGTCAGCACTAATGCTAAGCTGTGATAGAATAGTCCCTATCCCAAAAGGCTTATAACCTCAGTAAAACAACCGTTATTTCAGAAACAGGGCCAGAGAAACAAAACATTATAGTATTAGAAATAAAATACTAAGGGGACAACAAGGAATTCATAACAATGTTTCATGCTAACAGTTTAGCAAACGTAAACAGCAATAACATTATGGATAAGGGTTTCACCAGAAATGTTTAGCATTACAAATAAAAGTAGGCATAATCAAGATTTATAATTGATTACAGCCATTTGGCTGTATAAGATCTATGGCTTTAGGTAAGGATAAAAGGTATTAGTAAAATAATAATAGTATGGTACCCTTGTTATCCAAGCTTTCAGTAAATGACAACAGTTTCAAAATGGGAACTTTGTTTTAATGAGGCTGGCTTGTTGTTCTGTTGATATGTTCTTTTTGTAAATTTGTGTGTTCCTTGGAATCCTTTATGGGTGTATTCATACTAGATTCTAAAATGTATCAATCCAGACATTCAGTTAAGTTTACTCATGAATTTGTAAGCTCTCTAGTGACTTTAGTTCCAATTGAGGTCACTGTAAAGTTAGCAGTATTAGCAGGTGCTCTGTGTTTCAATTTGTGGTCTGTCTCAGAGCTAAGAGCCTACTGGCATCAATGGGATTTCCAAAGCTGTACAGTGGATTTCTCCGTTTCTACATATTGACATTCTAAGCAAGGTTCTAAATTGGTCATTATGGCTTATTTGTTTTCTTTTTCTATAATGAAGGCTAAAATAATTAGATGCTTGCTATTAACAGTAAGTTGTGTTTTTTCCTGGTTGACCAGTGAGTGAGGAGTGCAGAGAACAAGGTAGATTAAAAATACAGTAATTCCTCTTTGCCACCCCATAGACAGATAGATGAATGAAGGCCCCTATGTTTGTTGGTACTGATTATTAATCAATTTATAATAAGCACTCGTGCCAAGGGACTTTATTAAACCACACATTCCTGCTCTCTGAGAGTTTACAAAAGATGAGAAACAGTAATGTACAACACGTGCCGTGGTAAGGCTTGCAACATGTAAACCAAAGATAGGCAACCGCCGGCACTCTAGCTGCTGTGGACTGTAGAACACTTATAATCGTCATAAGTTTCAGGATTTCACGGCTAGTTAGGTGCATTTGCAAAAGGTGACATGATTAAGGTAGATGTCCACAGTAATCCAAAAAACAAAATGAGGTAGGACCACTGGACAAAACAGAATCCGTAAATCCAAAATAATATTTAGGGTGCATGCAACAAAGGGCAGTCCAATACCACCCACAAATCAATAGATATATACAGAAAGGCAGCACACCATGTTAGGAAAATATAAAAAATAACTTTTAGTACAATAATTAAAATGTCAAAAAAAGTATAAAAATACAAATACAACATACAGATAATACTAGTCAAATACAAGCCAAATCCAGGCTAGTAATAATGAAAAGATAACAAAAGAAGAAATGCATACAAATGGTACTAATAGGGGGAGCAAAAAAAGGAAAATAAATAGACAAAAGCTAAATACACTTACAAAAATGCTGAGACCAGATAGAGGATACCCAAGGAACTAGCTCCCAACTAGATGTCCACAGTAATCTCATAGTTTTATACAGTGTAGTCTTGTGTATTGTAACTGCAATACAGATTCATCCAACAATCTTGGAATTACAGTCATATTATCATTTAATTAGCAGCTTAACAATACTAAGTAATATGTCAAACGCAATCACACAAATGAAAGTGTAAATGGTTCTTGTTTGAACACGTCTTCATTTTAAAATTAATTTCATGATTACAGTATTTTTAATTTGTCTCTTTAAATTATGCTTTACTGGGCAATCCTTCCTTACAACCATGCATTTCCGAGGCTTAGTGTAAATCCTTGGGAATCAAGGCAGGCACCTGGTGAAAGGCATCAGTTTGGTTAAATGACTGGATGTTCTTTGTACTGTGGACTTCTGATTTGGATTGGATGCCAAATTGGATCTCGGAAGAGTACTTGTGTTTGTGTATTGCACAATTAATACTCTTGGGTACTGTGCCACTAGTGCAGTGATTCATCTCTTTGGACCTATCTACGACATGTTTGTAAGTGCACATAAAACACTTTGTTTGCTCAACCGTTTAACTTGATTAACAATGATTATTGTGTTGTATATTTCAAGATGAGGAGGAGAGAGAGAGAGAACAGAGATGGGGAGGAGAGAGAGAGAACAGAGATGGGGAGGAGGGGAGAACAGAGATGTGGAGGAGGTGGAGAGGGAACAGGTATGGTGAGGAGGGGAGAGAGAACAGGTATAGAGATATGGGAAGGGGAATAAGAGGGAATGAGACATGGGGAGGAGAAGGAGAGATAAGAGAAATGGGGAGAGGGAAATACATATGGGGAGCGGAAGGAGAGATAAGAGCAATGAGGAGGGGAAGAAGAGGGAAAGAGATATGGGGATGGGAAGGACAGATAAGAGCTATGTGGAGAGGAAAAGAGATATGAGGAGAGGGAAAGATATATGAGGAGGGGAAGGAGAGGGAAAGAGAGATGAGGAGGGAAAGTAGAGATAAGAGATATGGGTAGAGGGAAATAGATATGAGGAGGGGAAGGATAGATAAGAGATAAGAGGAGAGGGAAAGAGATATGGGGAGGGGAGAGAGTGATAATCAATATGAGAGGGAGGAGAGTTAACAGATATGGGAAGGGAGAAATAGATAATAACAGATTTGGGGAGAAGGAGAGATAACAGACATGGGGGTTGGAGAGAGACAGACATGGCAAGGAAGAAGAAAGAGACACACATGAGAAGGTAGAGAGACATGCATCGAGGGAGAGGAAAGAAACAGACATGATAGGGTAGAGGAGGGGTACACCACAAGGGTGGCCCACACAGGGCGCCTGAACACTTAAGGCTGGCCCTGCATACGGCCAGTCAAACTTTGGATATTAATTTAGGGGGCAAAAAGCCTAAATACCCAACCCTATAGAAAGTTTTACTAGTAAATATTACTTAACATGTAAACAGTTTTTTCATATTTAATAATTCGATTTTTATTTATCTCCCCTCAGACTTGCCAATGAATCCTCAGACTAGCCAATCTGACCCCAGACTTGCCAAGTTGAAAATTTGCACCCAGACTTGCCATTGCATCCTCAGACTAGCCAATCTGCCGCCAAACTTGCTAATGTGCCTCCCAGGATGGTCAATGCATCCCAAGACTTTCCTGGTGTCTTGTGGGAGCAGCCAGAGGACATCTGTGCACTGCTCTGTGTGCACAGAGATCCTTCGATGCTGCCTGACACTTCCAACAGGACTTCTGAGTCACATGAACCCGGCATTCTGTCTCAGGAGTTCCAGCATAAGTGTTGGCAGCATCGGAGGATGTCTGTGCCCATTGCACACAATACATATAGGGATCAGCGCACGCACAAAACATGTTGGATCTTAAAACTACAGTTTCTTAAAATTCAATAAAACCACCTGTCTTACATGAGAAAGATGGAGATTATTTAGCATTATATAGTTAAATCTCTTGAAATACATTACTTATAAGGGACCAAAAGGCCTTCCACTTCACACAAATTGTTCCAATTTATAAATCAATTAGGATCCTATTTATTTAGTACCTGTGTTGGGTGGGATGCTCAACCCAGATGTCCAGTCAGGGCCTCTATTTTGTACTTACCATTCTTTTTATTGTGCTCAGTGCACAGACATCCAGTGGCTTCCTGCAAGGAGGTCGGAATATAAGATGAACCTCGAAAATAAGACAAGGGGACTTTATCAGAGCATTTGCTCTGAAAAAAGCCTTGTCTTATATTTCAGCAAATACAGTATATCAAACATTATTCAAGGTCTTCACATGTTCTATGACTGTTTTCCTTTTTTGATTTACAAACACGGTAGTAAGAAATAAAACAGTCGCCTAACAAGTCAATAATATCCACAATCTACCTGGCTTCTAGCCATTAGATAGCCAAGTCTATTACCTTTGAGGTTTCAGCTTATACATAACAAAGTATTTTGTCTTTGCCTATATATCTGATCTATCGACAGCTTTAATAGCAGAAACTGCTGCTTTCTGTTTCTTTAGTGATTGCGTATGCACTAAACTTTACTCTCATTTTAATTGTTTATTTTTTCTGCAATGTTTATATTTTGGTAGCGATGAATGTATTTAACCCTTTAAGGACCAGGGATTTTCTTGGGCCAAGGATCAGAGCCGGCTAGACTGCATGACGAGTTAACTCGTCATAAGGTCGCTAATGGTGCGGCTCTTATGACAAGTTAACTCGTCATAAGGTCGGGAAGGGGTTAAAGAAAGAAAATTGAATTATAGGATTTCAGCTTTGGATACTTTTTTTTAATCCAAATGTATCAGTCAGAACATATGTTTGTCATTTTCCATTTACAACTAAGGGGGTTATTCACTAAATGGTGAGTTGCCCTGAGATTAGGTGAATTGAGGGGAGAGGAACATTTCATCTCACCAATTTAACTATACATTGTGCAGGAACAAAACCTGCTAAGTTTACATAAAAAGAGAAACTCGCCTCATCTCACTTTTTTATTGAATAGCCCTTGTGTATTGTTGTCACAATACCCAGTGTATTGTTGTCTACGGTTAGTGAAATCACATCAGTATTTTATTCTTTCAGAATTACTAATAATTTTATTTAACCCCTAAGTGATAATTTAATGGTAGTTTTTTTCTGGGAGATTTTCTTTACATATTTAGACATAAGGGTGTCAAAAAAAAGCTTTCCAATCGTCATTTTTATATAACATCTATTCACTGCTGTAAATAACACTTTAGCTATTAATAATCATTACTTATTAATATTATTATTTAATTCTGACAATACCTTATTGTGCCTGTTGCAGGTTCAAAGGTTGTGATGTTCACAAATAGGCTTTCGCATTTGTTAAGGACTCGCACAAAACTGAATTGAGATGCATTGTGTGGACGCACATCAGGAGTCTCACATAGGCTCCCTATGCACACTGAAGAGACACATGATAGCACCATTATACATGCCCAGTTAATAGGGTTGCCACTTTTTGTTCAAGAAAATACCGTCCATGCCATAGACTTAACATTGGGCTCAAGCCAACCTGCATTCAAAACCCTACCAGTGATTCCCCAAATTATCTTTCAACACTCAGAACTGTAAACAGGTGGAGCATGCACTCCATTACCTAATCCTATATGAAAAAAATATGCATATTAACGTATGCACATGCAATGTATTGGGCAGACTGGATGGGAAAATGGTTGTTATCTGCTGACACATTCTATGTTTCTATGTTCCTAGTTATGTCGCATACTCTGCCATATGCCGTAAAAAGATTCGGCCTAATGTGAGTTTTAAGTAACCATCTCCAAACCTTTTGAGTATGTGGAAACCTTTAAAGTAGCTGGAGCTATTGCTATGATATTAAAGCACTCATTAACCTACATTAGAAATGATCTATTATGATTACAAGAGAGTCATTTCCTCTCTCACCTTTACATCCCTTTGAAACTGGCAATGCTCATGCTGGGCAAACGAAGGATATAACATTTTTGGAAAATAATTATATTATGATAGTAATGTTAACATTTAAGTAACTTTGGACTGATGGTGAAAAAAACTCTGTTATACTATCTAATAAACATATTAAAAAATGAGCACTTAAAAACAAATTAGTTTAAAGTGGCACATTGGCTATTGGACATAAAGGGGTCTTTTCAATGACCTGAATTAATTTATCTCTTGTCATTGAATCCCATAGACTGCAATAGAAAATTATTAGTAATAAGAGAAACATAAATAGTTTCTACAGAAAATCATACTGTTAATTTCTGTCTGAGATCTCTTATTATGATATATATATATATATATATATATATATATATATATATATATATATATATATATATCCAATAGTGGAGCACTCAGCCCAAATAAGAGCAAACTACTAAGAAATACCTGGGTGCTGTGTTGCTATAATACTAAAAGTCCAAAAACGTCTTCCCTACTACTGAAAGCAAACAAAATCACGCACTCACAGGGTTAAATAAATGATATAAAGGTCGATATATTTAGGAAACAAGCATATCCAGCATCAAAAAATCGACGTTTCGGTTCCTACCATGAACCATTATCAAGACTCTATATACTAGATACTATATACTCTATATACTAGTATACTAGTATACTATATACTATATATATATATACCACAATATGTAGTTTATATGTCTCTGCACCGGTTGAGTTCCCCTTATCCAAAATGTTTTCGACCACCAGAATTTCGGATAATGGATACTTTCTGTTAACACGAAGTGGATCATTTCGGTAGCACCTTGGAGAAGGTCATTTTGACAGCACCAGCCCTATCAGTGTTCTATATTACCTAAATCCAATATGAGCAACTTGCCCACATTGGATTCAATGTAGAACATTTATAGGACTGGAGCTGCCAAATGTACTGTTGCTTTAAATGTACTGGACAGCTTTATACGTTAAATCTACATGTACTGGATCTCTTAATGTCATTACTTGAGTAGCTTCTCATCTAACATCATGGCACATGTAACACCAAGATAATCCTGTGACATATCAGAGATACTTAACCAAGATCATCCCTACACCGTATAAAGCTCTTTTACCTCATCAATACCATAGAGAACGGCTAAAAGACAAGCCTGCATTAAAACACTGTTTTTTTCTGTCCAGAATTTTTAATTTCCATATAAGCAGGGTAAACAGATGCCCTCTTTTTTATGTCTGTCCTCTTTTTTTTTGATTATGCAAATTCCTATTTTTTGTTGGGCAGTTGAGTGTATTTTCCTGTACAGTTCCTAAGTGGAGAGAAGTTTCTGTTTTGCCTCCAGCACACCTTCCTAGTCTATGTTTTGATTATTGGATTTCCTATTTCATTTAATTGCTTTTCTACATATCTTTAACTCTTTTCTTCCCTATAGCAATGGCAAAGAGTCCGCATCCACACTGCCATGAAGTGCAAGCTTTTTTTGGGGTGTTAACCTTGTTAGCTGTGCAATAGATCATTGTGTTATCTGTACAGTGGATCACAATGTTAGCTGTGCAATTGATCACTATGTTAGCTGTGCAATGGCTCACAACTTGTTAGCTGTGCAATGGATCAGACCTTGTTAGCTGTGCAATGGATCATTATGTTATCTGTACAGTGGATCACAATGTTAGCTGTGCAATTGATCACTATGTTAGCTGTGCAATGGATCAGACCTTGTTAGCTGTGCAATGGATCAGACCTTGTTAGCTGTGCAATTGATCACAATTTTAGCTGTGCAACGGATCACAATGTTAGCTGCGCAATGGATCACAACTTGCTGGCTGTGCAATTGATCACAATTTTAGCTATGCAATGGATCGCAATGTTAGCTGTGCAGTTGATCACAGTGGGAGCTGTGCAATGGATCACAACTTGTCATCTGTGCAATGGATCACAATGTTAGCTGTGCAGTTGTGTTATCTGTGCAATGGATCGTAATATTAGCTGTGTAATAGTTCACAATGTTAGCTGTACAATCAGGGCCGGCCTTCGGGGTATGCGACCGCACAGGGCGCAACATCCCAGAGGGCGCCACACACGGAATAAAAAAGTAAAAAAAAAGTTTGCCGTAAAGGCACTGGATGGGGAGATCAAAAGATCCCCCCTCACCAGCCCTCTGCTCGGCTAAACATAAGGATCCGGAGAGGTGGCGGTGCTCACCGGCTGAGAGGTGTAGCTCCACCCCCACCCTGTGAAGCAGAGCGGCGTCTGCTTCACAGGGAGCCACGGGCAGCATGAGACAAATTTTGTTGCCTAGGGCAAAACAAAACCAAGATACACCACTGGTGCAATGAATTGTAATGTTAGCTGTGCAATAGTTCACAACTTGATCAGTTGGTCATGACTTGAAATTGCTAACATGTTTTTAGAGGCCTGACATAAGGTGAGTTTAGCAATGTTGCCTGGCAACCAAGTTTGATACAATACTTGATATAATATGGATTACCTACTAGAGGCTTCTGTCTGTGTGTGAGAGAGAAAGCTGCAATTCTTGTTTTCTTCTCTGAATTAAAATGTCAAACAAGATTAATAACACAAATAACCAAGTGGTGAATTAAAAAAAACAAACAAACATGTGAAAGCTTAGAAATACGCCTGCCATAAGAGGTGTGTCTTCAGTTCTTTCTTAAAACTTAAAAAGTTGTTCACTCGCATATACATTTCCAGAGTTTGTGGGTGACCACAGAAAAGGACTTCTAGGTTGTAGCTGTTATTTTGGTTGTAAGTAACTTCACCAATTTAGCATCAGAGGAGCTCAATGTACGGGGAGAATAGAAACATAGAAACATAGAATGTGTCGGCAGATGAGAACTATTCGGTCCATCTAGTCTGCCCAATTTTCTAAATACTATTATTAGTCCCCAGTTCCCTATCTTATTGCCTTGTGCCTATCCCACGCATGGTTAAAATCCTTGACTGTGTTTACCTCTACCACTTTCACTGGAAGGCTATTCAACACATCCTCTACCCTCTCAGTAAAGTAATACTTCCTGATATTACTTTTAAATCGTTGCCCCTCTAATTTTAGACTATGTCCTCTAGTTGTGGTAGTTTTTCTTCTTTTAAATATACTTTCCTCCTTTACTGTGCTGATTCCCTTTATGTATTTAAATGTTTCTATCATATCCCCCCTGTTCCTCCATGAATATACAGGAATATGCGCTCCTGCAGATATTTTGGACACAGGCCATGAAGGGCTTTAACCCCTTCGTGACATAGAACGTGTCGGGCATGTCCAGCCGGCAATTCTGTTGACGACATGGAACGAGCTGTGGTCTCGATGAATGATCGCAAACACCATTCCTGCAGTATTGCTGTAATGCCAGAATGCAAAGCCATTAAGCAACACTGAAATTTCTTGCCATGGGCACTCGCGATCTCCTCCAATGTGGAGTTGCCTTCTTGTGGGTAAGAGCTTAAAAAGTGTTGAAATATAATTTCTGTCATTCTATTGCTGTTCCTAGAGGCAGTCAGCAATAAAGCAATACAAAAAAGGCCTTAAATCTAGGGTTAGCGTTAGAGTTACATTAGGGTTAAGGTTAGCATCAGGGTTAGCATTGAATTAAGGTCAGGGATAGCATAAGGGTTAGAGTTAAGGTTACATTTAGGGTTAAGGTTACATTTAGGGATAGGATTGGAATCAAAAGCACACTAGGAGAAAATGCATAGGAAACAAACAAAGCTACTCAGTTATTGCCCTATAACTTACAAACAAAACCCCTCAGAAAACCATGTAAACATGGAATATTTCTAAACTCTAAACCAACTTTAGAAACTATTTAGACAGGGCCTTTTTTTTACCATTTTTTAATTGTGTTAAAGATTTTTCAGGTCAAAACTATGCTTTTATCATATGTTACGGTTTTTTTTTGTACTAGATTATATGATATGATGAAAATAATGGGATATAAAAAACGTTTTATGGCGATAAAAACAATATATAATGTGGGTGGGTTCAATAATGAGAAAGAATTAAAACTACAGCTGAACACAAACAACACAGACATGTAAAAAAAATAGTCCATGTCACCAAGGCACGGCTAAGAAATCATGTGACTAAGGGTTTAAAGTAAATAACCAACACTTTGTAATATGTCTAGAAATCTACTGGCAGTGTAAAGTCTTTAGAATGGGAGTAATGTGGTATTTACAAATTTTTCCAGGACAACTCTAGCAAAATTCTCACTTGTCTAGGCATCTGAGAAAAAATGTTTTGTTGGTGAACAGTGTCCTCTTTTTTCATTTACACAAAATGGTCACCATACATATAAGGCAGTAAAGGACAGAACTGGTGCTATTTCATAAAAAAAGTGCTAAAACAGTAGTATTAACCATGGAAACCAATGGAATACTATGGCAGTGTGCGCTAAATATAGCACTTTTCTTAAGTAGCACCTTTTTTCCCCATAACAAATCTGGCACTATTTCTTTACTAGGCCATATGAGCACCTGTGTACTTCAGACATTTTCTTTGTAGATTGAATGATTCTCCCCCAGAGAGGCTTCTTCCTGTGACTTATGATACTATGCATTTGGAGTACTATTTCTTAACATTTTAATGTTCATACAGTATGTACCCTTGTTTGGAAATTCTGAATTAAAATACTGTCAAAGTTGGTATATGGCAAACCTGTGGATCAATGGCAGGTCCATTACCTAGCTATGTACTATAGGATACAATCAGTCTCCTCATATGGTTAGATATTCCATGCTGCTACCTGGGCTGCACAACAATACTTACTAAAGCTATACAACTTTAATGCAATATACACATTGCAGATGGTATATGTTTGCATGTAGTAACCATTATTACAAATTACAGCTGTCCTAGTGATTTGTTTTAAAAGCAAATCTGTCATTACTAAATAAATATTTAATATTTAAGTCTGATTGTATATTTCATAACATACTAGTTAGTCATTCAGTATCTTTTATGATTTCCCCTATCTTAACACATACTTCTCAAATGAATGCCAGCAGCAATATAATCTGATGTAAAAAAAGCCTGCACTGTATGAAATCATTCTATTTGTTGTTAATTGATGTAATCTACATTTAATTTAAGATTGATACCTTATGAGGCACCAAGGGTATATCTTTGTAGAATGCTGGGATTGTTGCTGTGATTTGACATTACATTACAGACTGGTACTTAAGGTAGAGAGCCCTGCTCGCAAGCTTGTATTCTAAAATGGTTTGTGCTCTTTTCTAGGTTTTAACCCCTAAGTGACAAGACATTTTCACCTTGACTTTCCCTTGGTGACAATGGCTGTTTTGACATTTCATAGATATAGTTTCTAAATGTTGTCCTGAGTTCAGACATATGCATGTTTCCATATTTTTCGGTATTTTTTTTGCGAGTTATGGAGTTTTTTTTTTGTTTTTTTCCAATATTGACCTTTTGACCCCAACCCAAAATGTAACCCTAACAGTAAATTTAACCCCAACTCTAACCTTTATGCTATCCCTTAATATATTTTAATTTAAATTTAATTTTAACACTATCCCTTATGCTAAAAATTATTTAATTTTAATCCTTTTGGATAACTATATAACCAGTTTTAAGCTTATTAATTTTTTTTTACATTGCTATGCTGCTTGGCTACCTCTAGGGGCAGTCAAGTCACTTCCGAAGCTCAGACCACCAGAGGGCATAGCCATATTGACGATCGCTCTGTGGGGCGATTGTGGGTACCCTAGAAAACAATTTTGGTGCAGACCAGCTCCGTTAAAGCGTTGATCGCGAAAACCGCTTGATTCACCACAGGACGTGCCAGGCACTTACATTATCGGGAACGGAGTTCCCGGCAGGACGTGCCTGACACGTCCATTGTCGCGAAGGGGTTAAAGGAAGTAAAGTTCTTGCTGTTGAATTAAATCTTAATATTTTGAATAGTGACAATTATATTGATTGCTTAAACAATGTACAGCACCCAATTTAGTTTGCTGTGAGGCCTGGTATCTCCAACCATTCAGCCACATAAATCTACTATATACAGATAGCTCCAACCAAGATAATATACAACTCCATGTTCCCTGGGCATAAATTTCAAATACTGGACTATCCATTTAATAACCAAATGCCAGATATCATTATAGATACAGGGGATAAGTAGCTCTGCTATATGTTCTTTGGACAGTGTTGCTTTTTTCAAGAGAGCAAAATAATTGTGTCTGCACTAAAACAGAATTGTTCTTTTGCTGTCTGTCTGGCCCTCACTGGCAGTGATTGGAGAGCTCCTGTCTATTTCCCATTAGATGAGTTAAACTTGGAATATTACATTTGTAATGGCACGCTAGGGGCTGGTCTACTGGGGCTATAGCCCCAAATCCCTAGCGCATAGCCCCGAATGGAGACTCTGGGGCTACTTTAGCCCCGAGACTCCTGGGCTATCATTGTTACTTTTTTTTCTCCCACACTGAGCTTTCCTCCTTCTGGGACATGGTCAGGGTGAGGGCTGATCTGGAGAAGAGGCACTGCTATAAGGAGTGCTCTCCCTAGCACCTCCTGGCCATACTGAGCACAGCGCGATCGTATCTCCAGAAGGATATTGATACTTTGGAGCGCGTTCAAAGAAGGGCTACTAAACTGGTTCATGGGTTGACGTGTAAAACTTACCAGGAAAGGTTAAAGCATCTTAACATGTATAGCTTGGAGGAAAGACATAACAGGGGGGATATGATAGAAACATTTAAATTCATAAAAAGAATAAGCACAGTAAAGGAGGAGAGTATATTTAAAAGAAGAAAAACTACCACAACTAGAGGCCATAGTCTTAAATTAGAGGGGCAACAATTTAAAAGTAATATCAGGAGGTATTACTTTACTGAGAGGGTAGTGGATGGATGGAATAGCCTTCAAGCAGAAGTGGTAGAGGTAAACACAGTCAAGGATTGTAAGCATGTATGGATAGGCACAATTCTATCCTAGCTATAAGATAGGGAACCGGGGACTAATAAAAGGATTTAAAAAATTGGGCAGACTAGATGGACCGAATGGTTCTTGTCTGCCGACACATTCTATGTTTCTATAAAATAGCTGCATAGGTTTGCGGAGTATTTAAAGTCATAACATAGTTTTTGGAGATATTTTTGTCGTCTTGAGCAAAGTAGCTGCACGACTTACTGACTCCTACCTCTGTGACTCAGAAATAAGAATGTGCATGCATTAGGAGTTATGGGGGTTGTTGTTTGAGCAGCTTAACTGCAGTGATAGCTTCAGAGGATGGTAGCAGTGAGAGCTAAGACTCTCTTACGTAACCATAGCAACACAAAGCTTGTACAGCCTTATTTGAAATATTGTTACAATGTGCTAAACAGCTATATAATGCATATGAACCTACATTAGTCTTCTGTAGTTAAGTGCAGCTTTGTACTGATTTTTTTCTAAATCTTCCTATTGGAATGGATGATTATGATAGCAATGTTTTTTTTTTTTTTTTTTTTTTTTTTACTGTTATGACTACTGGTTTACCAAACTGGAAAAAGTAAAAACTCAGAAATATAACAACCTCCAAACAATACCTCTGCTTTAATAGCATGACAAGTAAATTATATGCTCAGAGATTTTAACTGGTCTGCTCAGTAAAGAGAGAATTGCAGGGAATTGAGATAAGAAATTCAAACGTTTTCAGCTACAGTAGCCAAGATGGAAAAATTCCACAATGCAGCTGAATGGAGACTGTTTCCAACGCAAATACTTTGGCCTTCATTTTGAAATTCTCATCTCAGTTGCCTGCATTTCTCTCTTTACTGAGTAGACTGTTAAATAACTCTAAATACAATCTGGTTGTCTAATAGAAAACTGCTCTCTTACTGGTCTCTTACTGGCTGTTGTGTATCACTAATGGGCAGGACTAGACTAGGTGGCTGTGTACAATCTTTTTTACTTGCCTTCCAACACAAAGAGAGGAAATTGGCCTGATCAAAAAGGATCATAACTCCTCCCCTTGTGATGTAATAGTTACATAACCCTCCCATTCAATGCAAGTCTGTGATCAGAACTCTGACTTATAGACTGCGTAATGTGTCCCCAGCTCCAAAGTGAGATACTAGTGTTACATACATTTCAGGGGGGGGGGGGGATGTTACCCAAAACGCTATACTTCACAAAATGGCGACACCCAGTCACACTTGTTTAGTAAAATATTCCATAACAAAAACAAAAGACATATCTGTAATCAACAATGCAAAATAAAAAAAATAAACCCTTTTTTTAATTTTTTGTTGGGAGCGTCCGTTTACAGTGGTTTAATTTTACTTTAAGAAATGTCACTATAATATTTGTTTTTATACTGTACAGGGCAACTATAGTATATCATTTACTTGTTTAATTGAAGGATTGCATTCAGTGGAGCGAAGAAGGCTGAATAAGGTCCATTAATGGTATGCATTAATTAAAGAAAGTCTATATAAACCATTTAAACTTAATGCAATCTTTCAGTTAAACATAGGTTAATTGTTTTGGGAAGTTGCCCTTTAATTTTGATTAATTGATACTAATTTAAATTAAAATGTTAGATACACTTTCCTATGGCACAATTGATGTACAATACATTTTTTAACATTTATTTTTTATAAAACCCTTTGCTAAAACTGTATTTAGGCACAAATTCCCTTTACTGGATGACAACCACTAGCCACTATAACAATCTGGCACACAAAGGACCTACCTCAAAACCCAACATTTTGATGCTGAATAATCAGGACATTTCCTGCTGTCTTGGAGGCCAGATTGTGATAGTGACATAACAGCCACTAACCCTTATGGTTAAAACGGGCACTTGAGGACATGTTGAAAAACACTGTCTGGTACACAGCTACTAAATGAGCTTGCAGATGCTTTCCTGCAGTATATTTACTTTCTAAACACTTCCACTTGCATAGAATTTTTAGAACAGTTTATGTGAAAAAAAGTCTTGACCTCCATTAATGGCACTAATCATGATTCCAAAATTGTCGTTGGAATTGTCGTTTTGCAAATATGTTTTCTGAACATTTTAATTTTGCAGTTGATGAAAGTTGTCATCTATTTTCAATTTACTTTAGTAAATACCGGAATAGACTGCGCTTGTATAAACGACTGTGAGGGACTGTTTGACGTTTGGCACGTAGACCATCAATTTGTAACCCAAGAGACAACTAGGCAACATGTCATAAATGCAATAAAAACCCTTGTTTTGCTTGCTAAATTTACACCAAAAGACCTTGCTATTAACCTTCAGCTTAGTTTATCTACTGATGTATGTTCAAGGACAAACTATGATATGCTGATGTAATTGCTGAACCAAAGGTCACAAGTTATTGACCTCAAGCCAGCATACGTTATATAAACTTCTCTCACCCTTGGGCTTAGCTTTGGATGAGGTCATGTATTCTGCCTTTCTCTTTATTGTTAAGGTTCCACAGTTGGTTATTTGGGGAATTAATTTCCAATTATATGTAGCCGCCAAGAGGTGGTTTGCCTGCTTCTCAGTTGATTGTGAAAATAGTTTATTATTAAACATTTCCTGTACTGTATCTTATTTATAACAAAGCTTATTCTTAATGCAACATAATAGGGTTAGACAGATAATCTCATCCAGTAAAGGCATGTAGCAGTGGTGGAACAAGCCTATTAAAGTCCCTGGTGCAGAAAAAATTGCTGGTCCCCTGCCAGGCAAATTTGACTAACTGTGGCTGTGATACTGGACAGAGTGCCTTTCATGGCCCCCTTAAAGGAATGGGCGCAAATGCATTGTACCCCATTGTTTCTCCTGAAAGATGTGGGCATCTGAAATCACTCTGCATTTTAAATGTACATTGTAACGGAACGGCTGCCCAAGGCAGCCCGTTGTGGAAAATCACCTTATTAACCCCCGATTAAAGCTCAGCATCCACCCAGCAACTTTTTCTGGAACCTTGTTCTTTGTACCCATATAGAGGACAGGACCACTAGCAGTTAGGTACAGCAAGAATGTACAAACTTTAAATGGCACACAGACTACTATATATACACAAACATGACATCAACTGGGGGGTGGAGTGGGGGGCACAGGGGAACTAATTATAATATAGCAAGCCTCAAACAATAGAAAACCTAATCTTAAACAGGTAATTAATTACATTATAACTTAAAATAAACATGCCACCTTTAGACAGACATCCAGACTACAAGAGACAATAGATGGCTCACAAGACAGTAAACACTTATTGATTAGATAAGTTCACATTTCAACACTAACATATAATAACATTTCACACACTACTTGGAATAGCTTTGCCTGGGCACCTTGTGTTGAATTCCTTGCTGCACTGAAAGGGTGCCTCAGGTCACTGTCAAGGTGTCTACAGGGCAAAGGCCCTAATTACTGACAGGCTATTGGGCCTTTGGGAAAAGGGGACAACACGGGACCCCACAGAGCTAGTCAATAGTCAATAGTGATTTGTCCTTTGAGAATGCTATAACCCCAGTGCCAGGAGAGCCTAGGGCACGCAACACAGGGGAGGGGTAGTCCTTTACCGTTTGAGGGACCATAGTCCACAGGGAGGTGTTTGGCCCACAGGACTTTCCAAGGGCCCCAGTCATGGTGGATCTCCAAACTCATTTCGTGACATACATATTTAACTGGTTGAACTTGGAAAGATAGTTCCGTTGGTTATTTAATCAACTGTAACACCTAATGGTTGCAGCTGTAATTCCTGCCAGAGTAGACTTATCTTTCACCCTTCCATCATTAAGAAAATGAGAAAAAATAAGTTGGGTAATAACACAAACATAATGCTGGATTCAGTTTGTAACAATTAAGGGCAGACTGGTAATGCCCCCGTATAGGACTGAGGGCCAAGCTAACTAAATGGCCTGGTACTATATATATCACAATCAAACTATCCATCCAAAGTTAAAGTCTCTGTGGTGCAACATATAGAAAACAAAAAGGATGTAAGTAAGCAATCATACCTAAAATCCTGGCGTTATCATATCACATAGTAATTGCACATTACTAGATAGAATCAAGATCATGCATCTATGCACAATACAAAAATATTATAAAATAGATGCACAACCTATAGATCTTTTTTTATACAGCATGTTAAATTGGGCCCATTATGCTTATTGGAACAGATGTAGCCTGTGTTATTGAACCCTTTTCTTTAAAAAAAAAAAAAAATAGGCTTTGGTACCTGCAAGTTTCAGGTAAAAATGTAATTTCTTGAAAAATGGTTTTCTGCTACAAATGTGTTTATTTGATTGTTTGAGGATTTCAGAGAATTTATTACAGTTTAAAGTCATCTAGTATTGCAGATTTCCTTCTAACACAAAATGCAAAACCGGGTTGCTGGTTTTCTTGTGGGGATCCATGCTGTTATGATAAGTTCTCCTCCTTCTTCTGAAAGGGGAGTCTCCAACATTGATTGATGGGAGCCAATCAGAGGGCAGCAATAGAAATAAATGAGGATACCGTATATGCTGCCTCACATGGATGAGCATTCACAGCCCGCATGCTTCCCTTTGGAGATGCATGGGGATTCAGTATGCATCTGTGTGCTGTGTTTCTGAATATCGTTCATAAAAATCAGTTTTATAAAAATCTGAACATTTCTGCATATATAGGAACCATGCATTTTCTTTTCTAATCTCAAATATGCAAAAATATTCATGTTTGAATATGAAAAAATGTGGAAATACTTAATGCAGCATCCTCTATATGCAAGTATGAGATCTGTACCACACGTGATGAGATCTGGCATTTAAAAACAATGCTCGGTTTTATTGACTGTGTTTTTTTTTTTTTTTTTTAGTCATACTGAAATATGTCATACCATATTGTCATCACCGAACAAATCTAGGACACAACATCTCCCTGACCAGTGAGTTCTTTGAATGACTAGATTCATTAAAGAAAGTGCTTAAATGGTACTTTCCCCACAGGGTTTCTTTCTTTCAAAGAAAATGCAATTTTAAAAATGTGCTATGCGTAAAAGCTCTGTCCCTACAGGTATCTTGGGAAAAAGGAATCCGCTCTGCTCAGATGCATTCATGAAGTGTTCATAGAGAAAATCTCTTAGGCACAGGTAGCATAGAATAGCTTGTGCTGGTGATTTTTAGGAGGAAATAGCTCAATTAAATTGTATTTATAGGTATACAATATCCAAAAACTGCCCAATGTTCTATGCTCAAAGGTTAAACTATAACCTTCTAAACATAAATTAATATGGGACATGGCATCATGGGTGGAATACATCAAACATATGGCCCACACATAGCCCTCCACCACGTGGAACCTCTTAATAGAGGAGATCTGTGTTTCAAAAAAAATGAACACAGATCTTAAATGCAAAGAGGTATTATTCTCTATCTCTGCGATGAGTGCATTTCCAGCAATCAGTACTGTTGATGAAGGACTTGTACTATCAGAAATATTGATCGCTTCTCTGTTTATTAACGTCAGGAGAGAGAATTCTCAATATACAAAGTCCTGCATGGTCAAGACTGATAAGCCATTTGGGAATTCCATACAACAATGCAGTGGCATGTTCTATGACCGCTTACTCCAAAACATCACATCTGTGAGTTCAATAAGCTCCAGATCTTCTAGGGTATCAATAGATCCTTGTAAAATCTCTCCAGCTTCCTTAGTTGACACATGACTGAAAATATTTGTACTCCTCTTTAAATTTGGGGCATGGCTACTACAAACTCAAGTTAAATTGTGTAAATTCCCCCGTAGAGGAGCTTCATTTCGGAGAGATGGTCATTACATTCCATGGAACAGAGGTGACAACATGCCTTCAGAATCAGCAGAAATAAATCTATTATTGGGATCTTCCCAACAGCATGTGGAGACCCTTGAGGTGGTGAGATGTATCAATCATGGAGATGCTGACATGCTTTGTATTTCTCTTACAAGAGTCAGATAACATGTCTCTGCCTGACAGAAATATGGAATTCTGGGTAATGGAATCTGACCCTAGCTAACAAAAGACCCATAAAGTCGGTCTACTCGTTAATGAGAACAACATATTCAGCAATATATTATACTGCACCAAATATAAAAATATTAACAATGTTATTTTAATTTTAACATTCTGCTGCTACAAAAAAAAGTGTAAATAAGCATGGGAGACATATAACGCATAAAACAATCACACATTTATTAAACATTCATATAAAAATCCGTATTAAAAGCAATTGCACCAAACCTGGGACATAATATCCTCAATCAAAAAGAAACAGTAGCGTTTTCCTTAATATACGATAAATACATTCAATACACTGTCTCAAAATATCAAATACAGCACACAAATCAACAAATGCATATTAATTACACAGTGATGCAAGTGCAAGGTGGAAGTTCCGGTTCTACTAGCCTTTATCAAGTGGTGTCCAAAAAAAAATCTAAACCTGCCCTTTAGCACATTTATGCTATAATTCATATTTAATTCAGATAAATTAATACTGAATTAGGTTCAAATATTACATTACACTTCTGCAAAAATAAACAGAAAATACATGTCCTTTTTTACATAAATTTTAAGTTAGAAGGAATACACTGCTGGGTAATACAACCCCAAAGAACTATGAACAACCGGTACCCCTCATCCTCCAATTTAAACTTTACTTTTTTATTTAACAGTCTAATAACTACCAAAGCCTTGCCAGAAATTGTTAGTGAGCCTAAACATAAAGCAAGAACCGATATTGATACTTAAGCGTAATAAACGTGGTCTGTTTTTTAAAATATAAAATACAATATTCCAAGTTATCTTTTCTTGATAGTTTTTTTGCTAAAACAAAATGGAAACTGCAAAAGTTTGGTGGAGGGAATGTTCCTAAAAAATATTTAGTTTTTTCTAGGAAACTATGACTGAAATTGAATTGTTTTGGTGATGTCAATCATCTCTCAAGGGTATCTTGACAATTTCTGACAAAGATAATGTATTATTCTTGAAAACAGTGCTCAAATTATAAATGACAGAACTGATGCAGGGTAGATTACATATATGTATATATACTTTCACACTACCTGTAATAAAAGGTGTATTTACCACCAGCTCTTTCTGTCAGCCAGTACCTGATGAGTTTCCAAAGTGTGAAGAAAATGTGAGTTTTGCTGTATTGCCAGCCAGGAAAAAGCCATACATGTTGACATTTTCCAACAGCTGTGTGAAACAGCTCCGATACACAGGAAACCTCGCTTTGTATACATGTAGTTTCCTTGGTGTCCAAGTATTTCATTTTTTTTTTCATGGTCTCATAGCTCTGATTCCCGCCTCCACACCATTCTCTATTACTGGCTTTCGTAACAGAGCTGCCGATAGAAAAAGCTGTAGGTGAGTTGTTCTTTTTCTAAATAATATCATTTGGTGGTATGTTGAGCAAATCCTTACTTGCAATTCACCACACAATAAGTAAATTTGATTTCTTTCAATAAAAATCTATGTGTGGCTCAGGAAGTAGAGAAACTGGCTTTCATTGTGATGTTTGCAGATGCAGAATTCCTCTAGACGCTGTCTATGAATATTTTAGTATTTTAGGAACCGTACAGAAAACTGACTAAGCAGTGGTGAATATGTGCTGATTATAAAATATCTGCTATTCTCCACAGATGCTCCTAGACTAATAAGTGTCATCACTTATAAACTATACTTATAGTGTATTATGTTTTAATTATGGTTATGTATAGATTTGTATAAAGCTATATTTCATTGTCTTTGGTTTTAATTAGATTACATGGATACGTAGAATGTGACCGCAGATATGAACCATTTGGCCCATTTTACTGTAAAATTCCATTAGTCCTTGTTCTAATCATCAATGTACGATAGCCTTATGCCTATCCGATGCAAGTTTAAATTCCCTCACCATATCTACCTTCAGCACCTCCACTGGAAGTTAATTCCATTCATCCACCACACTTGTAATTTTTAACCTTTACCTCTCTATTTTAACACTTCTTTTAAATGTACTTCCCTCCTTAACAGAGTTGATTCCCTTTATGTATTTAAATGTTGCTATCAAAAATCCCCTCCTGTACATGCTAAGATCCTTTAACCTCTCCTGATATGTTTTATCCTGCATCCCATGAACCAGTTAGGTAGCCCTTCTCTGAAGTTTCCAAAGTATCAATATTCTTCTGTTCATACGTAGACACACATGGGGATAGTGTAGTATGAGGAGCTATCCCCAAGTCCATCTGCTTTTTAAATAACCATAAATAGTTGTAAATTATCACAATGTAGGTTGAAGAGACAGAAATCACTATACAGCTGATTAAACATATACTTGATTACAAATGAAAAACTAAACTGCTTGAATGCTTTGCATTATTCTGTATATGTACTAAATATAGTCCTATATGGGGGCAGCCATGTTGTTTTGAATCTTGGGTCAGAAAATGAAGATCTGACCCATCTGACACAAGATGTCTGCTTCCTGATAGAACGATATAAGGAAAGATGGCTCAATATGGTTTATATTCTTTCCTTTAAGCATTTATATATAAAGTGTCTACACTTGATGCAAGATTTCAATTAGACAGAGCTTTATATTTTACTGACATTTGTCCTTTAATTGGGGATGACTGCATATCACTGAGAAACACAGGCTTCAAAATCAGTTTCCTAAAGGAAACTTTTTTATCCTCAACGATTTTTATATATTTGCACAGCTTAGAGGTGATACATTACTTAAAAAAAAAACAAAAAAAAGTTATGATATAGTTAAATATACATTATTAGGTCCATCAGTGCAAAGGTTCAGCACAGGAAGGAAATATGTCCAAATCTCTGTTGTGCGTTGTGCTGATCTGTTTAATCCTTCTAGACCTTTTCTAGATTATGCCATTCAAATACAATGTAAACAGGCCTGCTTAAAATAGACTCGCTTGGCTTAAATCCATACTTGTTTTTCATCCAAGCAGCTTTTGTAGTCTTGGAAATTATACACAGAAGATGCTTTTCTTGGATCCAAACAGGGCAACCTGAGGCCATCAAACTGCTGTCTGACAACAACTCTCATTGCCCTCAGCATTTACATCCAATGAAATATGGATTGGGCAAACACTATAGATGAAAGCACGCACATAAATATAAACTATAAAAGGGGTGGAGAACACACTGCGCCAATATGTGACAGAAGTGGCGGCAACAAAATCAACCAGTATTCCACTACTGGTACAAAAAACAACAACAACCATATAAAAGTGTGAAAATGTGCGCTACAACCAAACACTAAATACAGAGATTACCCTTGAATACAGAGGTTTAAGGTAATCCTCTCATGGAAATATAAAGGGAAAAACAAAAAAATAACAATATAGTGTAGTATTTGCAGAAAAATTTGTAAGTGAATATGGAAAACTCACATACCGTATTTGCTCGATTATAAGACGACCCTGATTATAAGACGACCCCCCCAAATTTGTACATTCCTTTAGGAAAAAAACTAAAAGCCTGATTATAAGACTACTCTATAGGAAAAAAGTTTAACTTGTATATATGTAAATTGCTTTTTAATATTTAATAAAAAATGTATATTATACAAATGCATTTCTTGTTTTTATTTGCTTTTATGTGCCAATGCGGCCTCTCTCCCGCTCCCTCAGCTGTCTTTCCCCCCCAGCGTTGTCTCTCTCTCCCCCCAAAACTTCTCTCTCTTGTCTCTATCTATCCCCCTCCCCTTTTCTCTCTGTCCCCCTCCCTCCCCTTGTCTGTGTTTCCCCCCCCTTGTCTGTCTGTGTCCTCCCCTCTCCCCCTCCTTTTGTCTATCTCTATCCCCCCTCCTCTTTTATCTCGGTCCCCCTCCCTCCCCTTGTCTGTGTCTCCCCCCTTTGTCTGTCTGTGTCCTCCCCCCTCCCCCTCTCTTTGTCTCTTTCTCCCCCCCCCTCCCCTTGTCTGTCTGTGTCCTCTGTCCACCCCCCTCCCCCTTACCTGGTTTTGTTCCCTGGTGGCTAGTGGGGGCAGCCGGGGGATGTCTGCACGATACGTGCAGACATCCTCCATGCTGCCCGACATGGCTGTCTATTATGACGGACAGCTGGTCCCTTTTGGGGGGGTCGTCTTATAATCAGGGTCGTCTTATAATCGAGCAAATACGGTTCGTGAGTTTTCCATATTCACTTACAAATTTTTCTGCAAATACTACACTATATTGTTATTTTTTTGTTTTTCCCTTTATATTTCCATGAGAGGATTGCCTTAAACCTCTGTACTTGCACGGAGAGGATTACCTCAGATTCAAGGGTAATCTCTGTATTTAGTATTTGGTTGTAGCGCACATTTTCACACTTTTATATGGTTGTTGTTGTTTTTTGTACCAGTAGTGGAATACTGGTTGATTTTGTTGCCGCCACTTCTGTCGTGCAGACATCCCCCAGCTGCCCGATTCTCCCTGGTGGCTAGTGGGGCAGCAGACTTCCTTTGCTGTTAGAGATGGGGATCCAGGTCCCCTGCAGCTCTGCTGGGGACCTGGATCCCAGTCTTATAGTCTGACCTCATTTGCTCTGAAAAAAACCTTGTCTTATATTCGAGCAAATACGGTATTACTGAGCAGAAATCTGCTCAGTTTCAAGTACACCACAGGAGCCCCACGTAGGGTCAAAGGTCCACGGCAATCACAGGGAGACTTCCAGCAGTATGAGAGAACACAGGGAGAGACTCTTAGAATGGGTACTTTTGTTACATATAAAAAAAAAAAAAATCTTACATTAAAATAAGCAAGGTCCAGTATTAAGTGCAGATGGTGCAAATTAGACATGTGCAAAACTAAAATTTTCGTTTCGTTTTCGTCCATTCGGACGAAAATTTTATTTATTTCGTCTAAAACGAATTTCGTTCATTACTGCATTCGTTTCGGAAGAAATTCGTTCATTATTTTCATTTCGTTTAGTTGTATTCGTTCGTTTTATAGAATACGTGTAATACTATTGGCTTTCTAGAAACCGAACGAGAGCCCCATTCATAAGAAATTCTTATGAATGGGGCTCTCGTTCGGTTCATAGAAAGGCAATAGTATTACATGTTTTCCATAAGCCGAAAGTCTATAAACCGAACGTTCGGTTTATAGACTTTCGGCTTATGGAATACATGTAATCCTATTGCTATTCTATAAACCGAACGTTGGGTTTATAGAATAGCAATAGTATTACATGTTTTCCATAAGCCGAAAGTCTATAAACCGAACGTTCGGTTTATAGACTTTCGGCTTATGGAATACATGTAATCCTATTGCTATTCTATAAACCGAACGTTCGGTTTATAGAATAGCAATAGGATTACATGTATTACATTAGCCGACAGCCTATAAACCAAACGTTCGGTTTATAGATTGTCGGGATTTCACTACACGGAGACAGAGTCTCCATTCATTATGAATGGAGACTTTGTCTACGTGTACTTACATTAGCCGACAGCCTATAAACCGAACGTTCGGTTTATAGGTTGTCGGCATTTCACTACACGGAGACAGAATGGAGACTTTGTCTCCGTGTAGTGAAATGCCGACAACCTATAAACCGAACGTTCGGTTTATAGGCTGTCGGCTAATGTAAGTACATGGAGACAAAGTCTCCATTCATAATTAATGGAGAATCTGTCTCCGTGTAGTGAAATGCCGACAACCTATAAACCGAACGTTCGGTTTATAGGCTGTCGGCTAATGTAAGTACACGTAGACAAAGTCTCCATTCATAATGAATGGAGACTCTGTCTCCGTGTAGTGAAATCCCGACAACCTATAAACCGAACGTTCGGTTTATAGGCTGTCGGCATTTCACTACACGGAGACAGAGTCTCCATTCATAAATTTATGAATGGAGACTTTGTCTCCGTGTAGTGAAATCCCGACAGCCTATAAACCGAACGTTCGGTTTATAGGCTGTCGGCATATGTAATACATGTAATCCTATTGCTATTCTATAAACCGAACTTTCAAGTCGTTCGGTTTATGGAATGTAAGTGTACTATGCTATTGTATTCTATAAACCGACTCTATTTCGGCTTATAGAATGCAATAGTACTACGAATGGACGAATGAACGAATGATTTTCATTTATTAATCATTCGTTCATTCGGCTTTCGTTAGCTTAGCATTTTCGTTATTCGTTTTTCGGACGAATGGACGAAAATGCTATTTTCGGACGAAAATGCATTTGTCCGAAAACGAATGCACATGTCTAGTGCAAATCAAGATCACATATGTCCCAAAAAGTCCACAAGGTTCCTCTCCCTTCACACAACTCGTGTTGCCTGGCTTGTAAGGCTTTTTCAAGTGTCACTCTTGTACTTGCACGGAGAGGATTACCTCAGATTCAAGTGTAATCTCTGTATTTAGTGTTTGGTTGTAGCGCACATTTTCACACTTTTACATAAATATAAACATTCATGATGAGCTCATGTTAATAATGTTAAAAAATAAAATGTTGGGCATATTTTATTGATATGATTGTTATCTTTATTGTTATTTTTATAAAAAAATCCTATTGTGTCTGAAAACACAAGGGTTGGGTAGATGCCCTTCTGGATAAAGAAAAGAGCCACATTAGATATCTTAAAGCAGACAAATAAATTCTCACACGGCTTTATTTTTATTTATAATTTTTAAAAAAGGACACTAGAAAACCACTATTAGATACATGTTTTCAGGATTTTTCTAGAGACAGTTTTTTCTAAAAATGGACATCCCTAGTACTTTTTGGGAGCCAATTCTTTTGCTTCTATAGACAAGTATGGGGGTATGTATTTGTAATTCGATTTTTAATTCATCTAATTGTACATTTATTTTGTGTCCCTTACTATTAACAAATGTTGACAACATTTTCATTGACCTATATGACCGATATAGATGTTCTGGAAATTGATTGTAAAAGGAATGATGGTTCTGTAGGTATAGCTTTCGTTTAATTAATACAACATAAACAAAAATCGCAAAAAGGACATAATTTGTGAAATATGTGTGTTAGCCTGAACTAGAGCCAACCCAAGAGCAACTGACACCCACTTGGACAACCTCAAGAAGATGAAACAATCTGATGTTGGTCTGCTGGAAACTAATAGGATATGTAGGTAGAATTAAAAAGTAATTAGTAAAATCAGATTGTGTCATTCATCCTACAGACTTCACATTATACACAGGTGACATAGTTCCTAAGCTTAAAACCACAATATTAGTAACACATGTATACTGATTTGAAAAGCAAGAAGAACAAGCTTGAAGAATCTGTTTAGAAAACGTAATTTAATGATGCTAAAAGTGGGGTAGGTGACACTTAGTTTAAAACATTTATGATGCGTTGTTAATATGATTAGCATATCTAGAGATCATCTTTGTAGTCACTGGGCTCTATTCAATGCAATACAATGACTAAAGTTCATTTATGTCCAGGTCATTGAATGCTATAGACTGCAACAGAACAGTTTGAATTAAAAAACAGTGATAAGTGATAACACTTTTCGACTGGATAATTTTCCATTGTTACTATTAAATATAGTTATTGTTACATATTTTTATCTAGTGGTTTCATAGCTTAACATATCAGAAAGTATGGCATAATTGCCTTGTTTTAATCCATGTTGCTACACAACATAACATGTGTCCAAGCAGTAATTTATTACTTTTTTTTAGTATACGATTAATCTTCACAGTATTTCCTAATTTGAATGTTCATAGCCTCCGCTTCAAAGTCAGTTATAAGATTCCGCCATAGTGTCCTATATTACTAAAGGGCAGACTAATAATAATATTCTAATCTAATTAAAAAAAAATCATCAGCAGATAAAGAATGTTATAATTACCCAATTTGATGGCACTCATTTTACTGACTTCAGAAGAATGAAGGCTGATCTGACCTTGCTTGGTGAGCATGCATACAAAATCATAGGTATGCATGTATGCACTGGCCATCCCCATTCAACTCTCTGCAGTCATAAAAAAAATACTTTGCACATGCATAGTGCACACTATGAGGGGCAGGTATAAAAACTCCCACTAAGTAAAGTGTCGGGAGGGGTAAAAAAAAAAAAAAAAGGGTGCAAACTCTGTTTCGTATGTATAATGGCAATTGTTCCTGAATCCCTACACTTTTCAGTTTGGGAGAAGGACGCCAAACAGCGTTTCCCGACATGTATACATTGGCTGCACTGGCGCAAGATGTGCCGGCATAACCAGAAGGTACATAACAATTAGAGGAAGTGCAGACTGTCAGTATTAGGCACTTTCAATGTGTGTTCCGTGTTGATGCATGGCCCTCTATTTGGGAATGTGCGCTGTTTATCCAATCACATTTACAAGGATTATTTTCTATAAACAGTGAACCGCCATGAACTGACAACTGAATTGCAAAAATTAGACTTAAACAGCTAAGCTGACAAAAATATCCTTTCATCACTACCATTCACTGTTTACTGAATAGACCCATTCTCCCATCGTTCCACTTTGTCATAAATAGTGCAAGCTAAAAGTGTGTAATTTTTTTTTTTATAAACTACATAGAAATGTTGCCAGTAGAAAACTGAACATTTAATTGTGCTGACTTTCCTACTTCAGGAATAAAGAAACAAACTGGTGCATAACCTTGTTTATATTCTGCTGCTATTTTGGTCGAATGTGTGCAATAAAAATTCCATTTTAAAATAGCGTTTGCTTTCGATAAACATTTTTAGGAGTTCAGCCTAGATATCTGACTAAGCACAAGGTGCCTAGGGGGATTAAACTAAGTGGGAGGCTGCCAAATGCTTGAATGGTTCTAGTCTTTGGGAAAGCTTAAGTTAAGGAAGAGCATGCTGTATCTCTAAATTGTAATTGTGAATATCACACGCTATCACTCCAGGCAGAATTGCTATCAGTAAAGACAAATGGATTACAGCCATCTGTGAAGGTATCTCTGTGTGCACAAGTTCAAAGCAGCAAATGACATGTTATCTAAGCACTGTTATATGCTGTGACATCCTGTATATCAGCCTATTTTCGGAATGAGGTTAACCTGTTACAAATGACCCTTTAAATACTAATTCCATGTGAGCAGGGCCTTTCTGACATTTGTTCAAGAAAGTCTTATATGTTGTATCTACTATGCTGTGTGTGTTCCGATACCTGCCTTGTACAATGATAAAGAGATGTACATCATGTTATATACGAAAAAGCGAAATGTTTGCTAATGTATAATCCAAGTAAAGTGTTTGGCTTTTTGATGCATGCTAAGGGATGTACCACCAATATTAATTAATGAAGGTGTCTCACTGCTGACCTAAGTGAAGCTCCACTGCAGTTTCTTAGTCCAACTGTACACCTGGGCAGCAGTGATTGTATTGGTGGACTTATGGGTACTTTACTAATGGGTAGAGAGCAGTGAACAAGGGAAAAAGGGAAAAGAGAAACAAAAGTCAGAAAACAAGTTTTACTTTTCTTTGGTAAAAATTTTCCTGACAGTTGCTGTTAAGTTTTTTGTGGGTGCTTGGTGCCCTTTCATCAGCCCACCTTATACTATCAGTGGTAGGCACACATCAACTTGCAAGGCAGATTTGCTGACAGATAAGGTACATAGACTGACTGGTAGACAAGACAGTTGGATTGAAATATCAAAAGTGAAAAGTGGTGCAGCCCCAGCTCTCCTGCTCCTTTTGCCTTACCTTCCCTGCTTACCTTCCCTGGTGCCCCACCAGCCAGAATTTTAAGACCAGGCTTGTAAAACATTGGCCTAAGGCCAATGTTAAGTCTGTGCAGACAATTGCTTTATAATTTTTGGAATAAAACCTGGCATCCCTAGTTTGAACCATTTGAAAAATTTGTTCTGCGTCTGTGTCCTGTACTCTTCTATATATTTTTTCTTATTATTATTATTTTTATTATTATTATTATTATTATTATTTGTGTTATTTCAAAAACATGCTTTCAAAAAGCTTACTTTTTCAGTTAAAATAACCAAAGACAGTTGATTGTGAAACTATTACACTTCAGTTTAAAAATATCAATTTATTTTACTAATTGATTTGCCAGAGTAAGATGTTTTAAGTATCCTTAAAAAAACATATTTGATAATCTCTTGACATAAAATCCATGGCAGATGTATGCATGCATAATTATAATGCTTTGTGCAAGTGGTATATACATCTGCAGCCATTAATTAATGACTTGATCACACTGTAACATCTGACAAGCTTCATGGGTGGGTGTGGAGTGATTGTCTATAGGGGAGGGATGGAGGAAATACTGAAAGGTCAGCCATGAAGGCTACATGCAGTATAAAACTTGGAACCCAGTACTAAACTGTAGTCACGGGGATGACAGATAACGCAGCCAAGCAGAGAACCAGTGAACCAATGTCTTTCTACATATTTTCAGAGAATAGATCCAATTAGGAGAAGGCAAGAAAAATTACAAGAAATTACAGTTTCTTGAGACTCGAAGGTGACATTAATTGGAAAGAAGTGAGCAAATACTAATTGTTCCATTTTGTTACTTTCTGTCAACAGAACCTTTTTTGCTGAAATTTTTTCTAAGCTAATTTTATCCTAAGGAACTAAATAAATGTCATTGTACATGGAGAAAAGGAGACCATGTACATACTTCCATAGTGTATATCTGTATATTTATCAGAGAATGGATAATGTACCAGAAAGATTGGTGAAAGATAATGGCAGTCTGCACAACAGCCTATCAGTTTGTGTTGGACCATGGAAACGTGCACCAAACCTATGTGAATCATATAGACAAATACCATTCAAATGTACTTAATAAAATAATGATATCATAAAAACTGGCATGTACTTTGATACTTCCCTGGTCTGGTCGGTGACTGTCTCTTTCTCCTACTGCAGATACAGCTGGTATGGAGGCTGGCACACGCAGACTGTGTCAGCTCATGCACAGCCAATAAAAGTGGGGGATCACATGATCTGATCGGGGTGTGCCTTTTCTGTGGATCTCTCACTGAGAGAGAGAGATCATAATTTTGCCATGGAATCAGCACAGGGGACCTTATTTAGTGGAATGAACCATACAAGCAGGGTGAAGCCCCAGGGTGAAACCCCACTCTGATTGGCTGTGTGTGCGCTGGCACTGTCAGCCTCCGCACTGGCTGTGTCTCAGCTCTGACTGAGCTTTATTTGGGTATTTCTGTTCATTATTAGATTGACATTTTGGTTGTGGGATGTGTCCATTTAGAAGTTTAAATCTGTGTTCTTTACTGGACACAGTCAGTGTCGGGCTGGGCCGGGGGGCAGGGTGGCAATTGCCCCCCAGGCCGCCCTAAGCTATTTAAAACACGGCCGCTGGGCCAGTGTTTAAAAAAAAAAAAAATTAAAAAAAAAAAAAAACGTGCTTGCAGGCACAGACGGAGGTGAGAAGGGATCGGAAGATCCCCTCTCACCTCCGCTCTGCCTGCAAAGCTGCACGGGGAGCCGAACAGGCAGCACAGAGAAACCTCCGTGCTGCCTGTTCGGCTCCCTGTGCAGTCTGACACGGAAGTGCCGACAGTCACGTGATCGGCGCTCTGACGTCAGACGCGCGCCGATCACGTGACCTGTCGGCACAACCGCCGGGAGGCCGAAAAGGCAGCATGGAGGGACCATGCTGCCTGCCACCAGGGAAGTCCTCCTGCCACTAGCCACCGGGGAAGTCCTCCTGCCACTAGCCACCAGGGAAGTCCTGCCACTAGCCACCAGGGAAAAAGGTAAGGGGGGGGGGGGGCTTTTAAACACTGGCATATTATTGGACAAATTGGCTGGCAAATAACACTGGCATATTATTGTGCAAATTGGCTGGGGAATATTACATGGCAAATAACACTGGCATATTATTGGGCAAATTGGCTGGGGCATATTACATGGCAAATAAGACTGGCATATTATTGGGCAAATTGGCTGGCGAATAGTACATGGCAAATAAGACTGGCATATTATTGGGAAAATTGGCTGGGGAATATTACATGGCAAATAACACTGGCATATTATTGGGCAAATTGGCTGGGGCATATTACATTGCTAATAACACTGGTATATTATTGGGAAAATTGGCTGGGGAATATTACATGGCAAATAAGACTGGCATATTATTGGGCAAATTGGCTGGGGCATATTACATGGCAAATAAGACTGGCATATTATCGGGCAAATTGGCTGGGGCATATTACATGGCAAATAAGACTGGCATATTATTGGGCAAATTGGCTGGGGAATATTACATGGCAAATAAGACTGGCATATTATTGGGCAAATTGGCTGGGGCATATTACATGGCTAATAACACTGGCATATTATTGGGCAAATTGGCTAGGGAATATTACATGGCAAATAAGACTGGCATATTATTGGGCAAATTGGCTGGGGAATATTAAATGGCAGAATAACACTGGCATATTATTGGACAAATTGGCTGGGGCATATTACATGGCAAATAAGACTGGCATATTATTGGGCAAATTGGCTGGGGAATATTACATGGCAAATAAGACTGGCATATTATTGGGCAAATTGGCTGGGGAATATTAAATGGCAGAATAACACTGGCATATTATTGGACAAATTGGATGGGGAATATTACATGGCAAATAAGACTGGCATATTATTGGGCAAATTGGCTTGGGCATATTACATGGCAAATAAGACTGGCATATTATTGGGAAAATTGGCTGGGGCATATTACATGGCAAATAAGACTGGCATATTATTGGGCAAATTGGCTGGGGCATATTACATGGCAAATAACACTGGCATATTATTGGGCAAATTGGCTGGGGAATATTACATGGCAATTAACACTGGCATATTGGGCAAATTAGCAGGGGCATATTAAATTGCAGATAACCTTGGAATATTATTGGGCAAATTTACTGAGTCATATTAAATTGCAGAATAACACTGGCATATTATGGGACAAATTGGCTGGGGAATATTAATGGCAAATAATATTGGAAATGTGTATGTAATGGGGTGATGGAGGCATGTAAATGTGGTGATGGGGCATGTCCTGGTGTGCAACGTGGGTTATGGGTCATGTCGTAGGTGTGCAACGTGGGTAGGGGGGGGGGTGCCCAAATTTTGGGATATTGGGTGTCTAAATCCTGGCATATTGAGGGGCATAATCCTGGCATATTGAGGGGGAAATCCTGGCATATTGAGGGGCATAATCCTGGCATATTGAGGGGCATAATCCTGGCATATTGAGGGGAAAATCCTGGCATATTGAGGGGGCATCATCTTGGCATATTGAGGAGAAAATCCTGGCATTTTGAGGGGCATAATCCTGGCATATTGAGGGGCATAATCCTGGCATATTGAGGGGCATAATCCTGGCATACTGAGGGGCATAATCCTGGCATTTTGTAAGGGAAAATTCTAGCATATTAAATGGCAAATCCTGGTATATTGTGGGGGAAAATCCTGGCAATATTCGTTATAAAACAAGGAAAAGATGGCCGTGGATGGGGAGGCGATTCGATGATGCAATGGGCCACTTGACTGGATTTGCCCCCCAGGCCTAAGGCTGCCAGCCCTCCCCTGGACACAGTAGACGTTATTTCTAGCAATACTGTGAACAATTTACATTATCTCTTTAGGAGTGTTTCATGTGTTTTGATAGTTTAATATGACCAAAAGGGTTATACAATAACTGTTAAACTTAATTTGTTTGTGAAAATAACTGAAAACCCATTGAAAATGGAGTCTTTTTTGGGAATCCCAAGATGGCTCCAAGCCACATGGTAACAGTAACACTAACAAAGACACAATCAGATTAGCTTACAGTACAGCTCACACTAAACTTTCACTAGCTCAATTACTAGATCCAAATACATTTGCCAACACCTCAAAAACCCAATTCGACAATCACTATTAAACCAGCAAAGATAATAATGTTTCATAAAACAATGTTATAAAATATAACAAAATTAACATAAACACTTGTAATATTATCTAGGTAAATTAGATGTAGTACTATAAATAAGATACATGTTAAATTCTGAGCAAAGAGACTAGCAATGGATTTGTTCGAACAACGTTTTTAAACTAAAATAAAAAATGTATACACGTTTATACTTAAGGCCCCAGGTAATCTTTGTCAATGATGATGAGTTGCATCTCCATCTCTGGGTGGATCAAATATCAAATTGGTTTCTGAAGGAAGTTACCAGGTCTAACACACTACATTTTAGCCTGCCTATATTTTCGGGGCCTCACGCTGGGTGGTGGATATGGTGGTCACATCTTTTCTCAACCTCAATCACTGCATAGTTATCTGTACAGAATTAGAAAAGTTACACGATTCCCACATTTCAACCCCCAAGCCTGAAACCAGTTACTCTGGAAAACATAAACAAATGATTTGTTTGAAATCAACCCTGCTAGTGTTGATGATGACCAATTAAAACCACTAAATGGGGGACATAAAAGGTGAATTATTATGGTGGAATAACATGTCCATTACAACTTGTCAATAGGTTAGTGTCACTTTAAGAAAGGAGCGCTTATTCCCACTTGCTTATGTTTCCAATGCAGATATTAGTGCTTTATTTTGGTTGTTCTCTTGTCCTTTCCCCGCAGTTCACATTTTAGTCATTAGACCACAATTTCATGAAAGACATGGAGAGATAATCTTTATCTAGGAATTTGTAAATTCGATGATATTTTTGTTGTGAATGGAGGATACAGCAATCAGCTGATTAAAAATCAGAGATGGTTATGTTAAGCTTATACACACAGGCTTATAATTAAGTACACAGGCATGGATGCCGCCCAGCCAGTATGTTAACAGTAGGCGAGTAAAAAATTGGCTTGAAACCATGTTATGTCTATGGAGGTTACAGCATGGCTGGTGGTAACCTTAAACACATGTGAGGGGTAAAAATGATTCCGGAAGATCCTTAAAGCTTTGTCAGCGAAGGCTCTGTTTCAGAGGCAAGCAATATTGTTTGCAAGTTCCATACCTCCCAACTCTTGCCCCTGGAAAATCAGGACACCCCGGGCAGAGTTTGGGAGGTTGTAAGCATGGTAGGCACTGTGACTCAAACTGGCAGCCAGTGCTGTATTTACCGCGAGGCATCCTAGCCTAGGGCGGCAAATTTTGGGGGGCGGCAGCGCCCCCCAGCACTGAAAAAAAAACAAAAAACCCGGCACTTTAAAAAAATAAAAAAATAAAAAAAGACCTCGCTTGCAGGCAGAGACGGAGGTGAGAGGGGATCGGAAACACAGAGAAACCTCCATGCTGCCTGTTCGGCTCCCCGTGCAGTGTGACACGGAAGTGCCGACAGTCACGTGACGGGCACACTGACGTCATACGCGCGCCCGGTCACGTGACCTGTCGGCACAATCGCCGGGAAGCCGAACAGGCAGCATGGAGGGACCATGCTGCCTGCCACTAGCCATCAGGGAAAGGTAAGTGCTGATGGGAGTCAGAGTGTGTGTGATGGGAGACAGTGTGTGTGACTGAGTGTGATGGGAGTCAGAGTGTGTGTGATGGGAGACAGTGTGTGTGATGGGAGTCAGTGTGTGTGACTGAGTGTGATGGGAGTAGGAGTGTATGACTGAGTGTGATGGGAGTAGGAGTGTGTGTGATGGGAGTATGAGCTTTATGTGAGTCTGAATGTTATGTGGGGTCATAAAATGGAGGTGATGGGGCATGTCTTAGGTGTGTAACGTGGGTGTGCAGCTTGGGCAGGGGGGTGCCCGGATTTTGTCTGCCTAGGGCAGCACAAAATCAAGATACACCACTGGTGGTAAATACACCTTTTATTACAGGTAGTGTGAAAGTATATATACATATATGTAATCTACCCTGCATCAGTTCTGTCATTGCCTAGTGCAGCACATGCACAGTATTCAGTCTTAAGTCTCCCTGACCCCTCAGAATTACTATAATTTTTTTGCAGTCCCCAAAAGCTGGACTGATATAGAGCTCTGCTTGACATCGGAATTGCCTCCCAAAATAGGGACTGTCCCATATAATATGGGACAGGTGGGAGGCATGAAATTCCACCCCTTCATTATAGATCATGATGAGCTGTGCAGTCCACATAATCTGAAGGTTTCATAATTGATACTCATATGTAGGTAGTTTAATATTGCATGACTTTGTTATTACATTTGGCTGTATTCCTATTTCTGCAACACTGATGTTTCTGTATTTTAAAAAGATAACACTGAATTGAAGATTGGAATAGAAAAAACTGCAAAGCATTCAAAATGTCACAGAAATTGATTTATTCTTCAGTCTTGTTTTATTAAATGTCATCAGAGCCTATTACAAATTATACCACCTGATACATCATTGCTCTCATTCTTTCATCCAAGATAAGGACACTAATATATTCAGCATGTCAACATGAAGATAAAAAATAATAGGTTTATTTACAGTGAGTGTACTGTGCTGTCACAAAGCAAGTCCCATCCATGGTGGTGTAAAAGTCCTGGCTGCAATGACTGATTTGGGAATACATTAGTAAATTAGTAATATGCAGTTGTGTAATATCATTTTGTGAATTGTGTGAAAATAAATGAAATGCTAACAAAGAGGAGATGGGTAGTTTCCATGGGGGAACAGTCAGTGGTGGGGTTCACATATAAGAAGATTAAGTGGCAGCTTACGATCCCTACTTGCCATATATATGCTCCACTGGGTTTGAAAATTGGTTATATACCATTTCACTTCTTCTATGTTATATATTTGCTTTTTAATGAGTGGATAGAGGTGCTATATACATTTAAATGGATGCAACTTTGGGAGGAATATTACTTTTGCTTATTTCTTCATCTCTCAGTGTGACTGTTTTTTTTACTAAAGAACACAGTGACAGGAAGCTAAGTCTTTCAAAAACAGGAAATCCCATTCACATCATTCACATGAATTGGAATAATTTCTATTGGTTCCTGCTGCGTGCAACCCCCCTTCCTCAATATCTGCAAAACCTTCCAAAAGTTAAAATGTAATATAACTGAAAATATTTTCTGATTTAAACAATGCAACATGTTTGCTTTACATATTTGTTTTAAAGTGCTTTGAAAGTATTTTAATGTGCGTTAATGTTTGTTGGATACGTTTTGGACATTAGACCTTCCCTTTAAGACACACATCATTATGCCAATGTGATCTTGGACTACCTATTGAAACTGGACTTCATGAGTCTATTTATTGTCACACTCATGTTATTGGCAATGGAAAGTGGCAAGATATTGTACCACCAGTATCTTACAGGTTAATGCAATAACTAACTTTAACTATAGAGATGAAACTAAAGTAATCAACAGACTGTAGACATGTCAGTGATCCCATTTCATTTTATGTGAGTGCTTAAATGTCACAACGGACAATTTCCTTTTATTGTCTTTTCCAAGATTAAATCAACTCTATAGTTCCATACAAGTGGGAATACCAATAGGGATATAGGACTGAGACACAGGTCTAGTCTGGGAGTCCATTGTTTGTGTAAAGGACCAGATAGGAAGAAAGAAGAGTTTGGTAATACTCTTGATGCACTGCCTGGATTAATCAGCCATGTTCAGGCTCCAGGTTCAACAATAAAATCATGCCTTAAAATACTAGTTACCACATCTCCAAAGCTGGACTGAGATTAAAAAACAAGTCTGTATATCAGCCCATATCAATGCTATCATTGCAATATTATATCAGACCCATAGCACTGCATCCGTATTTTATTTGTTCAGAATAGGGAAAACCATATATTGTAAAGCACTTAAATACACAGTGTATAGACAAAAAAACATATGGAAGGACATACAAATGTTATTTTTAAGAGCAAATTCTGATTCAAAATGGTAAAAGTGGAGCAATAAGCATGAACAAGTCAGTGCCAGGGCAGGCGGCCTACCTGGAAATGTTGCAATATCCTTGTAGGCTATTCACGTCCATGTACACCTCACAACTATTGGATTATAGGCGAGGGATGGATATTAACTGCTCCTGAGAAATGAATTTCAGTATTATTCCCAAGAATAACTTGCAGTTTAATCAAAGCCATAGAGAAAGCAGGACACCTGAAAAGTAAGATAAGATATGTCTGCCTTTTAGCTATCAATGCCTGTTTTATTCACTCTTAGTGAAAAGACCCCATTATGACATCAGTCCCACACCTAGTCTGGCCAAAATCTGGACAATGTAAGATTTGCAGCAGGGTTGATATTCATGGAGGGATAAGCCAAATGGCAAATGATTTAGCTAAACTAGAAAAATGGTCAGAGCAGTGGCAACTGACATTTAATGTGGACAAGTGCAAGATTATGCACCTTGGGCTTAAAAACCCAAACGCAGAATATAGACTATTTGGTACAGTCCGAACTTTAACATCGGAGGAAAGGGATTTAGGAGTAATAAATAGGACTTAAAGGTAGGTAGGCAATGCAATAGAGCAGCAGGAAATGCTAGGAGAATGCTTGGTTGCATAGGGAGAGGTATTAGCAGTAGGAAGAGGGAAGTGCTCATGCCATTGTACAGAGCACTGGTGAGACCTCACTTGGAGTATTGTGCGCAGTACTGGAGACCGTATCTCCAGAAGGATATTGATACTTTGGAGAGAGTTCAGAGAAGGGCTCCTAAACTGGTTCATGGGTTGAAGGATAAAACTTACCAGGAAAGGTTAAAGCATCATAACATGTATAGCTTGGAGGAAAGACGCAACAGGGGGGATATGATAGAAACATTTAAATACATAAAGGGAATCAACACAGTAAAGGAAGAGAGTATATTTAAAAGAAGAAAAACTACCACAACTAGAGGACATAGTCTTAAATTAGAGGGGCAACAATTTAAAAGTGATATCAGAAGTATTACTTTACTGAGAGGGTAGTGGATGTATGGAATAGCCTTCCAGCAGAAGTGGTAGAGGTAAACACAGTCAAGGATTTTAAGCATGCGTGGGATAGGCACAAGGCTATCCTAGATATAAGACCGGGAACGGGGAACTAATAAAAGTATTCAAAAAAATTGGGCAGACTAGATGGACCGAATGGTTCTTATCTGCTGACACATTCTATGTTTCTATGTAGATGATGCAGGTACCCAGAGGCGTAACTAGAAAATACCGGGCTCCGGTGCAAAAATTGCCCTGGGGCCCCCCGACCCCACTGTACAACTCCACCCCAGAAATGCCACTTACATGCCTCCCAAATGTTGTGCTTTGTGCCTGGCCTTGACTTATATCTATGGTCGCTTTATGCCTATCCCATGCATGCTTAAACTCCTTAATGCATTAACCTCTACCATTTCTTAAGGAAACCTTTTCCATTCATCCACCACCCTCTCAGTAAAGTAGTATTGCCTTTTCTGACCACAAAAAAATTAAAATATTTCCAGCCTTTTCAAAAGCTTGAGGTGGACCCCAAATATATGTATATAACAAGCTTCATGTATACTTATATGAACTTTTAAATATTATATTCAACTTTATTCATATATTATAAAATTGTTATTGAAAAATTGTTCATTTCTTATTTTTATTACATCCCTCTGCACCCACATTGCACCAAAAGGTCTTAAATAAGCACTATACAGTACCCACAGCACTTGGCGTGTACTCATATTGCACCCACACGATTTGGCATGCCACAGTGTAAATGTTATTTTGCCCCACAGAATATGCCACACTATCACTTTGACCACAGCCAATTTGCCCATTAATATGCCACAGCCAATTTGCCCATTATAGCACAATTAGCCTGTCCATTAATATGCCACAGCCATTTTCCCCATTAAAATGCCACTATTAACCTGCCCATAAATATGCCACAGCCAGTATTATTTTGCCCATCATTTATTAGTGATATTTTGCCCAAATGGCAGTGTTATTTTGCCCATTTGCCAGTGTTATTTTGCCCATTTGCCACTCATATTTTGTCCATTTCTCAGTATTATTTTTCCAATATGCCACTCATATTTTGCCCATATGCCACTCATATTTTGCCCATTTGCCAGTGTTATTTTGCCCATATGCCACTCATATTTTGCCCATTTACCAGTATTATTCTGCCCATTTACCAGTATTATTCTGCCCATTTGCCAGTATCATTCTGCCCATTTGCCACTCATATTTTGCCCATTTTCCAGTATTATTCTGCCCATTTGCCACTCATATTTTGCCCATTTGGCAGTGTTATTCTGCCCATTTGCCACTCATATTTTGCCCATTTTCCAGTGTTATTTTGCCCATTTGCCTCTCATATTTTGCCCATTTGCCAGTATTATTCTGCCCATATGCCACTCATATTTTGCCAATTTTCCACTCTTATTTTACCCATATGCCAGTCATATTTTGCCAATTTGCCAGTGTTATTCTGCTCATTTTCCACTCATATTTTTCCCATTTGCTAGTGTTATTCTGCCCATTTTCCACTCATATTTTGCCCATTTGCCACTCATATTTTGCCCATTTGCCAGTATCATTCTGCCCATGTGCCACTTATATTTTGCCCATTTGCCAGTATCATTCTGCCCATTTGCCACTTACATTTTGCCCATTTGCCAGTATTTTTCTGCCCATTTGCCAGAATCATTCTGCCCATTTGCCCGTATGATTCTGCCCATTTGCCACTCATATTTTGCCCATTTGCCAGTATCATTCTGCCCATTTGCCACTCATATTTTGCCCATATGCCAGTATTATTATGCCCATTTGCCAGTATTATTATGCCCATTTTCCACTCATATTTTGCCCATTTGCCAGTGTTATTTGCCAGTTATGTGCACCCCCCCTCCCCTCCCCTCCCAGTACTTACCTGTATGCTGCTCGGCCGTCTGCTCCGAAATGGTTCCTGCACGCACTGTGCATGCAGGAAATACAGCCACCATTGGATGCGGATCTCCCGGCTTTTGCCTGATAGTGACTGTCTCCGTATGAGACAAGGATGAATGGGCCCTGGGCAGCTGCCCCGTTTGGCCACATTTTTTTTTTACTTTTTTTTCTGCATGGGTCGCAGGGCGGCCAGGGCCCCTGGAGTGACGGGCCCGGTCGCAGCTGCAACCTCTGCACTAACGATAAGTACGCCACTGCAGGTACCTGTAGCAAATATGTTTGAATGCATATTCCTATTGGGAATCAAAGTATAACATCTACGAAGGGCTAAGATCCAATCCAATGCTAATTGAAACAAATCTTTTATATAATCAAGTGTGTATAATTTGTACTTGAATACACATTACTATATTAGATATGCTCTGTTACAAAACGAAATAACATTGCAACATATTCCTGAACATTACCTAATAACTTAAAATCAAAGGTTTAGAAATCGATGCAAATTTTAAAATAACTTTTGCTTGTATTATGCTAGGATTACCACCTTTTCTTCAAAAATATACTGACTTTGCTATTGCCTCCAAAGACTTAACATTGGCCTGAAGTCAATTTTTTACCACCTTGCTTGGAAAATACCTGATCAAGAAAATACAAGAGTAAAGTGATTGACAGGGAGGGGGGAGACAATACAATGGAAAAGTAATTGACAGGGGGGGGGGAATACAAGGGTAAAGTGATGACGGGGAGGGGAAGAAAACATGAGTGGAAAGTGATGACAGGGGAGGGGGGAGAAAATATAAGGGGTAAAGAGATGACAGGGGAGGGGGAGAAAATACAAGGGGAAAGTGATGTCAGTGGAGGAGGGAGACAATACAAGGGGAAAGAGATAACAGTGTTGTGGGGTGAAAATACAAGAGAAAAGAGATAACAGTGTTGTGGGGTGAAAATACAAGAGAAAAGAGATGGCAGGGTGGGGGGAGAAAATACAAGTGGAAAGAAATGACAGGGGAGGGGGGAGAAAATAGAAGGGGAAAGAGATGGCAGGGGAGGGGGAGAAAATAGAAGGGGGGAAATTATGACAGGGTAGGGCAGAGAAAATACAAGTGGAAAGAGATGACAAGGGAAGGGGGAGAAAATACAAGAGGAAAGTGATTGACAGGGGAGGGGGGAGAAAAGTAATTGAAAATGGAAAAGTAATTGACAGGGGAGGGAGGGGGAATACAAGGGGAAAGTGAAGACAGGGGAGGGGGGTAAAATAAGAGTGGACAGTGATGACAGGGGAGGGGGAGAAAATACAATGGGGAAGACTTGAAAGTGTTGTGGGGAGAAAATACAAGGAGAAATAGATGAGGGTGGGGAGAAAATAGATAACAGGAGGGTGAGGGGAAGAAAATACATACAATGGAAAAGAGCCGACAGGAGTGGGGGATGTAAATACATAAAAATGGAAAAAGATGAAAGTGGTAGGGGAATAAAACACATGCAGGTTGAGTGTCCCTTATCCAAAATGCTTGGGACCAGAAGCATTTTGGATAACGGATCATTTTGCATAACGGATCATTTTTACTAATAAGATATATTAAAGTATCTCAGCATTCATGAAATACAGTAATATCAATGTAAATACTGTATAGAGTAAATAAATCACTGTTGCTGTGAGGCATCGTCTGGAACCTGCTGTTGATGTTTCATATCTGCACACGTGTCATTGTTTTACCCTTTGCGGGCATGGGGGAGTCTGAGCATGCATGGAAAGGCTATATAACAGCTTAAGGGGGCAATTCACTGAATACACAGCTGTGTACATGCATTCGGACGTGTGTGTGTGGAATTTGCAACTTGGGACAAAATCCTAAAAAAATGTTTGGGTAAACGGATCATTTCAATAATGGATTTCTGGGTAGCCTATGCAATTGAAATGAGATTACAGGAGTGGGGAAAGAAATGGTGAGTGCAATCTGTTGTTTGGGTTTATATATTGTGCTATGGTGTTGTATATGTTCCTATGTTGTTCTTGTGCTGTGGGGTTATATCTGAAGGATGGGTCTGTTAAAGTTATGGCGACGCCCAGGCACATGGAACCTCCTTGGCCAGAGCAACCTAAGAGGAAGCTGTTGGACTGCTGGATAAGTCCTGTGCATTCAATCTTCTATTGGGGCAAATACTATGAGCACAAATATGGGTGCTGGTGCAAGTTTATTTTAAATAAATTTAGTACAGAGTGTAGAAATTAAGTGTGTGTGAGTGAGCTTCAGAGTGTATGTAAGTGAGTGTCAGACTGTGTTAGTGAGCGGCAGAGTGTATATGTGTGTACGACAGTGTGCGTGTGTGTGCATGTGTGGCATATATATATGCCGCACATGCATAAATGCATGCACACGTTTATGTGTGTACGACAGTATGCGTGTGTGTGCATGTGTGGCAGAGCATGATTTTGTGGCAGAGTCAATGTGAGAGTGTAATAAATGGGTGCTCCTTGGCTATAGAAAGAGCAGGGGACTCACACTTGACAGTTCTATTGATATTGTAGCTCTGTTACGACAACTGTGACTCTGTGTATATGTTTCTGTGTGTGTGTGTATATGTGTTGGTGTGTATGTGACTGTGTATATGTGTGGCACTGTATTTGTTGCTGAGTGCAGGATCAGAACGTTTTGGCAAAATATGAGGAGCAAATTATGTCACATGCAGCGCCTTTTCATTCCTGCATGCACCAGTGGCTGGGTGTCATTTTGCGTGCTAGGGTAAGTCCTGGATGCTGGGGAAAGTCCTGTGAGTGCAATCTTGGTGCTGGGGTAAGTTCTGGATGCTGGGGCAAGTGCAGAAGTATATCAGACATATCTATAAATAATACATTCTTCAAATGTGATTAAAAATGCATGGTTTTCTCTTTTCTTAAGAAGAAACAAATGACGCAATGCTATGGAGCTAGTATAATGACACAATGCTATGGGGCTGGTATAATGACACAATCAGTGGTGTATCTTGATTAAGTGCTGCCCTAGGCAGAAAAAATCCGGGCACCCCCCTACCCAAGCTGCACACCGACGTTACACGCCTAAGACATGCCCCATCATTCAGACTCACATCAAGCTCATACTCCCATCACACACACACTCCCATCACACTCAGTCACACACTCCTACTCCCATCACACTCCGACTCCCATCACACTCAGTCACACACACTGGCTCCCATCACACACACTCTGACTCCCATCACACTCAGTCACGCACACTGTCTCCCATCACACACACTCTGACTCCCATCACACTCAGTCACACACACTGTCTCCCATCACACACACTCTGACTCCCATCATACTAAGTCACACACACTGTCTCCCATCACACACACTCTGACTCAAATCACACACACACACACACAGTCTCCCATCAGCACTTACCTTTCCTTGGTGGCTAGTGGCAGGCAGCATGGTCCCTCCATGCTGTCTGTTCGGCTTCCCGGCGATTGTGCCGACAGGTCACGTGACCGGGCGCGCGTATGACGTCAGCGCGCCCGTCACGTGACTGTCGGCACTTCCGTGTCGTACACTGCACGGGGAGCCGAACAAGCAGCATGGAGGTTTCTCTGTGCTGCCTGTTCGGCTCCCCGTGCAGCCTGCAGACAGGCAGAGAAGGTGAGGGGGGATCTTCCGATCCCTTCTCACCTCCGTCTCTGCCTGCAAGCGCGGTCTTTTTTTTTTTTTAAAGGGCCGCGGTTTTTGTTTTTTTTTCTTTTCAGTGCTGGGGGGCGCTGCCGCCCCCCAAAATTTGCCGCCCTAGGCATCCGCCTAGGATGCCTCGCGGTAAATACAGCCAGGGGCGGGCTGGGCCGGGGGGCAGGGTGGCAATTGCCCCCCAGGCCGCCCTAAACTATGTAAAACACGGCCGCTGGGCCAGTGTTTTAAAAAAAAAAAAAAAAAAAAACGCGCTTGCAGGCAGAGACTGAGAAGGGATCGGAAGATCCCCTCTCACCTCCGCTCTGCCTGCAAGGCTGCACGGGGAGCCGAACAGGCAGCACAGAGAAACCTCCGTGCTGCCTGTTCGGCTCCCTGTGCAGTCTGACACGGAAGTGCCGACAGTCACGTGATCGGCGCTCTGACGTCAGACGCGCGCCGATCACGTGACCTGTCGGCACAACCGCCGGGAGGCCGAACAGGCAGCATGGAGGGACCATGCTGCCTGCCACCAGGTAAGTCCTCCAGCCACTGGCCACCAGGGAAGTCCTGCCTCTAGCCACCAGGGAAGTCCTGCCACTAGCCACCAGGGAAAAAGGTAAGGGGGGGGGGGGGGGGAAACACTGGCATATTATTGGGCAAATTGGCTGGGGCATATTACATGGCAAATAAGACTGGCATATTATTGGGCAAATTGGCTGGGGCATATTACATGGCAATTAACACTGGCATATTATTGGGCAAATTGGCTGGGGCATATTACATGGCAAATAAGACTGGCATATTATTGGGCAAATTGGCTGGGGCATATTACATGGCAAATAAGACTGGCTTATTATTGGGCAAATTGGCTGGGGAATATTACATGGCAAATAACACTGGCATATTATTGGACAAATCGTCTGGGGAATATTAAATGGCAGAATAAGACTGGCATATTATTGGGCAAATTGGCTGGGGAATATTACATGGCAAATAAGACTGGCATATTATTGGGCAAATTGGCTGGGGAATATTACATGGCAAATAAGACTGGCATATTATTGGGAAAATTGGCTGGGGAATATTACATGGCAAATAAGACTGGCATATTATTGGGCAAATTGGCTGGGGCATATTACATGGCAAATAACACTGGCATATTATTGGGCAAATTGGCTGGGGAATATAACATGGCAAATAAGACTGGCATATTATTGGGCAAATTGGCTGGGGCATATTACATGGCAAATAAGACTGGCATATTATTGGGCAAATTGGCTGGGGCATATTACATGGCAAATAAGACTGGCATATTATTGGGCAAATTGGCTGGGGAATATAACATGGCAAATAAGACTGGCATATTATTGGGCAAATTGGCTGGGGCATATTACATGGCAAATAAGACTGGCATATTATTGGGCAAATTGGCTGGGGAATATTACATGGCAAATAAGACTGGCATATTATTGGGCAAATTGGCTGGGGAATATTACATGGCAAATAAGACTGGCATATTATTGGGCAAATTGGCTGGGGCATATTACATGGCAAATAAGACTGGCATATTATTGGGCAAATTGGCTGGGGCATATTACATGGCAAATAAGACTGGCATATTATTGGGCAAATTGGCTGGGGCATATTACATGGCAAATAAGACTGGCATATTATTGGGCAAATTGGCTGGGGCATATTACATGGCAAATAAGACTAGAATATTATTGGGAAAATTGGCTGGGGCATATTACATGGCAAATAAGACTGGCATATTATTGGGCAAATTGGCTGGGGAATATTACATGGCAAATAAGACTGGCATATTATTGGGCAAATTGGCTGGGGAATATTAAATGGCAGAATAACACTGGCATATTATTGGACAAATCGTATGGGAAATATTAAATGGCAGAATAAGACTGGCATATTATTGGGCAAAATGGCTGGGGAATATTAAATGGCAATTAACACTGGCATATTGGGCAAATTAGCAGGGGCATATTAAATTGCAGATAACCTTGGAATATTATTGGGCAAATTTACTGAGTTATATTAAATTGCAGAATAACACTGGCATATTATGGGACAAATTGGCTGGGGAATATTAATGGCAAATAATATTGGAAATGTGTATGTAATGGGGTGATGGAGGCATGTAAATGTGGTGATGGGGCATGTCCTGGTGTGCAACGTGGGTTATGGGTCATGTCGTAGGTGTGCAACGTGGGTAGGGGGGGGGGTGCCCAAATTTTGGGATATTGGGTGTCTAAATCCTGGCATGTTGAGGGGCATAATCCTGGCATATTGAGGGGAAAATCCTGGCATATTGAGGGGGCATCATCTTGGCATATTGAGGGGAAAATCCTGGCATATTGGGTGTCTAAATCCTGGCATATTGAGGGGCATAATCCTGGCATATTGAGGGGCATAATCCTGGAATTTTGAGGGGCATAATCCTGGCATATTTAGGGGAAAATCCTGGCATATTGAGGGGGCATCATCTTGGCATATTGAGGAGAAAATCCTGGCATATTGGGTGTCTAAATCCTGGCATATTGAGGGGCATAATCCTGGCATACTGAGGGGCATAATCCTGGCATTTTGTAAGGGAAAATTCTAGCATATTAAATGGCAAATCCTGGCATATTGTGGGGGAAAATCCTGGCAATATTCGTTATAAAACAAGGAAAAGATGGCCGTGGATGGGGAGGCGATTCGATGGTGCAATGGGCCACTTGACTGGATTTGCCCCCCAGGCCTAAGGCTGCCAGCCCTCCCCTGAATACAGCACTGGACACAATGCAATGGAGCTGGTTGATGTAATGCTATGGGGCTGGTATACAATTTTTTTCACTAGTACTGGAAAGGACACAGTGACTGTCAACACATAATCTACTTTAGACAAGTATTTTCAGACACACCCTATTTAGTGTGGTATTTCAGCTAAAAAAAAAATACTAGAATTGCAAAACAATAACACTATAATAGTGTTATGGAGAGATATTAGATTATCATACCTTGTAACCTTGGGATATTAAAAAATTGAGCAGCATAGCATTATGCGGTAAATTAATGGCTTATTAATTAATTTCTTAATATTTATATTGTGCCTACACTTCACGCAGTGCTTAATCAATTTAATTGAACACAATACAAAAATACAGACTGAGAAAAACTGATACTAAATGGACAAAAGACTTTTCCTAAAAGGTAGCAAAGGGAATGAGAGAACAGATGAAGCGTGAGATACAGGGAAGGCAATAGGGATAGCTGATGTGGGAGGTTTTTAACGTGTGCCTGTTGTTTAAGAATTTAGTTAGGCAAAGGATGTGGAAGCTTTACTGCTATATCACTGCAGAAAAGCTACCTCTTGGTCATCCCAAAATGAGCAGAGGCTGCTTGTAGTCTAGATACTATAGTATGCGGATGTCACCTTTAGGAGAGGATGGATTCATGTGCATCTGTTTCAGTGGCTATTGTGATCTTAATATTTGCTGCCAATACATATACATAATATATACTTACCTGAGGCTGAACGTGTCATGACAGTTTGTGGATAACAGGTTCATTTTAAAGAGTAGTAAGCTCCATAAATGTTATTACTGGCTTCAGTGCTGCAGAATTGGACCAAACTGCCTTCTGGCTCACAAGAGCAAGGAACTGAGTTCCATGCAGGAGGCAAAGGGTAGGACGCAGCAATTGCTTTCTTTACTGCAGAATTGTAGGCAGCCAACTATGTCAATAGTATGAACTCCATTATACAGACCATGACTAGTGGACTGTAAAGTTCCCTCCCTTTGACAACTCTTCAGCTACCACCTATTTGGCTATCACTCTTTCGTACTCCCTGGAATAAAGACACAACACTCACCATCATTGGATAAAAATGTTCTCAGCGTTTATTAAAATAAATGTAATAAAATAGAAATAACTTAATAAATTAACAACCATATAAACAGATACATATACATAAGGCCAAGGGAATAACCTACCACCAGATGCAATTCACCAGCACAGTGGTATAAGTGATTTAAATTCTCATAACCAACTTGACCTTCTTCCAATTGAAAAACCACAGTGTCCCAGCCCTATTTGGTATTGCTTACCAACCTCCTGGGACCAGTTTGTGTATATGATCTCCTGGTTCCAGCACCTCATATGCCATCCATGAAAAATAAAGGGTGGGAATTGGAAAGTTCCTTATTGTCTAGCAACATTTTTCTCAATGACTAAGCTAACACCCACCCCATCCTTTTTACCCAAAGATTATTCATTAGCTCCTCCTCCTAGCATTAGCACAACCTTAAACTAAACTCCCGTTCTTACGGACGCTGGCATGCATTCCCTGGGTTTATTATCACATTCTTACGCCAGGGCTTTCTGGATGCTGATGCTATAGGGCTAGGGATTAGACAAGGACTTTATGTCAGGCATGAACGGGTCTTCTGTTAATCCATACACTCATGCAAAAAGTGTTTTAGAGTTTGGCTGTTCCTCTAAACTCTTCTGGACACCTCTTCATTAGATGTCAGGAAGGAGATAGAGAAATGCAGAGTAGCTGAACCCAATTATTTGTAGGTCTTGGATTATTAATGAAAGTTCCTCAGGTCAAGAAAATATTGATCAGAATGAAAAGGTAATTTTCCAGATGCTAATATAAGTTCACCACTACTTTTAGTCTTGACATTATACTGCACAATGCTCTGTTGGTTATACTTTGACCACTGTTTGTGAATATTATATACATACTGTGTATTATATACATAATGTGTATAGAAATAAATAATCAATGTAAAAATAATTGAAAGTTACAAGTTATTAGTGTAAATAAGTAAACTAGGCAAGAAATATTTGTACATGTATGTGGAATCTGGATGAATTAAGATGTAACTTTTATTAGTAAGCATAGAGCATGATCTTTTTCAGCTACAGAATTTAAAGCAACGATTTACTTCCTTTTTTTCTTCCTCATTATCTCACAAAACTGTTATAACTTCTGTGATAAAGCCTTAAAAGATACAAGGCATTTATTTTGCTAAAGTGATTATCAGCTGTAGAAAATCCATACTCTACCTTATACTAAACAGCAGTAATTATCATGGTATAAAGTTTTGGCTAACTGTTTAATTGTATCAGATGTTGGCAACAGGGAGTTTGGGATTGCTTGTAAAGTGCATGATCTTTTTTAGCTGCAGAATTCAAAGCAACCATTCATTTCTCCCCATTTTCTCACTAACCAGTTATATTCTTTGTGAAAAAGCCTGAACAGATACAAGGCATTATTTTGCTAAAGTGATTATCAGCTGCAGAATTCATCTTAAGGGATGTATCAATTAATATGTGAATGCACATGGTTGAATCTTAGTGAGAGGACAACTGTACCCTTTTTTCAGTAATTGGTTTACTCATGATACTTACATGTTATGATGTGATTTCTTTTTGTCAGATGGATTTATATTTATGACTAAAACTTTACCTAACTATTGCTCTTGCATCCCATTTTACAATTTACATAACTATCAATAGTAAAGTAATTTACATTCAATAATTTATGGGAACGCAAGATTTATTTTAATCACTATTTCACTTACCTCACGTTTTTTTCTCACTTTACTTGTTTGTTATATATGTGTCATTTTATTCATAAATAATAAAAGTTATGTCTTAATTCATCCAGATTCCACATACATGTACATATATTACAAGTTATAAGTCAATAACCCTACTCTCAAGGTGACCCCCTGTGTAGTGCGTTGCTGGGACAGAAAATTGAAGCAAATAATAATATATCTGTATACAGACATAAAAATAGCAATCACTTTACAGATGAAATAATAATATAAGAATTATAATAAGAAAAACTACACTAAAAACAGATAACTGTTAAACCTCTAAACAGGGAAATATTTCTCAACTAGGAGATAAATCCAGCTCCACTTACTTGTCTAAGAAGGACTAGGAATGTGACCGCTTGATAGCACATAGGATTTCGGCACTTAGACAGCTTCCAGTGACTGTAGGTGTTGTCGGATTATTAATAACCATAAAAATATGAATATGAGTTATTAATTATGAATCATAAAAAAAATATGAAAATGTATGATTCATATATATGGGTCCGACTAAAAATACCCATATCAAGAATTCGTTATGTATGTGAGAGTTTGGATGACGTTTTTAAAAAAGTAAATACAATGCAACAATTATTAATGAAATAATACTGAATTTATTGAATATAGAATAAAGATCAAACGGTAAGCAAAATAGCATAACAACAAAATACAATATCAATAGATGTTAATCATAATTCACATGTATGACTTATAACATAAGTAAGTAGGACAAAACATGAATTATGCAGCTCTGTACCTATATCAACATGCATGTAGAATAATTTACTATGCAGTACGTTTCTGACCATAAGATGGCCATGCATTTTATTTAGATACAACCTACATTGATAATGATTAGTATTTAAAATGGTTAATGATAGTACACCATAATTACCTACAAATTACCAACATATACTCTGCTTAGGTAAGGTAATATTACTAAATCATATAACTACTCAAGGTGGCTATTTCTTAATCTGCCCGGTAAATGATAATGTATGTATTCTAGATTAGACTTTAAGAATGAGAATTTTAGATAATCTCTGGAGATTAGATATGACATATTTGGGTAAATAGCTAGACTATAAGAATTTATGTTTCTTGGTAATATCAATAGGATATTCCTCTGGCTTCCTTCTGCAGAAAGGATGACAGATAAACACCAGGCTAAAACATATAGACAGAAATTGTGCGATTTAAGTTAAATTTACCCAAATATATATGCTAATGACATCCATAAAAAATGATATTATGCTAGAAACAAATTACCACATTTATACATTACCGGCAGAGGTTGGTCTTCCATTGAAGAATTGAGTGATGGGAGTTACTCCTGGGACTTAGCTCAATACTATGGGTATGGAGATTTCTATTGTTATAGTGAACATGTGCTATTAAAAGCCTCATATTCCTGAGTTCTCCCCAGAAGGAGAGAGACTCAGCCCTTTTCTAAAACATTCCCATCTCTCACCCCACTAGTGGCAGCTCTCCCAAAATCAGTCTCCCCAGGTCTTTTCAGGTCACTCAGCCCCTTCTACACCTCCAGTATCAATTTATCAACCAAACCTTATCTCAGATTCACACCCTGTTTCTGTAACTTCTAGCCAATTGAATGGATGGGTGTGTTTAATTTAAATGAGATGATGTCATGATTTATAGCTATACCTGGATTGTGAGTATAATGTGAGAAAATATATATATGTTGAAATATAGACGTATTAATACAATTTCAAATTGGAGTAAATATTCTTATCATTCCACATTAGACAAAAAGTTATAATAAAATGTATATCACACTAATAAAACAATAAAAACAATGTTCTAATTAATATGTAGGATTAATTATACTTTAAATATTTATTAGTGAAGGTGTGATATAATTATATATTTTAATGAGAGATTTGAATCAAATAGGTGTGTTTAATAACCCTTATTAGATTCTTTACATCTAAAATCCAAATAATCTCAGTGTTTCTGTGTCTGTCAGTTTCTGCCAGTTTGGGTGGGCTAGCAAGCTGAAGAGAAGCCCCCCTTCACCTCTTGTATGTTTATAGACACAGCTGTGTCTTAGAGTCATAAACCATAAACCACTAACAATGGCCACCTTATCTGTTCCGGTGATACTATGAACGTATCAGTAAAATATTTGGTTCCAGATAACAGAGTTAGGAATGTGGAAGACTTTCCTTTTAGCATCAGGGACACAGATTAAGATTTTAACACACAGAAGGATGTACAAAAACTGTCACAAAATGGAGGCTGCTTGCATCCATCTTGTTAACATTGGCTTCTGCTTTATTCATATGTACCAGTCTCGAGATTACTGTTCAATACCTCTGACAGTGTGCAGCATAACACAAACAACGACATCAGAACTTTAAAATCCATGAAAGATATAAGGTGCTTTATTGTGAAAAAAAAAATAAAATAATAAGTGATCAATCATTGTTGAAATGCACACTAAGTTCTATACAGTTTTTTTTAAACCATGTAAATTATTGAATATGATTCCAGTTCTTGCTAGCAGAAAAACGTTCTTGGTTATTTGAAAACGTATATGCAACTAGTTATTTTAAGTTTATTTTTTTTTATTTTTTTGCCATGCCTTAATTCAGCTAGTAGGCCTTTTAATAAGCCGAGGAATGCCCTTTAAGCTATAAACATGATATAAGCACAAAATTGTTTGGTGCATCTGTTTTTGGCCTTCAGAATAGCAGTGCTGACTTAGCTTCTTGAAATGTTTACTTCTTTCTTAAGACAGAATTTTTCAAAAGTTCTCCAGATGGCACAGCTTGACGAGTTTTTATTTGTCTGCCAGGAGAAGAACTCTGATTTCATTATTGACAAAAGAGTTCATTATGGTGTGATCACAGCAATCTACAATGAATTATTAGAGGCTATTCACAGAGGTTGCATAGGGGTCTATGACTGCTAATTAGTGTTGGAGTTTTGGATCCTCAATTCTTTATAATGCTTTTATATTTCTATTTTTTTTTACAATGTATTTAAAGGACATCAGCCTTAAAAAAAAATATTAAAATAATAAATGAATACTAAAGTTGACATTTACAAATATAGAGGACTTCCACAGAATACCCACCAACTTTCCACATCCCAAGCCATACCCACAACATTTGCAGTGTGGCATGTTGGGAGATGTGGATGCCAACATGCATGTGTGTGACATTAGAAATGCATGAGTGTGCAGTGGATGTCCCTATGCAACTCCATGAAGTGGCATGGGAATAGGTATGGAGCATCAGTATGCACAAAGCTTCTTTCATTCTGCTCAACTGTCCCACACTGCATGGATACTGTCGACCTCTTCCTCTGTCCTGCCTTTCTGTTGCTGTTTAGTTCTTCACACACATGATTAGGTATACCACAAACCAGCCATTGATTGTGTGGTGCAAAGTTGGGAGTGGTATTAGTATTTTATCTGTGCTATGGATGTGTGCACAGGTTTACTGTTTCTCTGTGTAGATTGCTCCTCATCATGAGTTGTTTGAGGTTCGAAGGCTGCATGTATTCAAGCCACCTCTCAATAGCAACATATGTGGGAGAAACAAGCCAAACACAATTGGTTTAATTCCCACAGATATACCACCCACAGATATACCACCCACAGACATACCACCCACAGATATACCACCAATCAGAAAAAAGCAGATACACCAGTTGGAGTGCATTTTTATCAACCTGGACACAGCATATGGGATGTGAAGCTTTTGGTACTGATGGGACTGTTCCACATCTAGAGGGAGATAAAAATATAGGAGGTCAAACTGATATCCCGGTGTAATTCCTTAATCACTGGTGTTAATAGGGATGGTGAATTTATTTACCAGTATAATCTTACAAATTATTAATCTTTGTTCAAACACTTGATTACTGCAATTAACTTAGTTTTCCATAACTGCATTTGACACCTTCAAGGATACATACATACACAGTTAAACACACATCTTTCCTTGTCCCTCTGGCAAGAAACAAGTGAGAAGCAAAATGTGCACAAAGAAAACAAGAGAAACAAAGTTTAGGTGACTGAGGTCCTCTAGTGAATAGACCTCCAAGATGCTAATTCATAACTTGGTGTTTGTCCCTCCCTATTTAAATAGAATGCTAATTAGTTTATAAAAATATAACATCTTGCTATTAACAAAATAACCTATTCCATAAATAGCAATCAGTTGAAAATGTTCATAATTCTCGCCTAAATACAAGTGACATTCTGAGCAGAGATTAAATCACTGTATTATATATGCGGAGGGGAAATGGCATGGTAAATGGCCCATTACAATCTCAGTTCTTTAAAACTACCCCAACAGAAGTTCAATGAAATGTCCTAGCATTGCAGGCTTCTATATATTCATACAGGGATGCTCATCATCTTCATCATGGTCCCTGGTTTCAAGATACTAGAACACTGGGATGTAAACATCACACAATTTAGTGCCACTATTAAAACAATTGTCTTTCAATGTAATTGAATTCACCCTTGTTGAGCCTGATCTCCCCACTTCTCTACTTGCTAATTTTGGGGATTTTTTTTCCATTAATCAACTACATATTGATCATCCCATATCAAATGATTAATACTCTAGAAAATGTAAAGGTACATAGCGGAAGTTGCAAGTGCTTCTTGGGTTAGAGTCGATAAGTTGGCTGTGCCGCTCAGAGCTCCTGGAATGTGGTGCACCCAGCTTGGCGTGGCTCTGAGTGGATCCACATTCTCATTCCACAAAAAAAGAATGGGATAGGACAGCAGCAAGAGCAGTAATTTGCCTCCTGCCCTTACAGTGCCACCTGGGCTCACTACAATTAGTAAGCATAGTAAAGGGTCTTTAATATGGTTTTTGCAGGTATAAAACAGGGACCCCACAATTAGGCAAGTCCCTAACTAATATTAGCAAAGAATAACACACTTTAAACATTAACATTGCCATCCCACTTAAGGGATTCTAGGACAGGACATCCCACTTAAGGGACTCTAGGACAGGACATGGGCAGAAGCTACTCTGGGGCCAACTGGGCAGGAGTCACCCTGGTGGCCAATCTAGGCAGATTCCGCTTGGCAATAGCCTCCCAGGGGCCAGATTAGACAAAGAAGCAGAATAGCAAACACAGAGAGGAGAACCTGAATACAAACTGGATAAAAGATGATCCTGCATGAGAGATGGAACCTGAGAGCGGGATAGATCCTGACACTAATGCTATAATTACCTTACTATAATTACCATATACTGAAACCAGTAGGGGGAGGGGAGATTGAAGCTGCAAAATGAAGAAGGTGGGTAAGCAACTACTTTCATTATTTTGAAGTTGTTGGCATACATTTTTATGCAAAGGATAAAATAATAACAATAAAGCTTATTTTTTTGCCTCATTTTAAAGACAACTGTTTCCAAAAATGAAGTTATGTTTAATTAAAAGATTGCATCAAGTGGACACATTTTAAATAGGAAAACTTTAATGAAATAATACAAATAAAGTACCTTATTGGGTTTTCTTTGCACTCTAAAACACTCTTAGGTGAGCTAGAGTTGCCATCTTTTCTCCAGAAAAATACTGGCCATGCCACTGCCTCCATAGACTTAACATTGGCCTCAAACCAATTGTTTACCGGCCTGCCGGTAAAATACAAACCAGGTGGCAACCCTAAGGGGAGCCGACCTGTTGTTTAGAATCTTGGGTCAGATGAAGGAAGATCTGATCCATCAGATCCAAGATGTCTGCCCCCTGATAGAGCTATACAAGCAAAGAGCTCAATAAGGTGCTTTATTTGTATTCTTTCACTAAAGCATATCTACCGTATTTGCTCGATTAAAGGACGACCCTGATTATAAGACGACCCCCCAAACTTTGGATATTCCTTTAGGAAAAAAACTAAAAGCCTGAATATAAGACTACCCTATAGGAAAAAAGTTAAACTTGTATATATTCACATGTAAATTGCTTTTTTATTAAAATATTATATAAAAAAAAATGCATTTCTTGTGTTTATTTCTTTTTATGTGCCAATGCTGCCTCTCTCTTTCCCTTGCCCCCAGCTTTGTCTCACTCCCCACTCCCCCCTCACCTGTCTCTTCCCCCCCACATGTTTCTCTCTGCCCCCCTTCCTCTGTCTCTCCCCCCCTTCCTGCTCTGTCCCCCCTGTCTCTCTGCCCCCCTCCTTCACTCCCTCCCCCTGTCTCTCTGCCCCCCTCCCTCACTACCTCCCCCTGTCTCTCTGCCCCCCACCCTCCCTCCCTCTGTCTCTCTGCCCCCCACCCTCCCTCCCCCTGTCTCTCTGCCCCCCCCCCTTACCTGTACCTCAATCCCTGGTGGCTAGTGGGGGCAGCCGGGGGATGTCTGCCCGATACTTGCAGACATCCTCCATTCTGCCCGACACGGCAGTCTATTATGACGGACAGCTGGTCCGTCATAATAGTCTGCCGTGTCGGCAGCATGGAGGATATCTGCACGTATCGTGCAGACATCCCCCAGCTGCCCGATTCTCCCTGGTGGCTAGTGGGGCAGCAGAGGAGGTCTGCATGATGAGCGCAGACCTCCCCTGCTGCCGCCCGGCACGCTCGCCGGGACTTCTGTGACGAAAGCGGAAGTACCCGGCTTCTTCACAGAAGCCCCGGCGGTCGTGCCGGGCGGAAGCAGGGGAGTCTGCGCTCGTTGCGCAGACATCCCCTGCTGCTAGAGAGGGGGATCCAGGTCCCCTGCAGCTCTGCTGGGGACCTGGATCCATGTCTTATAATCTGACCTCAATTTGAGGTCAGATTATAAGAGACCTCGATTATAAGACGAGGGGGATTTTTCAGAGCATTTGCTCTGAAAAAAACCTCGTCTTATAATCGAGCAAATACGGTATTTAAAATGCTTACGTTTGATGTAATCTTTCAAATTCCACCACACCCAATTACAATTTAGTAATGATTTTACCAGCATACAAGGGACACGAGCGAGTTTTTCTTGCTTTCATTTTTTTAAATCTTTTTTACATTTTTTTATTGTTGAAAATGTAGATTGTGACCAAATATCATTAAACCTCTCATGAGGTAAAATTGTTTTGATTTCATGAGTTTGAGAGTAGGGGGTGTCGACTGCACCAATTGATGCAACACAGTTTTTCGAGCTGCTGCCAAAAACACATGAAGTCTAAGTTTGTTGAATTTGTAATTGTAAGTAATACAAATACAGTGCTTGAAAAAAGTTCTCACGCTTGGCTAATCCCAGAAACAGTGGTGAAGCCCTGCATCATCATGTTTTTTGCTTTAATTTATAGAAAACGTCTTGCCAGTTGTGTGGCATGGGCTAATAAAACACACCAACTTTTTTTTGTGTAACTTGTATATTTACTGTACTTCGTGTTTGATTCTTTGCTACGTTTGCAATGATCTTAACCATTTCACAGCCAGTTGATCTGAACAAATGCAAAATGTATCCTACATATGGTATTATTATAGGTTGGTGTAATTTTTACACATAAGACAGGCATTATACCTTCAATAAACATGCAATAAAATTACATTCATACTGCAAGAATTTGTATTTCCATCATTTTTTAGTTATTTCTTTATCTGTAGAACTTTACGACATGACCCTGTGATAATTTCATATGATAGAGTCTCATCACTGGTAAATGTATGTACACATCTTAAGATTTTGTTTTTACAATTTGTCATCAAGTGTGTAACCGATATAAAATAGTAAGGATATCTTCCTATATGCTGCATTGCAGTATTTTGTAGTCTTTACAAAACAAAGAGCTGGTTACGGTATATCTCAATGCAGGTATAGGTAGCTAGATGGAATGGTATATTACAGTGATATTGAAATGGTACTTTCAGAATACAATGTGTTCTTGTTTTTTTCTAAAACATGACTTAAGTGTCAAATATTAGCAGTTTATTAGGATTTACAGGATTTTCTTGTTTTTTCTAAAACATGACTTAAGTGCCAAATATTAGCAGTTTATTAGGATTTACAGAATACATAATTTTGCTGATATACTAGTTCTAGGCTGCTTTGAAGCATGGGATCCCTTGCAGCTTTGATGTGGTTGAAATCAATGCTTAAAGCCACTTGGGTGTGACAAGATATCCCCAGAATGAGTCCTCTCATATGTTTTGGCATAAGCAGCTGGACATATGTGGTAATGCATCATCTGTAGAACTATTTAACGGAATACAATGATGGGTAAAAAAAAAAAAATATCCCCAGGAAATACTCGATGAATATCTGAATATAGCTTTCCTGGTTAAAACGTTTCTATAGCTGTGTTATGTACTACAGAATGGGCAGTATGCCACAGGACCAGGCATTAATTCCAGTCCATCAGGCCTGTCTACTGTACTGTTGGTCTTCGTGTTAGTGTCTGCTGTCTAGAATGTCATGATCACTAGAGCTCACTAGAGATTTGCCATATTTACGAACTGAGTTTAAAAAAGAGGAGCAGTGAAATGTGTTGCAATAAAATATGGCGTGTGAAAAGAAGTGATTATGTCATGAATAGATTGGTGTAAAAGTTTAGCAACACAAAGTTATTTTTAAAATACCGTATTTGCTCGATTATAAGATGACCCTGATTATAAGACGACCCCCCCAAATTTGTACATTCCTTTAGGAAAAAAACTAAAAGCCTGATTATAAGACTACCCTATAGGAAAAAAGTTTAACTTGTATATATGTAAATTGCTTTTTAATATTTAATAAACAATTTATATTATACAAATGCATTTCTTGTTTTTATTTGCTTTTATGTGCCAATGCGGCCTCTCTCCCGCTCCCCCAGCTGTCTCCCGCCCCCAGCGTTGTCTCTCTCTCCCCCCAAAACTCATCGCGCAGACATCCCCTGCTGTTAGAGAGGGGGATCCAGGTCCCCTGCAGCTCTGCTGGGGACCTGGATCCCTGTCTTATAGTCTGACCTCAATTTGAGGTCAGATTATAAGAAGACCTCGAATGTAAGACGAGGAGGATTTTTCAGAGCATTTGCTCTGAAAAAAACCTTGTCTTATATTCGAGCAAATACGGTAGTTATGATGGAGACTGTCTGTGAGTAAGCACCATTCATGGTGAAAAACATGTTAGGCATGGTTTAAGGCACAGGTACTGTATATGAGATAATTTCCTGGCATCACTGGTGGAATTAAGCCTCTTACTTATGGGGCCACCACAGTGCCTATCTGAGGTGAGACAGATATGAAGGCTGAAAGAAAGGTGACATAGATGCCCCATCTGATCTTTTGCTTAGGGTAGCCAAAAAACCTAGAACTTCTGCTGCCTTTCTGTCTTTGAGAGATAACAAGAAAGTATTATTATGATTATTATGAACATTTGGAAACAGTACATTTGTTCCAATTTTAAAAATAGACACAGGGCCAGATTTATCAAGGCAAAAAAGGTGCTGTTAAAAAAGTGCTAAATTTGGAGCAAGCTGCCATAGCATTTCATTGGTTACATGTTTATTACTACTATTTTAGCATCTTTTCCAAATGTAATATTTTTAATGAGACATCAGAGCAAATTTTTATTTATATAAGACAAAGATACATATGTTGTATACTATGTTTTACATAAGGCTAGAATGACAAATCACCAATATAGAAAATCACAAACAAGGTTGCTAAAGATAATAATGTAATTTCTGAAAAAGGCAAAAGGAAAGACCATACAAATGTTGGATGGAAAAAAAATAAAATCATAAACGAAAATAACTAAATATTTAAACATACAATGCATACCCTTTAAAAGAGATCTCACGATTTTCTTTTGAAAAAAATAAGAATAATCAATATGTAATTTTCCCAGGGATGATTACACATAATTTATCATTTAAGTCACTTTTACGACATGGGTTGGTAGTATTGTGGAGATTCTATCTCGAAAACAAGCTGTAGCAAATACAGCAGGGAAAAAAAAAAAAAAGTTGTTTATTAATGATTAAATTGGTGATTACACTTTACTAACGTCAGGGGGGTCTAGGACACTTCCGCGCCACATCTTCATCGCTGACAGTTCAGCGTGGCAGTTAGAACGCTGAACTGTCAGCTCTTACAAATGTACAAGTAAAAATAAAATAACCCCCCCTAATAAATGATTCCCAAACCCCAATACTAACACTAAACCCCAATACTAACCCTAATACTAACCCTTATACTAACCCCCGAGCCCTTATACTAAAATTAACACCCTAAACCCTAATACTAACCCTAATACTAACCCCCGAGCCCTAATACTAAAATGAACCCCCTAAACCCTAATACTAACCCTAATACTAACCCTAATACTAACCCCTGAGTCCTAATACTAAAATTAACCCCTAAACCCTAATACTAACCCTAATACTAACCCCCAAGCCCTAATACTAAAATTAACCCCCTAAACCCTAATTCTAACCCCCTAAACCCTAATTCTAACCAAACTAAAATAGCTAAAATACTTACCTTTAGCGATGAAATGTCCAGCGATGAAATCTCCAGCGACGATCTGTCTTGCTGTGTAGAGTCGGCGGTGAAGCGGCTGCGCGGAAGCAGCCGCGATGAAGAGTCCCATCCCCACGTCAGGGTACAGTTTTCTTTTCACATAAAGTGAATGTATACATACGGACTAGCCTTTGCTAGTAGATTTATCTATGAATGGGGCAAGTTATTCTTGATATTGGATGATAACTAAATACTGTTTGATGGTTTACAAAATAAGTGCAGAACTGTTCTACATTTATACATAAAAAGCAAAGCTTTTTAAAACTGGTATAAGCAATGTCTTCTTATTTTTATAAGCAGATCCTGCTAATTTCGAGTGCATAGCATTAATCAGGAATACAAAAAACACCCATACCTGTGGGCTATATCTATCAAGGTAAATCTGGGTCAAAGTGATTGTTCCATATTTATCAAGGTAACATGTCTCATTGGTTACTATGGAATTGTTTGCTTTGATTAATATAGCACAATCGCATTGCCCTAGAACTGCTCAAATGTTGCCTTGATAAATATGACTCACTGTTATTCTCTGACCTTGATATCAAGATGTAAACAGGAAAACTCTCCAGCAACAATCAAATCTTGTTAATCTTTCGGTATTTTCCCAAATTCATTTTTCATATGACATAGTTATGTTAGCAAATATTTCCAGCTAAGCTACTTTTGGCCTAATATATGTAATTCCCTTTTTCGTTTGCCTCATTTCACTATATAATGAATAGACCACACTATATTTTTATTAACTAAATTATTTACACAATATGGTTAATAATGTGAAGGGAGAATAGCAGAGCTTGTGAGTTTAGGGGTCTGCATTTTGTTTTATGATACCTTTAATAGACTGCTCAAGTAATTCTGATCTTGCTTGAAACGGGGCCAGATCAGAACTTCTAGCTGACTTGTGTAATTTTCTGTAATCTGGCTACTCAATATGGCCAATATCAGTCCAGCATCGTTAATTTTTGCCAATTTCTGGCCTAGCTTCAGCCATATTTGGTTCAGGGAAAATGCCCTGGGTAATCTTATGGATTCCCATTACTCAATAAGGACCAAAGGCCCTGAAATGGCCCAAAATTCATATATAATTACCAATTTTCATGCATTTAAATCCTCCAGATATTAGCTGAAGAATTTAACACAAAAGTGTAGAAAAAGTAGACATATATTAAACATAAAAATATTCATATACAATTATAATAGTAAATATATATTAATATATGCATTTTTTTATTTTAATTAAGAATTGGAATATTAGTTTGTGTTAATTTACTTTATTTGTATGTATTTAATTAATGCATTATATAATTATTTTCTAAATTGTTTTTTTTGATCATTTTTATTTTATCAAATAATAATTCTTTCTTCTTCGGCCATTTTGGGAGGACAGAAAAATAATGCAGGCTCTACTTAAATGTAAACAATAAAAAATATTAATAGAGCTGCTCAAACAACAGACTGGCAAATCAAAGTATAAAAGAGTCTGGAGCGCTGAAAGAGTTAAATCAGTGATAATGAAACATAAATGATACAAAATTAAAGAATAATATCTATTCATCAAATCTTAAGTTTTCCAGACACTTTTATACTATAGGAGGACTCTGGCTATTTCTGTAATAGCCGAGGACCTCCTGAAATTGCCCCCCAAATAAGCCAAAGTCCTCCCCATAGATATATATGGAGAGGGCTGAGGCTCCCATTTCAGTGAGCTGAACTCCAAAAGGCGGTCACATTAGCTAATTTTTGTTCCAATTCAAAACCACATCAGTGATCTCCAGCAAAATGCCTAACAAATTATCTTACTGTCAATTAGCTAAAATTATTATGGTTGGTCCGGGCTGGCCCATGACTGTGTGCTGCCTGGGGCAAAAAATGAAATGCTGCCCCCCCCCCCCCCCAAAAAAAAGCACACAGTCATGATAATTCAAACTAAAATGAAACTTATCAGGGATATTTTGCCTATATGCAAAATGATATTGTGGGAGTATTGGCAGGCCATGATTAAAATGTGTACCTTAAATGTTTGAGCATTTAAACTTAATGTACAATATTTGAGTCATGTTATAGGTTAGGGGTCACATATTATGTTTTGGGGAATTGCACAGCCTATTTTCATAATAATGTTTGTTTTACCATTTCTTTATTTTCACCTTGTGGGTGAACTCTTAGAAAAACATATTTAATTTTTATATGCCCACTAAAACACTTCTTATATACATAATAAAATAATTTAGAGATCACCCATATGGTGAAAAGAGAGTCATGGTAAAAAAAAATTATGATAATAGGCTGTGCAATTCCCTAAAACATGTGACCAGTGACAAATAACAAAATCCACCTAGATATAGTCAGTGTCAGACGAGTTAACCACTGGATGGATAGACAGATTTAGGCAGTATCAGAGGAGTTAGCTCTTGGGTGGCCAGACAGATAAAGGCAGTGTCAGAGGAGTTAACCCCTTGGGTGGCTAGACGGATAGAAGCAGTGTCAGAGGAGTTAACCCCTTGGGTGGCTAAATAGATAGAGGCAGTGTCAGAGGAGTTAACCCCTTTATACACACTCACACACATACACAGACAGTCTGTTACTCACACATACACACACTTACAGATAAATGTTTGGAGGCAGGGGGGGAGAGAAATGTTTGGATGCGGGGGGTAGAGAAATGTTTGGAGGCGGGGGAGAGAGGCTGCATTGGAAATAAAAACAAGAAATGCATTTTTTTATATCATCATTTTTATTAGATATTAAAAAGCAATTTACATGTGAATATATACAAGTTAAACTTTTTTTCTTCCTTTAGGGTAGTCTTATATTCAGGCTTTTAGTTTTTTTCCTGAAGGAATATTAAAAGTTTGGGGGGTCGTCTTATAATCAGGGTCGTCTTATATTCGAGCAAATATGGTACCTTTTTTGTACAAAGTATCAAATTCCCAAAAAAGCAGGTCTCTGGAGTCTGCATGTCGTGTTCATGTTGCACTTTGTAGAAGAAGCACAAATCTCGATGCACTGAGTTATTTGACAATAGAGACAAGATTTTCGCAAGCCTGCAAATCTTCATTTCCTACTTATTTAATCCCCCCCTAACCCCCACTGTGAATCCTTGATCTTTTACCCATCTTTCATTGTACATAAATGAAGCATAGAACCAATTAGTATATTTGTAACTGGTAATGCTGAACATTGCAGAATATATGGAATTAATTACCAGACTGTTTTTTCATGATGTGACATTTGGTATAAGTGAAGGAATGGCGCCCTCTACACTTTGCAAGTAGACACGCAGCATAGTATGTAACATTTGTGGCTACAGTATTTGATGTTGTGTTGACTGTAAGCGGATCTGTATACAATCTGGTCTGCTTACTCTGGTCTTTGATTTTCCATTCTTTTATCTCATTTAGATTGATTCATCCCTTATATTTCTATCTATCTCGCTGCCAACCTACGTATAAAAATGGAAACACTGAGCCTTAGGTTTGTGCTAAACAGCATCATTAACATGTCAGTGACTATGACATTAACCATTCAAATAATATCCCATTACATTGTGATCTAATTGTATGTTATTATTAGGTCATGATATGGGGACATTGGTGATTTTGAAAAGGGGTTCATTTTTGGAGCATGTTGGACTTTTAGACAATCTATGCCATGATTTAGGCTTTTCTGGTCTACAGTCCAGTGCTGTAGTAATAATTTCCATAGTGGATGCTCTTTTTATGATATAAATACAAACTAAGCTTTGCACATTACAAAGTAGTATATGAAGCAGTTTACATGCAACAACAAATTTAAATATACATGCTGTACATTCAAGCATTTGTGTGTTGATATGACTTATTGTCCTATAAATCTTGACTATTACTGGAGATTTATGAGGGCCAATCTGAGCACGCAGTAGCCAGCTTGACAATCCCACCTATGGGCTGGTGTGTGTATGCAGCTCAGAATAATAGAGTCAAGGAGATCATCCAAACAAAATCAACTGATTATTATACAGAATCTATAACCTAAATATTGTTTATTCAGTGAATGTGGAGAATGCTAAATGATCAAACATGATCTATGCAGTGTGCTAGCACAATGGCAATTTTTTGTCTTGTGTCTTGTGTATGGCATCACAGTGTGGCTTGATGTGGAAACTATCGAAGTCTATCCTTCTGAGCCATCTCCCCACACAAGCCTATGGCCCTCTGCAAATCAACACGTCCACAATTGCCAAGATGGTTACAGCATGCCCAGTCTCATAAATCTCAAGTAATAATCAAGTCACATTATCACTGTCTGTGCTAGTACGCAAAAAAAGTGGCTTTATGTGTAAAATATCAATGTGCACAAGGCTGGTCCCGGATTTCTGAAACACGTGAGAGCAGTGACATCAACTTGATAAAGTTGGCCACCATCCTCCTTTAAATGTCATATTTGGCAGATGCAAATATAAATAAGCATGTGTCTGCTAAAGGCTGCTGTATGCCTAGGATGCCCTCTACACGTCCTGCTGGTATCCTGACAGCAAAAGTCATTTGTGATCGTGATGAAGAGCAGTTTCTTAGAATTATGTGTAAATCTGGGTACACATTATGCACAGTTACAAATAATTGCATACCAACTCAATGTACTTTATAATGCATAGTTAAAGGGGCAGGTTCACCTAGCTTATTTTGTGTATTTTATACATGTTTCTAATATATGTAAAATGTACATATTATTTACTTTTCACCTCCAAACTCAGTGACAAGGAGGACTTGAAGATATAGACAGGACTTTTGCTACAGTAACATCAACACCTTTGTTACACTTAATTTTTAAGACATATGACATTTTGAGGAATAAACTGATAAGACAGTTTCTTTTCTTTACTTTACATTATGCAGCTCTTACCTAAAAATATTTTGGTGGACACTGTAGGTCCGCTCCTTTAACCCCTTCATGATGCTAGGACGTTCAATGCCGTCTTGATTTTAGTGGACCCAAAAGACGCTATGACGACATAGAACGTCCTGCGTTTAACAGCTCATGGCACGGACCCTAAGAGTCTATTACCTTGTGATACGTAGGCAGGAACAAATCGTGGTGTTTTGGTGCTTGAGCTGTCTCGGACACAAGCACCATGCATCACGAAGGGGTTAAGTCAGTGAGACAAAATGTTCATCTAACCTCAACTCACTTTTTAGTATCTTGCTCCCAGATATTAATGACGAGCGCGGTGTATGAGCTTGTTTCAGCCATTTTTCTTCAGTGCTCTATACCAGGGGTAGGCAGCTTTCGGCACTCCAGATGTTGTGGACTACAGCTCCCATAATGTTCTTACAACCATAGTGCTGGCAAAGCATCAAGGGAAATGTATTCTGCCATATCTGGAGTGCAGAAGGTTGCCTAGCCCTTCTCAATACAGTAAGGCTACTTCAGGATTTCTACCCAAATATAATGTTGCCACATTTTCTTCACAAAAAAGGAAGTTAATCTATTGTCTCTATAGACTCAACATTGGCTTCAAGACAATTTTTAACATGTCAGTTCCACAGAAGGTGGGGCATTTGAGTGTCATATATCCCAATATAATCCTGTCCCAACAATTTTAAATAAACTGTCCCAAAAATTAAAAATATTAATAGCATATAAGTTTAAGAGCTACTACACTTTTTTAAATAACTTTAACAGAAGAAAAAAGTGATTTTAAGATGTTCCCACTCCAAGGGTTAAAAGGTACATACCATTGATGATACTCTCCACTTCAATCCCAGCACCGCTGCAGGCCTGTGTGGACACTGTCAGCATGCTGCTCTACAGCCAATCAGCCCTAGTGTTATTAACTACAGGAACTGTGTGTTATTTATGGTTATTAATTGCATGTACGCTCAATGTAAATAAACACTAATACTTCTATTAAAGAAGCTATGATTACATAGAATATATGATGTTAAAAATGTTAATATTTCTTTCTTCAATCAGTATTTTATTTTGTAACATGTATTCTATGTAATATATGTTCTGCATTGTGTTCTTTTTATTAAGATGTTCTACTAACAAGGAGTAACTTAGTATGATGTGACTATTTTCTATTATTTTTTGCATGTATATAAATTACATGCATTTTGTCTGATTTCAAATTAATTCTGCACAAACATTTTTTTGGGTGATATACTTACAGTTAGAATATACAATGATGTGATATGCTGTACCTTTAAAAATACAATTTTCTAGTTAATGTTAAATGAAAATACAGGCAGGCTGAATAATAAATGTGTGTGTCATTACACTCCATTAATCATGATAAAGCTGATAGATGAGGTGACATTTTCCTTACTGTTAATGTTGATATTCAACATTACAACCAATAGTGTCCATTATTTACCAAAATTATTTTCTTTTCTTGTAATAATCATGACAAAAACTGCCCTCTGACACTCTTGGCTAGTAGCAGAACGTCAGGCTTGACATCACCTTACTACAGTGTCAACAATTTACAATGTAAATTGCACTTGTTTCAGAAATTTAAGGGGTGTAACAAATGCAATAATAAAAACACCATAGAGGGGATGGGGCATGTATGGTTCGTTCTAGTTGAATGAAGGGTAAGGCCATTTTTCAAGATTGAGAGGGAGAGTGCTGGAGAAACTCAAGAGAAGTAGGGTGAGTACTAATATGAGTACCTGACAATACAGCCAGTGCTAGGTGGTGTCATAAATACATTTTGAGGTTAGTTGTAAATAAACAGACCAAATACCTACCTGAGAAATATCACTTGGCTGTATTTGGGCTACCACAGCATTTTGTGTTCATGTCCTAATGTGTCTTATAATCTCTATGCATGTATCCAGTGCTGAATATTTAGAAACCATCCATAAAATGAATGTGTCGGGAAACCATGACCCGTATAAATTGTGGATTCACATTTTGAACATTCAAGAAGGATACAAACGTTGTGTGTGAACATGGTTCTTTGTATTCGACTACTATAAGTATTTTTTTTTTTTTTATTTCTTCTCAGTGGTTTTATATAGGTTGAAATTATGAAAGTAAGCTTTTGTTTGATCAGCATCACTGGTATCATGACATGTTATCTGTGTTTTCTTCCATTTGAATCTAGAATGTATTATTCTGTGGATAATATAACTATTGAATTATAGCATCACAGTCTGGACCAGAGCATTGTTCTAAATACGAAACATAATGGTTATGCTTGTGCTAATGTATGAAAAACTAGGGCTCATTAAGACTTAAGGCCTATTGGGATTGATCCTGCTTAGTAGGCCCTTGTAAACCTCACTTGTCTACTTTAACCAAATCTGCATATATGGTTGTTATCCAGCATTTTTACACTTGGTGCTGACAAGCTTTTACCCTAGTGTCCTTTTAGAATGCAAAAAAAAAAACATAGGGAGTGATGTATAAACATTGTGCACACGCAGATAGCGCCAAATACTAGCTTTATCTGCATGAGTTTCTTAGCATAAATTAGACTCCTGACAGATGTCCAAAGAATCAAGTCCTGAAAAGCACGATTAGAGTTAGTGTCAGTATATATAAAAAAGGTGCAATCTCATTATACCTAATGAACGACGATTGCGCCTTTTCCCCTATTCTTGACACTTTACAGTATGGGAATTTTTATGCATATCCTCCACAGTTCCTGTTAATTAAAACATGGTGATTTTAAATGTAACTGCCCTGAAAATGCTGTTGGTTTCTACAATAGTTGTTTCGCATACTGAAATGTATGTATTTATTTGATCTCATGTTGGTTTTTATTTATTATTTATGGGTATACCAACTTACATGCAAAACGAACCACCCGGTGTAAGCCGGCTCCACTTACTGATCTCTGTTCGGAAGGCAGGTGCTCTACAACGCCGATCCAGCGTGTAAGTCGTCAAAATAAGAAAAGAAAGTATGCACTCCGTCTCCAATCAGTGCTTGTAACAAAAGTACTTAATTCCATCAATAAACAGGCTGAACACCAAAAACAGACTGTGGGAAAACGTCCACCTTACGCGTTTCGCGCGTTTCCACGGACCTATGATTAAGCGTGGAAACACGCGAAAAGTGTAAGGTGGCCGTTTTCCTACAGTCTGTTTTTGGTGTTCAGCCTGTTTATTGATGGAATGAAGTACTTTTGTTACAAGCACTGATTGGAGACGGAGTGCATACTTTCTTTTCTTATTTATACCAACTTACATCCATGTTAGTTTCTATATATCTTTAAAGGAACTACTTTGTCTCTGCTGTGCTAAGTAGCATTCTTTTTGGCCATATTATATTATGAATATGCTGCTTGTGACAACATAAATAATTTTAATTTCCATTAAAGTACAGTAAAGTGAAAATCACCTTACAGCCAGGGTTAACCTAGACTTCCTAAGTCTACTCCACACCATTGCTTTCATGTTTAAGAGTAATGTTTTCTCTGGAAATAAAACAGCATACTTATTTTTCCTTATTAGATTTTCTTATTCCACTCTAACTTCAGTTCATTTTGTTATGTGGCAACCACAGTTTTGGATGACGCTCCCCCCGGCACACAGGAATACATTATGTTACGGCAAGATTCCATCCAGTCTGCGGATTTAAAGAAAAAAGAGTCCCCTTTTCGTGCTAAGTGTCACGAAATCTTCTGCTGCCCTCTGAAGCAAGTGCACCTCAAAGAAAACACAGAGCCCGAAGGTTTGTGCACCATGGATCCATGTTATGTTCGTTTCCCTCCTTTTTATTTTTTAATGTGCGTGTCCCTATCTCGTGCTGTATGTCCCCAGCGTGTGTCAGAAATGACACAAGGAACGTATTGCGCTTCATACCATATCCCTCTGCTTGCCTGTTAATGATTTATACAGTCTATCAAGGGACGCTGTATGATATTAAGCATGTATAAGCATCATAAAAAAGTACAAAGAATAAAATGACTTGGCTTTTTCCAAATTTAACATCTCTTTTCATGCAGTTTGCATCATCAATACTGCCCTTTTTGGCTGCTAAACTTGCTTGCTATTGTAAAAAAGCATTTTCCCTCATTTTTTATTTGCTGATGAATAATGCACTTTTTCGAGGATTGGCACTTACAAATACAATCGTTCCCTTCTCATGAGGCTACTGCACTTGCTGTACTGATATAGAAAAGTAAAATAAAGTCATCGTTGGCTTCGGGGGGAAGCAAATTAAGAATGCGTTTGTTATGCACGGCCAGCTACTTTGGACTGAAAATGCATGCAGAAGAACTGTGCGTCTTGAACTAGAATGTATATATACAATTCTTTTTCTTTCAGCCACAATAAAGGTTGGGATACATGTATTGTTATATCAGACACTCTATTTGCTAATGGATTACAATGATGTATATTTTAATTATCAGCCATAATACATTTGCATTAAAATCTTTGACACTAGAGGGGTGTAGAACCTGCAGTGCCATACAGTGGAGACATTTTCAAAGATTAGTGTTAAAGAAGATAATCTATACTTTAAGTGACAATGCAGTAATTTGTCAGCACAAAATCTTCCAAAAAAATATTAAGAAGAAAATATAGCATTACACCTGTGTCTAGTGCCTTCTTTCAAATTTTAAATCTACAACACCTATTTGGGCTCCGAGTATCATTATTTGCTTACTATATAGTCACAACCATATGTTGTCTATTGAAAGAAGGCACTCTTCTAACATTTTAGTTTTATTTGTTTTCTGGAGCGTTACTGTCACTTCAAATCTTCTCTGTTAATCTACAAACCTGTTCTTAAACTTGACAGTCATTTTCCATAAAGTCCAGTTCAGGAGGGTTACAGATTTGTCAAGAGTTTCAGGATAATACTTAACTTGGTGATACACAATGTCATCTGTTTGAACTTATGTTTACAAGTGAAGTTCAACACCTCATGGGCTGACCTATGCACAAACCAGGCCATGTGGATACTTAAATTAAACTAAATTTCCTCAGGACTGTAATCTTGACTACATAGGCCTTTCTCTCCAATCTTCAGTTTATCCAATGCACTCTTGACGTGTGTTTATTTTAGAAGCATATAATAACAGCAATTCCCCATTCTACATCAAGGTCTTGCTCGCTTCACCACTCATATGATTTAATAATACTCAGAAGACTTGTGGACAAGTTCTACTACTGTGCACGTACTTTGTTTGGCTTTAGTTGAAAAAAAAAATCACAACAGCATCTTGCCACTTGTCAGTCTGACATGGAAACTCTGATTATGTGCATGTAGTTTCATAGTGACTTCTATTCACACTCCATCAAGCGTGAAGCTAAGAAATGCACTGCCTAAGAAGCCTATGTCTATAGTTTTATTCTCTGCCAATGATTATTAAATGGGGAATCAATAGCTGTCTTCTGTGAGTTAAGTACATGTAAAACTGCTGTGTTAATGAAATTGATAAACGACTGGGTTACAATTTTAGTGTAAGTTTAAAAGCTTTAGTAATTAAGAAGTCCATGATCGTTTTGATATTTCAGCAAAGCAACCACTGATATTATTCACACACAATCTGGAGATAGGGAAGTTCTGGCATACCACTATCAGTGGACCACAATTCCCATCAGGATTGTATATATGAGCAAATCACTGTATTATTCAAGTATCCAAACAGGAGTGCATATTCAGTACCATATTAAGTCAAATGGAACTGACACAATTCCATATTAATGTAATCGATTACAGCCTTGTTTTTTTCTATAGTAATGTAGTCACCCCCAGCAGATCTGCAGTTGTTGAACTGTAGATCTAAATCATCACTCACTAACTGGGAACTAGGTTGTGTTTGACATATCGACTGATTGTTTGACAGTTACTTGTGGGACCTTAAGTCCTCCAACCTTTTTCCCCTGGGATAGGCAGACAAACATTTAGATCTGAGCGGGTCATTATACAAACTGCATTTGACTTGATATGTAGCAAGTCTTTTGGCTTTTAGCATTTTTTGAGTTGTTTTTCGAGCAATAGCTTAGGACACCGATTGTCCAATGCTTTTTTTTATCCTCACATGCTCCTATGCCTACTCTTTGCAGCAACCACTCCAGTTTTGTAGGCCATCAGGGCCGCCATCAAAAATTTCAGGGCCCCTTACTAAATAACACCCTCCCATATCTCCCTCTCGCCCCCATACCCTCCCAAAGTATCCCAAACGTTTTATCAAAGGCATTGTATATCATGCCAATGAGTTAAATACACCCCAGTACATGCCCCATCACTTGTATTGCACATCCAGGATTTGCTGCCCCCCCCCCAGGACATGCCCCATTACCCGCATTGCATATCCAAGACTTAATATTCCATAGCTAGATTTCCATTAATATGCCACATTTTTCCCATAGATATGTCAAAGCCAGCTTTCCCATTAAAATGCCACTGTTTCCCCATTAATATGCTACTGTTTTCCCATTAATATGCCACTCTTTGCCCATTAATATGCCACAGCTGGTTTGCCCATTAACACGCCAATGCCAGTATGCTCACTAATATGCCACAGCCAGTATTCCCATTAATATTCCACAGCCAATATGCCCATTTATATGCCACAGGCAGTATTCTCATTAATATGTCACAGCCAGTATGCCCATTAATATGCCACAGACAGTAAGCTCATGATTATGCCACAGCCAGTATGCTCAATGATATTTGACTACCAGTATGCCCATTAATATGCCACAGACAGTATGCTCATTATTATGCCACATCCAGTAAGCCCATTAATATGCCACAGTCAGTATTCTCCTTAAAATGCCACAGACAGTATGCTCAATAATATGCCACATCCAGTATGCTTATTAATATGCCACAGACAGTATGTCCATTGATATGTCACAGCTCTTATGCTCCTTAATATGCCAAAGCTAGTATGCTTATTAATATGCCACAGGCAGTATTCCCATTAATATGCCACAGCCAGTATGCTCATTAATATGCCACAGAACGTTTGCCCATTAATATGCCACTGACAGTATGCCCAATAAAATGCCACAGACAGACCTAAAGCAAGGAAGGGACAAGCAGCAATCTGTTTATGTTAGGTTAACTAGACATAGAGATCATAAAAATACCAGAAAATTGAAGCAAAAAAAGCTTTTATTTAATTCTATACACTCCCTGTCAGTGTGGTTTGGACTGCTCTCTCATGACCATCTTTACCACAGAGCAAAAGGGAAAATTGAATCATTGTCTTCATATTCTCACTTGCCAGGTTGTATGACATTAGACTGGTTTAAATTATTATTTTTTTTATTATTTACCTCACTCAATACTAAACCCCTTTAATTATGGTATAGACCAAGTTCCGTTAGCTTCTTCCGATTACCATTGATTTAATTCATCCCATTGGCTTTTTAACTGTCTGTCTTGCCCTATTGGCTAGCTTCTCTTAGATCCATCCTTTCATCCTATTGGCCTTTCTTCCATTCACTCTGACTTCCTTTACTGAATTGGCTTAGTTCTGTTTACTTCCTCCTCTTAATCCATGTTTCCTTTGCCTGTGCAGGAGCTGCTAACTGGTAAGAACATCTTTATTTTTAACCCTTTCAATGCCACCCTTATGGCAATCAAATGGCTATTAAAAACAAATAAAATATGGAGTGTTGGCAGCGTATGATTCTCACTAATGTGCAATGTGCTCTGTGCTGCACATTGGCAGGGCAAGTTTTCTCCTTCACATTGGGTTTAGGGGATTTGGGTGGGTGAGAGGGCTTCAGATGTCAGAGTGCAATACAACGATGGCGAGGTCACACTTCGGCTACATGCTGGCTAGTTCATCACATTGTAATGGGGAAGATGATGATACATTATGGTGAGGTACCTTGTTATAGGAAGTGCCCATTAGTGTCACATTCTGTGTGAGAGAGAATGGGGTTTAGTAGAGACTGGGTGTAACATATTTCAAGGTTTAGCTGGCACTTATGGCCTAGGAAGCATTATAAGGTTGTGTGAACTGTGTGGACAATGCACCACAATACTGGAACCGCCTGAAGTGTAAATGCAATGTTACCATGGTTCATGCCAAACCAACTGGAGGGCTGGATTCTAAAATAAAAATGGAGTTAATACGCAAGCTTTTGAGACTACATTTCCCTTGACTCTCAGCCAGTATGTTATGCATCATGGGAAAAAGAGTACTCAACAATCAGAGTGCTAAACATATTATTATTAGCTATCATATTATTATGAATTGGTACTGCAGCTGCTTTGGAATACACATCTCATGATTCTCAGCCATCCATTTAGTTGGTTTGCTTCCCCTGGAAAAAATCCTGTGGTCGCCCATGCTTGGTTCTGCAATGTGTTGAATAATAAAGTTTAGTTATATAATTATTATAAAGACACGTTTATGTGGAAAAACACCTGCTCCCCCCACAACAAACAGGTATAATTACTATTAGAAAATTATTATTAATTCACAAGATAACATTTTGCTAACATAATGTATAGATAATTTCTCATCTTTTTTTATTTTCTACATTTTCAGAATAAGCACTGTTTAGGTTGAGAGAGTACTTTTAATCAAAAGATAACTGCTTTTCTTGTTAGATTATTAATTCCTAGAACATCTTTATATCAGGATTTAAAGTTGTTTTTTAATTCAAGGCCTAAAGTGTTGGTAACTGACCAGACATATCCGGATATCTGTGATTAAATAGAGGTGAGTTAATCAACTACAATAATTTTGATTGATCCATCTATGCTAATGCAGACATGTCACTATTCAGTCTGATTAGACAGATCATCAGTGTAACAAAGACAACACTTTTACTTTAAGCACTCAAAGACCGAATGCTAACCTACTCTGAAGAAGCCTAGTGCGAAACGCGCCAGGTGTTCTTCAATCAGGAGCCCCATCAAGCTAACTTCTTTTTATAAACCAGCTGATTTTATTGACTGTATCCTTCTGTATTTTGCGTATGTATTATTAAACGTATTTTAATTTAAACGGTAGTAGGTCCTTCACACTCTCTAAGAGCTTGCACCTAATCTTTACCAGACATGTGTCGAATTTCAAGCTAGTTACTTTGACCCAGAGGCTACATATTAACAGCTGAGTTTATTGTGACCAATAATAGAATAGGAACATTCGGCACTCCAGAATGCTTCAAAAATTAAGTGATGTTTATTTGGGCAATGATCAATGCACAAGAAAGTGCAAAATACGGGAAGGAACACACTTTAGGCGTTACGCATAGAGGAACACATAATCATAGGTGACTTATGAGTAAGCGTTCCTCAACGTCCAGTCTTGTAATCCCTTTTTTTTTTTTTTAAATATGGCCACCCCATATGCATCATATTAACAAAATACCGAAAATCAGATAATCAGCTCCTTAAGTACAAAAGGCCTTGTCATCCTTAAGATGTTTTAACATGTTTAATTGTTTAAGATTTTGTTTCCTGTTTCTGTATATCACATGCTTGATGTAATGGCTCCATTAAATCACATGTCTCCCCTCACAACTGTTCCTATTTAGGTGGAGGAGTGCCTATTTATGCCATACACTCTGTTGTCTCTATTTTCACCTCTAGTGTCCCTATTTTCTAGGAGCCCTACATTTTGGATTGGCATACCTCCCACCTCTCGGTGAATTGGGGCACTGGGGGGTGAAGCTTGGAAGGTCGAGTGTCAGTGCCAGTAGTGCTGTCACTCCTTTGGGTTTGGGATGTTGAGAGTGGCAGGGCTACTGCGCATGTGTGCAATGCAGTACATGTGCAGTAGGCATTTTCCAGTGTCTGGAGTATGCAATCAATACTACAGGATTGTGGTCCTGAAACCCACTGTCCTGCCGAGCTCTGCCTTTGCCTGTGCAAAGTGGGACGATTGGGGAGTAAGGATTTGTATGAGTGCATCACAAAACTCCAAAGCAACAACACTCATCATATAGTGTATTTAAAATGCAATAAATATATTTCTATATTATTTTGTTGTTGTTTTTTGCAAATGAATCCTTTTATTTGTATTCTAAATGGCTTACTAAATTGTATAAATATCTCTCAATAGGCCACAAAGTCACATCAGAATGACTTTGACAAAAACCTTAACCACACCTTCAGCCACACCTCAAGACCAAAAGTCCTACTTTGGCCATTTGAAATGAGGGGAGATATGAAATTAGCTTGCATGGTTCTTTTTTTATTTAAACAGAAGAAACAAATTCCATAAAAGATCTGCTTTTTCTATATCCAAAACAGCCCATTGAAATGAGGACCAACTGTTTCTGACCAGATTTGCTGTTAAGAAAGCGAATTATAACAATTGTTTCAGCATATAATCCTCCGGCTTCCTCCACTGGCCACCAGGGATATTTGGGCAGCCGGGGGATGACTGCACGATATGACGGGCTGTCCGTCATAATAGACAGAAGTGTCGGGCAGCATGGAGGATGTCTGCACGTATCGTGCAGACATCCCCCGGCTGCCCCCACTAGCAACCAGGGAGAGACAAGGTGAGGCGGGGGGAGGGAGAGAGGGAGGAAGAGAGAGACACAAGGGGAGGGAGGGGGCAGAGAGAGACACACAAGGTGAGGGGGGAAAGAGAGAAAAAGTTTAGGAGGAGAGAGAAAAGTTTGGGGGGAGGGAGAGACAATGAGGGGGAGAGAGATAACGCCGAGGGGAGAGACAGAGACAACACTAAGGGAGGGGGGGGAGAGACAATGCTGGGGGGGAGAGAGACAAAGCTGGGGGGAGGGGAAAGAGAGAGGCAGCATTGGCACATAAAAGGAAATAAAAACAAGAAATGCATTTTTTATATCATAATTTTTATTAAATATTAAAATGCAATTTAGATGTGAATATATACTAGTTGAACTTTTTTTTCCTATAGGGAAGTCTTATATTCAGGATTTTAGTTTTTTTCCTATAGGAATATCCAAAGTTTGGGGGGGGGGGGGGGGTCGTCTTATAATCAGGGTCGTCTTATATTCGAGCAAATACGGTAATCAAGATTTAAAAAATAATACATAGAACATACACAATGAAGAACAATATTTGCAATTTTTATTCATAAAAATTCCCATTTAATTATATATATATATATATATATATTTTTTTAAGTCCAAGTAGCAAAGATTTTACATATATCACTAAAGCACAGATTTTTATGTATGTGGTGTAAAATGTCAGCGTGACATTTCATAAATTGACAACTGCGTTAAATTCAGTGATCATCGTTTTTTGGGTTAGAGTACTAATTTGCAGCTATTGTCAGAAATAAATATGCTTTGCAATTTTATGTCTATTAATGCAGTCCCATTCTCTGGATAATGCTTAGTTGTGCTTCTTCTGTTGGAAATACAGTAATTTAGTGCAAGGAAATGTAATTGAACATAATCTGTTTAAACAATGTTCTAAAGGAATAGTACATTGGTCACCAAAATTACCTTTCTTCCTGCAGTCCAAAGCTTTTCCAGTAAAGCATAATAATGGTCACATTTACATATAAGTGCCATTATATGTGCCCAGTAATGCTGACCATGCGTTTAGTGGCACACATGTTTAAGTACAATGATATTCTGCCTCATAGCGTTTACTACCTAATCTGTAGTATCTAATGCACTGTGATAATAAATCATAATTATAAAGCCGGGGACCTAAAAAAAAAATGGAGGTAATTGAAATAGGCTTTTTTGTGGTAGTCGGTGGTCATACCAACTGAACTAATCCAGTATATTTAGTTTCATAATAAAAATGTTCAGATATTTACTGAACATCCAAACTTTACTTTTGGCCAATATCCAACTTATCTATGTTATAATCTGCCAACACTTGTCTATAAATATTAAATGATCTACTCAATAAAGAGAGAATCGCAGGGAATTTAAAACTTTAGGACAAAGTAGGAAAAACTCTCTAATGCACCTGAACTAGAGAATTTTTCCAACTCAGCTACTTTGGCCTAAAGTTTGAAATACATTTTGGTGGTTTCAGTCCTTATTGGGTACTGGGAAACCTATGGATTTCCTATGGCGATGTGTTGATTATTTTTCATTATTTTTCATTCTCTATATTTACAGTATAAGTCATGTTCAGGCTGATAGAGTAACTTTGACCCATAAGGACCGACCGTTTGGGTCATTTTTGGTCATTATAGACAATGTTTAACATGTCTGTGGTGTTTGTGTTTAGCTGTAATTTAGCTCTGACTCATGTAAAATACCATTGTTTTCATCATATCATATTTACTCTAAAAAATCATAACATAAGATGAAAACAAGCAAAAATTTTTTTATATACAATTACAAACGGTAAAAATGACCCATCTATATAGTTTATAATATTTGTCCTGAGTTGAGAAATACCAACGCTCACATGTTTTTCTGTTGTTTTTCACAACCCAAAACCTAAATTTAACCCTAATCCTAAATCTACCCATAACCATAAGTCTAACCCCTGCACCAACCCTTACTTATATGTTACCCTAATTGTAACTCTAACCCTAACCATCGATCCAGGGTTAGCTTTTTCAGTTTTTTAGGTAATGTTGCTAACTGCCTCTAGGGGCAGTCAAGCAACAGTAACAGAGTGACAGAAGTGATTTATTATCACATCTGTAGCTCTTGCCGGATATGGGCAACCACCATATTGGAGGAGTATGCTCCTCTACAATACTGTGACCACTGCGGGAGACATTTAGGTCCGTCATGATGCCTCTACATCGAGGCATCATAGCTACACCACTGGTCGCTGTCTGTGCGCCATTTAAAGCATGACATCCCAGGCATGTGAATTGTCACCAAGTGCATTATTTTGTGTTATGTGCCTGGCACATCATTTGTCTGAAAGGGGTTATGATTTTAAATTTTCAACTTTTCAAAAAAACTAAACATTTAGGGCTTTATTAACGTAGTACTGAATTATTAATTTCCTTTAAATCCTGACAGTTTGGCGATAAGACTTGCTCCACAAAATTAGTTATTCACTGAAATGCACTTGAATTGCAGCAAATTGACAGCTAAAAATAGCCTTGAGCTTTCCCTTTTCTGCTGCAGAATTGATTCAAATTGCCCTTAGCCAAATTGCCCCCCAAAATGTATTGTGGTAGTTAAATAAATTATTAATAAATAATATATTAATAATGTGGATATAAATTATTAAAATGTATAAACATATGTATGTTATATGTTAAATATTATATGTTATATATATATATACATATATATATATATAAAAATATATATATATATAACAATGTATATAATATAATAATATATTATTAAATAATATGTGTAAAAATAATATTATAATAGTGCAAATATATATAAACACATATTATTAATATATATATATATATATATATATATATATATATATATATATATATATATATAAATGATGCATTACAAATGTATACAATAATATAAGAGATTGGTAAATAAAAACAGATTCATATATAATAAAGAAATCTTTATACAACAATATATTGCATAAAAGAAAGTACAACCCCCCAACTCATTAAATCATTAAATGTATTAAAGAAGTTTTAAAAAGCATAAAATTGATGTGATAAATATAAATACATAGCAAAACACCTGAAAAAAAAGTGACAACACACTATTCCCAAAAATAACACCCAGGGCAAAGCTGGGCTATAATATATCCACAGCCATCGTTAATACTGCTGTATCTTCTTCATTAAATTAATGTGACACCTGCTTAGGGATATCACATGTGCTGTTTTTTGTTTCAGCTCTCCATCACAATCGGAAATAATCAATTTAAGTAAAATGTCTCCACAATTTAGACTATATCCATCTATTGGCTGCTGAGTCAGTTAGGGCTTTTTTGTGTATTTTGGCTATTATACCCAAATGTAATCATTTTGGTGGCATTTCGGAGCTATATGAGTAGACCCCTTCATATCTGAATAGTTTTTGTTCTTTCAAGCAAGGAGTCAGGATTCTTTTGTATTAATACCAGTATTAACTGCTGCAGGATCCATCTCTTATTTTTCAATTTAATTCCCAACATGTATCTTCCACCAATGGCAGGCAATGGTGGAACCTTAATTTCTGTGATGGCCAGTTTAGGATGTGCTGTTACTCAAGGCCCTGGAATAGGTTTGAAGTAAATCATATAAGACATGGCTCCCAGGGATATGAGCAAGCTTGAAAAAACTTCTGTTGCATATTCCTGTAAATAGTTATATTTGACAGATTGATGTTATTAACGGGTTGTAAGCCTGTGGCATATAGCGTATTTAGGTAAATCTAATGCGCCATTGAATGTAACACGCACTTCAAATTTTGACACCTTGAAGACAAAAAAAGTTTTCGCCGGCGAATGTAATGCGCATTTGTACAAGAAGTATTTTTAAAAAAAATCAGTTTATGCTACTAATAGTTTTGATAAATTTATTATAAATCACACTGCTATACAACAATATTAATGCATTTCTATAAGTAAGAGAAGGAAGTATGCATGCACAGTCTGTCTTTATTGTATTGTTCTTTCCTATTTTTAATAGCACCATTTTGGGGGTTTTGGATTAAGTTGCAGCATAAAACATAAGCGAATCTAATGTGCCATCGATTCTAATGTGCACTCTTATTTTGGAGACAAAATTGTGCAAAAAAAGGTGCGCATTAGATTTGAGTAAATACGGTATACAGAGGGAAGTGGGAAATATAGGTGTAAATGTAGAATACCATTTTATTTTAATAATATAGGATATATCATTCAAATACAACAACTCCCAGAGAGAAATGAAAACATGTTAGTGGGAGCACATGTCCATTCATGGGAACAGAAGATACAAATCTAAAAGATAGGTGTAGGATTTAAATAATATTGTAGGCAACCACAAACTGGAAAGTTATATGGAAACCTACCAAGCGGGCACTCCTAGACCTGTATACCATGGAACTCACAGCCAAGAGCAGTCATTGATTATCCGTGAAATTAAACCAACATTGTACAAATTGGACATTTGTCCAGAAAACTTTGAACCACAGCACAAGTACAGTCAGCACATCAATAAAACAGGGGTCCTCCCTCCCTCTCTCACAGAAGCTATTCTAGAAAATGTAAGCCCTGTACTTTCAATTTGTTGCAAAGCTTTAAAAAAAAGATAAATAACTTGATAGCAACAGGCCTATAACCTACTTGACCGTGTTCTATCAGGATTCCGACCAAGAAATAGAACTGAAATGGAATAAGTCAATGTCAGGAATGGCAATCAATATTGACAGAGGGAAATATGAGGTTTTGATTCACCTAAACCTTTATGATGTTTTAAATAACTTCATCCGCACATGGCTAATCATGCGACTTAAGGAAGTGATTGTGCTTCAGGACTTCAACAGATAGGTTATATCATTCTTGATCAATCTAACACATTCAATGAACACAAGGTGTGCCATAAGGATCATGCCTATCACCAATATTCTGCTGTGACAGACTACGTACGCCTGAGGTTGTTGCCTCTTTCAAGTGGAGGGATTTGCCTGTCATTTTGGATCAACGCTAATTTTGTAGGCGGTACCAGTCAGATAGGCTATAAAAATATGTTTCTCTGTAAAGGCACAAGTGAGCTAAAACTCTCTTGAGACTGTCCAGATAGGGTTAGTATTACACAAGGCAAGCTATCGTGCCATATCTGTCCTCAGTGACACATCTAAAAACATGTCACACATTTTGATAGTGTGGTTAGGAACAAACTGTCCACACAAGGGGCATCTGGTCTTTGTTAAGCAGATAACAAGTGAAGGGCTTAGAAAGTAAAGCAGACGGCACCAGAGGTCACTTAGTATGCATTACTATGACAAATATCCTCATTACATATCAAGTTAATATTTTTGGGCTGCATGAGTTTGTGTGTTTAATTCCTGCACTGCTGGATCATTTCATAAGGTAATCGGTTTAAATAGTCTGCCCTGTTCTACCAGTAATGTAGAATAATGATTGTAATTACCAGCAGATTGCCACTCGCAAGAACAGGCAGAGTAAAATGTTATTTGGTCAGGGAAAGCAAATCTTTATGCTTCTCTATTGTTACTAGTACCTGCTCATCAAATACTTATGACACATCAAAGTGGTCATTCCACATAAAGTGTATGAAAAAGTATTTTTAGGTAAGAACTCGAGTTAAGCGGACACCTGGATGTTCGGGTTCGGCAGGTTCGGCCGAACTTCGAAAAAATGTCCGGGTCCGTGCTCAAACTTGACCCCGAACTTGACCCGAACCAGAACCCCATTGAAGTCAATGGGGACACAAACTTTTGGCCACTAAAATGCCTATAAAAAAGTCATGGAAAGGGCTAAGGGGCTGCAAAATGAAGTAAAATGTGGGTAAGAGTAGGACAAGTGCCCTGCAAGCACATGTGGATAGGGAAATAACTTAAAATAACATAAAATACATACAAATTACAAATACAGCTGAGCCATAAAATAGCACTAGATGGAATCTTTGATTTTAGCTTTTGAAGAACATAAATCTAAATCTAAAGCATGGCTGCCAGGAGGATCAACAGAATTAACCATTTGAGAGAGGGTTGGAGTGCAGGGTATTCTCTTTCAGTTTATACTAAGTGACCCATAGGTTGAGGAGGCGGTGACCGTGGCGTTGTAGGTGGAAGAGGCGCTGGAGGAGGAGGAGGAGGTAGCCAGAATTTTTCAAAGTGCACTGTAAGCACAGTATTGGACTGTTCTATTTGACTCTCAGATATGAAGTGCACCGCAAGACTCAAATGTACTATTTATCACCCAAAACAATTAGAATTTTTCAAAGTGCGCTGGAAGCACAGTATTGGACTGTTCTATTTGACTCTCAGATATAAAGTGCACCGCAAGATGCAAATGTACTATTTAGCACCCAAAACAATTAGAATTTTTCAAAGTGCGCTGTAAGCACAGTATTGGACTGTTCTATTTGACTCTCAGATATGAAGTGCACCGCAAGACGCAAATGTACTATTTACCACCCAAAACTATTAGAATTTTTCAAAGTGCGCTGTAAGCACAGTATTTGACAGTTCTATTTGACTCTCAGATGTAATACATGTAATGCTATTGCTATTCTATAAACCGAAATAGAGTCCCCATTCATACGAATAGGTCAATTGACCTATTCGGATGAATGGGGACTCTATTTCAGTTTATAGAAAGCCAATAGCATTACATGTATTCCATAAACCGAAAGTCTATAAACCGAAAGACATTCGGTTTATAGACTTTCGGTTTATAGATAGCCCATAGCATTATATACAATGTATATGTATGTAATGCTAGGGGCTTTCTATAAACCGAAAGTCTATACACCGAATGTCTTTCGTATTACATTCGTATTACATTCGTATTACATTCGTATTACATTCGTATTACAACAGTAACGTAACATTAACTGCCATTGAACATACTTTCGTTTTATAGAATGCATGTAATGCTATGGGATTTCTATAATCCGAAAGTCTATAAACCGAAAGAGATTCGGTTTATAGACTTTCGGTTTATAGAAAGCCCATAGCATTACATGCATTCTATAAAACGAAAGTCTATAAACCGAAAGAGATTCGGTTTATCGACTTTCGGTTTATAGAAAGCCCATAGCATTACATACAATGTATATGTATGTAATGCTATGGGCTTTCTGATTCGCTTCAGCCTTTCAAAACGCGCCATTAAATCGCCGAACCCCGAACTCCAACCCGAACATACAGTGAAATGTCCGTGTTCGGGTCCGGGGTCCAAAAACCATAATGTTCGGTACGAACCCGAACAGTGTGGTTCGGGTTCGCTCAACACTAGTAAGGACTGCATCATTTAAAATAAAGAAAAATAAACTGGTCTGTCACATCAGTTCCTTCCTCATCTCTTCCTGTGTCCTATTACAGGGTTAGGCAATCTGCGACCCTTCCCCTGCTGATGAACTACATCTACCATTATGCTCTTTCAGCAAATAGGCTAGCAGAGACGTATGGGAAATGTATTCCAACATTGCAACATCTGGAGAGCTATAGTTGGCCTATCCTTGTGCTGATACCTGCATATAAAGCTTGCAGTTACTGCTGTAGCTGTGACCAGGCCCGCCATCAGGGGGAGACGGGCGATACTGGCGTCCTGGGTCCGGCGGGTCCAGGGGGCCCAGCGGGCCCGGGTCACGCCAGGTTAAAAAAAAAAAAAATCTCTGTTAAGCCGGGCCACGGCTGTGAGGGAAGCGTTCTGCGCTCCCCTCCAGCTGCGCAGCTTCAATAAAGTTTGTTTAAAAAAAAATGTGACTGGAGTTACTCGGGTCTCATTTTTTCTTTTTTTACAAACTTTATTGAAGCCATTTGGCTGGAGGGGAGTGCACAACACTTCCCTCACAGCCGCTGACCTGCAGAGCACCAGGAGACAGCAGCAAGGAGGTAAGTACTGGGGAAGGGGGCAGAGGGTGGTATGAAACAAGCAAAATCCTTGCATATTGAGGGGCAAAATCCTGGTATATTAATTGGCAAAATCCTGGCATATTAAGGTTCAAAATCCTAGCATATTGAGGGAAAAAATATTGGCATATTAATTGGCAAAATCCTGGCATATTAATTGGCAAATTCCTGGCATATTAATTGCCATCACGAGTGGAAAAATCCTGGCATATTAATTGGAAAAATCCTGGCATATTAATTGGCAAAACCCTGGCATATTAATTTTCAAATTCCTGGCATATTAATTGTCGTATTGAGGGGCAAAATCCTGGCATATTGAGGGGCAAAATCTTGGCATATTAAATGGCTAAATACTGGCATATTGAGTGGCTAAATCCTGGCATATTGAGGGGCAAAATTCTAGCATATTAAATGGCTAAATCCTGGCATATTGAGGAGCAAAATCCTGGCATATTGAGGGGCAAAATCCTGGCATATTAATTGGCAAATTCCTGGCATATTGAGGGGCAAAATACTGGCATATTAAATGGCATGTCGAGGGGCAAAATACTGGCATATTAAATGGAAAAATAATGGCATATTGAGGGGCAAAATACTGGCATATTAAATGGCATATTGAGGGGCAAAATACTGGCATATTAAATGGCACATTGAGGGGCAAAATACTGGCATATTAATTGGCAAAAGAATGGCATATTAAGGGGCAAAATACTGACATATTAAATGACATATTGAGGGGCAAAATACCGGCACATTAAATGGAATATTGAGGGTAAAAACACTGGCATATTAAATGGCATATTAAGGGGCAAAATCCTGGCATATTAAATTGGAAAAGAATTGCACATTGAGGGGCAAAATCCTGGCATATTAAATGGCAAAAGAATGGCATATTGAGGGCAAAATACTGACTTATTGAGTGGCAAAATATTACTGGCATATTGAGTGGCAAAATATTACTGGCATATTGACCAACTGCTCCCAACCACCCTCCATATTACAGTAGACTGGTATAACATCCTTGTGAGGGTGGGAGATATTGTTGGGTGTGTGTGTGTGTGTGTGTGTGTAGGGGGCCCAGAAATTTGTTCAGTAAGGGGCCCTGAAATTCCTGGTGGTGGCCCTGGCTGTGGCAACTGCTTATCTTCCTAAGCCCTCCTTCTTGTGTTACATCATACAAATCAAAAAACACAGAAAGAAAACATTCCTATACTCTGGGGAGAATGAATATCACAAAAAGATGAAAAAATACACCTAATTATTAAATATAAACATAGAAAAAACATAAAGTAAACCCTAATGTCCAGTATACATACCTCTCATCACAAGCATATTAAAAACATTATAAATAATTCACCCTCATGTAAAAGAGCAACCTCGTGTGTCAAAAATAAACTCTAACCGTTAGTTATATATTCCCAGACTAGATAAATTCCATATAGACCCACAAATGTGTGCACACATATCAAAAATAATGGGTACCCATATGATCAAAAGATAGATGTAATCTACATGCTGCATGGTGTGCACCTGCGTGCTGGCGTCTGACCAAATATTGCATTTGTTTTGGCTAGCCCTGCTTGGTTACTAATGATGAGGCAGGCAGCTGGACGTTTGATTGGATGTTAAAAGATTCCACAGATGCTATAAATGTAACTTTTGAGTGCCGCTACAAAGTAACTTTGTTGCTGTCATTGGCCAGTTAGTAGTGCAGAGAGATCCTAATTTATAAATTGTTCTCCTGTAATAAATGTGTAGGAATTAGTCAGCGCTTACACAATGAAAATCAGGAGACCAATATACAAATATATAAATGTTTTAATAAAATAATATATCTTATTAAAAAAATATGTTACACAAAAAAGAAATATATATATACATTAAATAGACAGGGATACATAAACCTGCTGTATAGCTAACACAAAGAACATTTAAAATGTCAGATGTCCCGCTTACTTGGACAGTATGAAGTTGATCTACATCCAGATAGTATACCTCCAATGCAAAAACATGTCTGAATAGCCACAGAAAGCTTACATAAAATAAGGTGCAGGTACTAAGGTGCAATCATAGGCAGAAATACACAGAAAAGGAGACGCCACACATGACGCATTTTGTTACTTCCTCAGCCGATTGACATCCTAATCTGGCATATTTTATTAAAACATTTATATATTTGTATATTGGTCTCCTGATTTTCAGTGCGTAGGCGGTGTCCAATTCCAATATGTTTTTTTCAGTTCCTTCAGCCGTACTGGCAGTAGCCAATATACTGCGGGGATCTGAATAAGACTAGCGGCTTAAGTGTCAATTAGCAGAAAAATACCTACTGGGACCATCTGTGTGTAATTTTGTACATATTCTGTCCAAAAAATATTTTGGGTTTGTATTTGTTATTTATATTTAAACATTATATTTATTTTTAAGGTGGTGGTATAATTGACATTTATTTATTATTTTTTATTTTTCTAATGTTGAGTGCTGGGTAACATTAGACAGGCTTTCCTGTATGGATGATATAGAAAAAATGATGACCTTTCAGTGTGCTAGCAGAGAGTTACAGTCAGCCTGTATGATTCCAATTGCAGCATGGAGGCTCCCGGTAAGAGTACAAATTGGCATGTATCTTAAAAAGTACATGCCATTTCATCCTCATACTAGCACAATTGAAAAAAAAATGTTTACTTGCTCTTAAAAGGAAACACATCATTCACAGTCCAAACAATGTTTAGGTAACAGAGTCCTTTTCATTTTTTTTGTTCTGTGTTCAGCTTTGCAATTTATCAGGCTTCCATATGCTGCTGGCAATATTTTTATGTGACATGTTTTATTGCTCACTTGATTAGTTTTACTTGTATTAATAATAAAACATTTTCAAGAAAATTGAAGAAATTTAGTGTACCATGAGTCAGGTTTTACCAGTTTTGGGAAACAGAGAAAATATAAAGCCTCAAAATAGTACTCTACTAAATTAAAACATGTCAGGGTTATGAATACAGGGATGGCACTACCATATAAGCAAATTAAGTGGTGGCCTAGAACCCTTATTGCTTAAGGGTCCCCACAGTGCCTAAGTGAAGGGATTTTTTTTTCTTAAGACAACCAAAAACCACACCAATACAGTAAACAACTATAGCACACACAAAAACCTGCATTTTGTAGCGACTTGGCATTTGCCAAGTGTTAGTATTCATACAGAATGGAAAGTAGAGATGTTTTAAGTAAAACCTTTGAGTCCCTACTTCCTCTGTCTACACTCTGGTGCCTTTTTAATCATCCTAACTCATTTTAGCACAGTGCACAGCTTTTATTTGACACAGCTAAACTCACATAAATCAGCTATGCATTGATTAGTATTATTGATTTTTATTTCTACGTGGGGAATGGAGTGGTAGTTTTAGAGGAAGATTTGTTAGTAGTTAGCTGGTAAATGGCTCTTTTTTCAAGAAATATATATTAAAAAAGTGTGTAGTCAATAAGTTTATAAGATTTAGGGTTATTTGTTGCTAAATTATACTTGTTCTGCTGTAAATATGTTTTACTCGACATAGCTAAATTTGGTGGTGTTTAAATGCTTCTTCAAGCTTCATATATAATGTCTTTAGAAATGTTACTAATATTTATGTGTGGAGTCTATTCATTAAATAGTGTGGTCTATTTACTAAAAGGTCAGTTGCAGGGGACTTGATGTGAGATCAACCTTTAACCTCACTGATTTAACCATGTATTTTCCAGGATGGTAAGTTCCTCCTGCAGGAAGAACAGAGTTGGCCCTGCATAATGTGTTTTTAATAAAGTATACAAAACGAAAACAAATACTGTGCCTCTTTGTGGCAGTAGAGCAGCACCAAATCAACTAGTGCCTCACTCCTAGAACAATGTACAAATAGTTAAAAAGGTGCTGGAGAGGAAATAATGCTTCTCTGGTATTCAAAAGCCTTGGATATAAAATGATAAAAAAAATATAAACATCATAGTGCATATAGTGTTAGAACCCATAGCTCAATCACATCTTCCTGAGCAGAACCTGCTCAGTATAATTCAAATAAAAGGGATCCCCAAAATATCTCTTCTCAATGGTGTTCCCAGAAGGTGCAGATATATAATATGTAGCTCCTCCTTCCACAATTCTCCAGCATATGACAGACAAGGGGAGACAAAGCAAACTTTCAGAAAACATTATATTTATTACATGGCACAAAAGACACAGGACAAACAAATATATTGGACAAACAAGTCCAATCCATGGAGGCCCCACCTCTCAGGACTAAGAGGACCTACTGCTCACGTCTTGGTGCCAGATACAATAACACACCTTCCGATGTCTAGTGGAGTTCATGCCTCGACGGGTCAGGGCTGTTTTGGCGGCAAAAGGAGACCTACACAATTTTAGGCAGGTGGACATAATGTTATGGCTGGCCATGTTCTGCAGGAAGAGGTCAAGCAGGAGTTAGTGGGCATAGAAAATACAAAAAAAAGAATTTAACAACATCTGTGTACCTTTATTCCAAGTTCTAAGAAATAAGCATGATAAATGTGCACTCACAAAGATTACCAGTTACATTCTCATTTCATAAATGTATCATTTCATTTTGCCATAACATTAAAACACAGGGAGAGTTTAGTTATATCATTTATACCCGTTTATTAAAGATGTACTTACAAGATCAATGGGATTTTAGAGCTATTAAATACAACAGAAAGTGTGGCATATATTGAATCATATCAATTTTAAACTACCTAACTGCTAATCCTCATTGCAGTGTCATACTCGGATAATTAAAGATTAGAGAGACTTCATCAGCCTGTGTGCGGTGCAGAGCAACTCTCTGTCACTTAAGGGGTTAATATTTGAAGGGGAGTCAAGGGGAATTGTCGAAGTGTTATCTCTCTAGTGATGTTGTTTGTATTATGTTGAATGTGTTTTACTGTCACCACATACATATTACCACTGTCTGAGACAAAATGCAGAGACTGTCCTATTATAAATCAAGGTTATCTAACATTGAGACGTAAATCAAGGTCAACATATTTTCCTGAAGTCTTGAAGTACGTGCAGATAAAACTAATAGAAAATGCTTTGAGTAGCATCATAGCTCCCAGCATTTCAAATGGCCAAGGGGACATCTCTTGAGCTTCTAATGCAATTAATGTAATTAAGTCATAACAAGGGCATCATATTTCAGTGAGGCCACTCAGTTTCTACATTTACCTCAAGTTGCACACATATATTTGCTAGTTTTGTGACGATTGAGCTCCAATATCTAACAAGTAGAGTTAACTTTTTGGAAGGGGTGTCTCCAGCAATCATACTTGGGGAGGGGGTTCTAGGGAGGAGCTAGAGACAAAAGTAGGGAGGCAATTAAAAAACTCTAAAAGGTCGACTCAGGTAGCTCTGATTTCCGTGAGATGACACATTCATTAACCCCTTAACATATATGTACGTCCTGAGTTTAAATGTAGCTACATGCTGGCAGCTATTCTCAGAGGCTGCTTCGGATCCTTCGGCCCCACCCAACACACATACGATCACCGCGAATGTGATCGTATGCATTGAAACTCACATAGGCAGTGATCAGCTTTGTTTTAAAGGTGTTGCAGTGATGCCTCGGTATCATGCAGCACCCTTCTCTGCCCCCCAGGGCACCGCGATCACGGGTGACGTGTTGAAGAGGAGCATGTTCCTCCAATACAGTTGCCTAGCAGAGAGCGATGGAGGGGATTAAAAAAATATCTTTGTTCGCTCTGAAGCTGTTGCTTGACTGCCCATAGAGTCAGACAACAACATTACAGTTAAAATTTATAAATAAAAGGAAAAAGCTAATCCTAGATCGACTAACCCTAGATCTAGGTTTAGGGTTAAAATTAGGGTAAGGGTTAAAGGTGGGTTAGGGTTAATTTAGGGTTAGTACAAGGGTTAGATCAAGGGGTGGGGGTTAGAGTTACATTTAGGGTTAAAGTTGGGGTCAAAACATCACTGTAGGAGAATAATAATAATATAACTATTTGATAAATATTTAATAAAATATTTTCATTAGTATTTTAAAAATTATTATATTAATGTAAGAATATATATATATAAGTATATATATATTTATTTGTGTTTGAAATATGATTACTTTGATCGCTGGCAGTCATGCGATCGCTGACACTCCTGCCCTCCTGTCTCCATTCCCACTGTTTCAATGGGGGGGGGGGGGGGGGGGGGCATATAGAATGGCCGGATATGGTCCCCTGTCCTCCCTAACAACACTACTGCTTTTTGGATAACTGATAAATTGTGTGTGACCTCGTTCTGTGAATTTTATGTGGTCAACTTCATGGCTGAGTTGCTGCTGTTCATAAAACCTTCAACTTTCCAATAATACCACTTACAGTTAACAATGGAAAATGCAGCAGGGATGGAATTCCACAATCTAACTTATTGCAAAGATGACATTCTATCACAGTACCATGCTTGAATTCACTGAGCTCATTTTCCCCCACAAATCTTTGTTAATGTAGACTGCATGGCTAGCTGCATGATTTTATATACCTATGGCAATGGGTCTGATTGAAATACCTGAATTCAATAATTAAGGTGAGGTGTGTCCCAATACTTTTGTCCAAGTACAACTAATTAGCAGCTAACTTAATATGTAGATAATTAGCAGCTAACCTAATATGACTCACCTTTCCAACTACCGTATATACTTGAGTATAAGCCGACCCGAATATAAGCCGAGGTACCTAATTTTACCACAAAGAACTGGGAAAAAATATTGACTCGAGTATAAGCCTAGGGTGGGAAATGAGGCAGCTACTGGTAAATATTGCCCCCAATATGCCATTTAATATGCCAGGATATTGCCCCCAATATGCCATTTTAATATGCCAGGATATTGCCCCCAATATGCCAGGATATTGCCCCAATATGCCAGGATATTGCCCCCAATATGCCAGGATATTGCCCCCAATATGCCAGGATATTGCCACCAGTATGCCAGGATATTTCCCCCAGTATGCCAGGATATTTCCCCCAATATGCCAGGATATTTCCCCCAGTATGCCAGGATATTTCCCGCAATATGCCAGGATATTGCCCCCAATATGTCAGGATAATGCCCCCAATATGCCAGGATATTGCCCCCAATATGCCAGGATATTGCCCCCAATATGGCAGGATATTGCCCCAATATGCCAGGATATTGCCCCCAATATGCCAGGATATTGCCCCAATATGCCAGGATATTGCCCCCAATATGCCAGGATATTGCCCCCAATATGCCAGGATATTGCCCCCAATATGCCAGGATATTGCCCCCAATATTCCAGGATATTGCCCCCAATATGCCAGGATATTGCCCCCAATATGCCAGGGTATTTCCCCCAATATGCCAGGATAGTGCCCCTTAGTATACCACCCTCCTCCCCCCCTTCCCCAGACCCCAGCACTTACCTCGTTCCTGCTCTGTCCCCCGGTGCTCTGAAGCGGCGTGGCTGTGAGGGAAGCGTTGTGAGCTTCCCTCCAGCCGCGCGGTCAATAAAGTTTGTTTAAAAAAACCACACTTTATTGACCGCGCGGCTGGAGGGAAGCTCACAACGCTTCCCTCACAGCCACGCAGCTTCAGAGCACCGGGGGACAGAGCAGGAACGAGGTAAGTTTTAGATTTTTTTTTTTCCCCACCGTCTCGAGTATAAGCCGAAAAAAATTGTGCTGAAAAACTCGGCTTATACGTGAGTATATACGGTATATTTATAATTGTGATTTAGTAAATGTTTGTGGTGTTTCTGCTATTTTGTCCACCCCTTATTTATGTGCCTGTCCATCTATATTTGACCAGCTCAAGTAATGGCAATAAAGATACCTCTTAAGCAAATTCTTAGGATCTGAAACCATCGTTAATGTAACTCCAATATAGCAACAACCTGCTAATCCCTGGAAGTATACAGACATCTGACATGCACAGCTGTTTATCTTGGCAGATTGTAAGTGTGTAACTGATATTATTTGTTGTTAATAGTGAGAGTGTAATTTTCCATCTTTATTCACATTAGTTTTAAAAGTATGCAAAACTGAATAGATGTGGTTAAAGAGGGAATGGGGACAGAGTATTTATTGCCACTCCAAATACATCATTGGCAACTGAAAATAAACAGACAAATATAAAGCTATGAATGCTGTAAAATACAGACTTCCTGGACCAATAAAATACAAATAACATTTACATATATGGGTGAGTGTTTCTAAAATAATGCTTCTAAATGTGAACTGTACGTATGTGTAACCATTACTGGCTCTTCAATACATTCATCTCCAATGAAGGGGTTGCTTTCCCTTCTAGCAATAAAGGGATTAATACAGCTAGCTGCTAAATGATTTCCCAGCAAAACTAACCAAAATGACATCATAACTAGCAAAGAAAAATTGAAACGTTGAAACAAATCAAATCTTTTGTTTTTCTTAGTTAAATAACCTTTGACAGGAGCATGCAAATATATAACTACAGAATAAAAAAAAAAAATAGACAGGAGGCCTGCTGGATTTTGAATAGGTCACAGAAAGAATAATTTCAGCACTCAAACCTCCCCATAAGGAGGACTTTGGCTTATCTCATTGCCAATTGTTAATTTGGTAACTGTTTTGATATGCTATAATAGCAAATTTAAAACAAATTATTGATTGCCATTTTGTATTAAAATATTGCAATATATATTTATTTATTTAGAAAGTGTTTTACCAAGAAGAATACATTGAAATTTTTCTTGTTTTCATGTATGTCCTGTGGACCCAAGTCCAGAATGGAATTACACAGAGTTACACATTTAACAGTAGATTTAAAAAAAATACATACCGTATTTGCTCGATTATAAGATGAGGTTTTTTTAAGAATTTTTTTTCTGAAAACTACCCCTCGTCTTATAATCGAGGTCTTCTTATAATCTGACCTCAAATTGAGGTCAGATTATAAGACATGGATCCAGGTCCCCAGCAGCGCTGCAGGGGACCTGGATCCCCCTCTCTGACAGCAGGGGAAGTCTGCGCGATGAGCGCAGATTCCCCTGCTTCAGCCCGGCACGACCGCCGGGGCTTCTGTGAAGAAGCCGGGTACTTCTGCTTTCGTCACAGAAGTCCCGGCGAGCGTGCCGGGCGGCAGCAGGGGAGGTCTGCGCTCGTCGCACAGACTTCCTCTGCTGCCCCACTAGCCACCAGGGTAAATCGGGCAGCTGGGGGATGTCTGCACGATACGTGCAGACATCCTCCATGCTGCCCGACACGGCAGACTATTATGATGGACCAGCTGTCCATCATAATAGAGTGCCGTGTCGGGCAGCATGGAGGATGTCTGCACGTATCGTGCAGACATCCCCCGGCTGCCCCCACTAGCCACCAGGGATCGACTTCAAGGTGAGGGGGAGGGAGGGGGCAGAGAGACAGGGGGAGGGGGGGCAGAGAGACAGGGGGAGAGAGGGGGGAAGAGAAAGAGACAGGGGGAGGGAGGGGGGCAGAGACAGAGACAGGGGGAGGGAGGGGGGCAAAGAGACAGGCGGAGGGGGGGCAGAGAGACAGGGGGAGGGAGGGGGGCAGAGACAGGGGGAGGGAGGGGGGCAGAGACAGGGGGAGGGGGGCAGAGACAGGGGGAGGGGGGCAGAAACAGAGACAGGAGGAGGGAGGGGGCAGAGAGAGCAACAAGGGAAGGGAGGGGGGAAGAGAGCTACAAGGGGGGGGAAGAGAGCTACAAGGGGGGGGAAGAGACAGAGGGAGGTGGGGCAGAGAGAAACAAGGGGGGGGAGAGAGACAAAGCTGGAGGCAAGGGAAAGAGAGGCAGAATTGGCACATAAAAGGAAATAAAAACAAATTCATTTTTTTGATATCATTTTTTATTAAAAAAGCAATTTACATGTGAATATATACAAGTTTAACTTTTTTCCTATAGGGTAGTCTTATATTCAGGCTTTTAGTTTTTTTTCCTAAAGGAATATCCAAAGTTTGGGGGGTCGTCTTATAATCAGGGTCGTCTTATAATCGAGCAAATACAGTACATACACATATTTATACAAGTTGTAAAGAGAGCATACAGGGTAAATCATTATTGGCACAAAAAAACTAAAAGAGAAATCAGCAACGTATAGTATATATTGTAGATTGTAAACAATAACAGGTACATTCGGTTTTGAGGATTCGGGAGACATTAATTTTCAGGGATTTTCGATTGGAGGAGGATTTAGCAGAATCAGGGAGGCTATTCCACATATGAGGAGCTCTGAAAGAGAACGCACCTTGACCTGCTTCCATTTTGAAGTGAGGGACAGCTAGAAAGGGGCTGGTGCAGGATCTGAGAATGTAGGATGTGGGGGAGTAAGAGTGAGGATGCTGTTCAGGTTGGGGGGGAGCGTTCCAGAGAAGTGGTTATGCACTTAGCAAGCTAGGTGGAGAGTGCGCCTGGAGGCAAGCATCAGCCAGTCTAACTTTTTTAACATTTTACAGTGATGAGTGTTATAATCGCACTGGAGGGCAAACCGACACAATGTATTGTACAGGTTGTCAAGTTTACCGAGATGAGTCTGCGGCGCAGAATCGTATACAACACCTCCATAGATCGGCATTTAACATTTGCTGCACAATACGTTTCCTTACTGTGGAATCTATTTGTTTCTATACAGAGAGCCAATGATAGGATACAGCTTTGACACAAGTTTGGATCTAGCTATTTCCAAGATACTAACATGAATTAAACTTGGTCAGATTATAACTGGATTTGATCTCAATGTTTATTTGAGGATTGTTAATGTAGCTTAGCATTAGTCCCAAAAACATGGACACATGGTTTTTTCAGTGTTGAGGAATAATTTGTTGCTAGTTATTTAACTTTCAACTTTCAAAAACTGACCCTGAAGCACAGATTACATTTGTGATAGTTTAGTATCGCACTTATAAATGACTGTATCATCAGCATACATATACACATGAGCCAGGTCACACACCGAGGGTAGATCATTTATAAATAGTGAGAAAAACAGTGGCCCAAGAACGGATCCTTGAGGCACTCCACACTTGACTGGCAATGGGAGGAAGGCAGTATCAGCAATGGACACATATTATGTTCTATCAGACAGGTATGAACGAAACCAGCAGAGCGACCTCTCATTTATACCAGAGCAATTTAGTTTGTTTAACAGAAGATCATGATCAACCATATCAAAGGCTTTCTCAAAGTCTAGAAAAACTACACCTGTGAGTTCACCACTCTCCATACCACTCTGAATGTCATTGCTCACCTTTAAGAGAGCAATAATAGTGGAGTGATCTGACCGAAACCCATATTGAAGTGAGGTTAGATAAATGGACCGTTGATAATACTCGCACAGTTGATCATGGGCACATTTTTCCAGGATTTTAGAAAGGATAGGTAGCATTGAGATAGGCCTGTAGTTTGACACTATGTTTACATCACTATTTCTGTGGATAGGGACAACTCTCGCTATTTATGGCTTAAATGGTACAATTGCCATGTCAATCAACCACTAAAGGTTAAGGAATGGTGATGTGTGTGTATATATATATATATATATATATATATATATATGTGTGTGTGTGTGTGTGTGTGTATAAACATTAACTTTTATACACTGGCAACTCTTGTAGTATAACAATGCAAACTCTTGGTCAGGTACAGAGCTCAAGTGAGGGAAGATGGTCAGCTCTGTTTCAGAGAGATTACATTTTAAGTAGTGATCTGACGTCCAGGTGGAGCTGGCCGACACATAGTCCCTGGCACATGGCACGACAGAGGGAGTGAGGACAGCGGAGGAGAGGTACATCACTTGCATACAGGTGGTACTGAAAGCCAAAATAGTTGATGAGATTTCCTAGATAGCTGTTGTGCCAGTTAAGGTTAGGGTTCAAATTGTGGAGACATTTTAAACATATTAATTATTTTTGGCAATTTGTAGTCAAGCCTGATGTACTTAAGGAAGGCTTCTTCCCCCAGCACAGATCACTGAAAAATTGAGCAACATTACAGATCCTGAGTTACCGCAATACAGATTGAGTGTTCACTGCCCCTTTAAGCCATCTGGTTGACCTGTGGTTGATCTGTGTAGCAGAAGGGGATTTCCCTGGGAGGAAAAGACATACCTTGTTTTAAATTTAAATCAACAATCATCAATAATGAAAGAAGGCAGCTGATGTAATTTCATCTGATGCTACAAAAAGACTTGGCTGACATATTTTCTTCATCTCATATAAATGTTGACCTGTCATATGGGGAACTCATTATGCCCCGAATATTGACACTACATGATATTTCCTGTTCAGATCCGTTTAGCTAATTTCACATTAAATAATGCACTTAGCACACCTCGTCTGGCATTTTCCATAGTTACCAAACACTGCACTCGAGTTTGTAAAAGTCACTAGATGTAGCTAGGATTTAACCTGCTTGTGTTTAATCATTACACTGCTACACCAAATATACATAATATTTATCTCCAATGCATACTGTTACCTTTCTGCACAATCTTCCAGGTCTTCCTGTGCTGGAGGGAGCACCCCCTTTTTCACCAAGATCCCTATTTTCCTTAACTTGTTGCTTTATTCATGAAAGATGGAATTGAAAAGGACATTTCAAACTTAAGGCCAAAGTAGCAGAGTTGGGAAAATCCTCCAATTCAGCTATATTTCAAACTCTGCACTATAGGCATTCATTTTTCAATTAACTTGTCCATTCCCTTTAGTCATCAGCTGAATGGGAGAATTTTCCAGATCGACTGTTTTGGCCAAAAGTTTAAAATTCCCTTGTTAATGCCCCACAATTCCCTCTTTCTTATATAAAGCACTTAGAGGGGCATGTACTTAAAAAAAACCCTGCAAATATATTTTATGTGCGAAACTATTTTTGCGCTTTGCTCCTTTTGCAATGTACTAAACATTTAACACTCAAATAGTACATACGAGCAAATTGCGTATAAAAACGGGCATAATTGAGAATAAAAACAGGCAATTTTGAGAATATTTTTTCTACCTCTTTTGATAGCACTTGCTAAAAGCTGGTGTAATTTTCACACGTGAATAAGAATTATTTTTTACAAAATATTCGCAAAGCTCTGTAGCATGCGTAAATCTAATCGCAATTTATGAGCGACCAGAAAATGCATGTTAAATAAAAATAAACAGAAGAGGCGCAAATCAGGAAAAAAAATTGCAGAATGTTACAAATAGGCACAAATTGCTCCTTAGTCGTGTTTTACCTAATTGTTTTCCCACTGCACTTGTTTAGTACATGACCCCCTTCGTGTGTATGAGTGTATCCATACCAGAGGATGGGCAAAGTGTCTGTATAGAGATATGAGTGTCCATAGCAATGTCTTGGTAGGTTCATAGAACATTGTTAAATTGTTTATCACAAAGTGCAGTACATGTCGACCCTGGACAATAATGATGCCTTCCCTGTGCATACCTCCCAACTTCTCAGCTTTATCATGAAAAAAGTGCAATCAATGCGAATCAACCTTCTTCAGTCATAAAGGAAGAAGATCAAGGACAGGGCACAAGCTAATCTCAACCCAATCAAAATATTCCACCCACATCAGAACAGAACAGAAACTTCTCAATTCAGTTATTCCTTGATATCATTGATGTCTTTTCCAATATTCTCCACTTTCTACATTAACATTTATTTATATTGCACAAACAATTTATGCTGCTCTTGGTACAGAGCATAGAAAAGAACTACATACCCTGCTCACAGGCTTACAATCTAGAGGGAGTAGGGGACAGGAGACACATAAGGTGAATTAAAAGGTCAGAGGGGTAGGTGGTGGTAGTAACAGTTTTTGAGGACAGTGAGAGGTAGTTGGGTTTTGCCAAAGATTTTTTTTACCTGGTGTTCTTGTGGGATGAATTAAAAGCTTCTTTAAAGAGGTGAGGGATTTTTTGAAGGACTTTTGGAAGATTAACATTGAGAACAAGAACAACACCTCTACCCTGCCCAGGTAACACACTAAAATTCCATCCTAGTAGACTCGGATTTCTATTTGGCAAAAGGAGGCTTCTAATTGGCTAACTCTGTTAGCCAATCAGAAGCCTCCATGTTCCACTCCTTATATTGGCTCTGTTTTCAAAACCATCCTACTGGTGTGTTAGGGGGTCCAGGCCCCTGGGCCAGTTTTATATGAGGGAAGATTGTTATTTTTTTTTTTTTATTGAGGGAATGATTTTTCAGACTTGACAGTTGGACAGCCTGAAAGCATGTTTTTGTCTTCCCCCATAGATATGTAAAGATGCAAGTTTCATCTCACTACTATTTATTTCAGCATGCCTCACCTCATCTTTATCTTAGTGAATAACATATTGCAAGGTCAAGATGAGGCATCCAAGGGGGCGTGGTGAATGAGACTGAGACTAGAGGTCGACGTGCATGCTCATTTCTACTTCCAATATCAGATTTAAGTTACTAATCCCCATAGATATCTGTTCTTTCCTTCCAGCAGTATCCAGAGAACAATTCAAAGGTTTACACTGGTCTTAAATAAATCTACAAAAACTTTAAATATTTGTTCAATGAGCCTTTTATTCTGCATCAATTCTGACCTTCTTTCTTCACATTTTATTTCTTCCCACGTCCAATAAAAGAGCTAAATGGACAAAACAATGTTTGCAATGAAGAGTGTGTAAAAAGACTTCGGTAGTGTAAGAGACACAAACATGTATTAACTGGTGCCCTGGTGGTGCTCCACCAGCATTCAGACATGACACTAGGTAGGATGCAGAGGCTACTGTCCAGAATTCCATGCAGAGGGAAATAGGGGCAATAGTTTGTTACTCTGTAATATGTGTGGGATCAAGAGGAATGGGAGGGACACTATTGAAACTATGCCCGGGGCCCACCAGTACCTTAAAGAAGCCCTTTCTATCTCCATTAAGTTCACAACTGTAATTGCATTACCCTTTTTTGAAAATTTCTTGAAACCTTGAAAAAGTTTGCTAAGTCCAATTTCTGTGACTTCTTATGTGACCATCAAGCAAAACATACTGATCCCCCACCAACCTTATCTCTGATATGTGATGTGACCTCAGCCCATTTAGACTCTAAGTTCTCAAAGTTATGGTTCTTAAATTTGATGTTGAATATTTTGTATCATTTTACATGTGTTGGTGCTTCTTTAATCAAGTTATAAATAAATCAAGCTATTAGTTGAACAGTTATAAGTTGTTGGACATAAACCATTTCTATACAACTTTAAGTAAACATATAACTGAAATAACTGTAAATATTTACTGTTGTAAACAAGGCATTTACTTGACTCATATTATTATCAACTTAAAATCATATTTCACTATCTTAATCTAAACAACACAACAGGGGAATAATTAAAGTGAGCACTGGTAATGTACAGAGACATAATACACAGTATGCTTACAAAGACTGCAGATATATATGTTTAATTATTATTACTTGTAGTCCAGACACATCATTTGTATTACATGTAGTCCAAATAAATAGTTCTATTAGCATATCATGAAAACAAGTAACTCTAATAAATGAATGCAGTTAACAGAGAGACAAAACGACTTTTCTTAGACATGGAAAAATACATCTTTATTACATCTCACACTTAATAAACAAATATACATGTATTTTTTCTATATTCACAAGTCGGTTCACTTTATTGAATTTGCTCTATTTTGTGCCAAAGAAAAATTGCTGTTAGGATTTTCTCTTCTACAGACACATTCAAAAATCAGGGATGCAATAGCACAAATAGCAGGAACAGCTATTTACCAAGTCACTGCTTCACAAGCCATCGCATTATTGACATAAGTTGTTTATGTAGCAGAAGCATAGCACTGCACCTGTTTCTTCTATCAACTGTAAGATTGATCATGTAGTACTACATTTCTACCATTAGATGTCACCATAGGATAAGAAGTTAATATGCTTACATGCGAACTTTATTACTTTGCTGTACTGTTACTGTACTCTCCAGCTTTACATGCAAGAGGATTGACAGCTTGTTGATAGAAAAGCATAAAAGCTTGATTGATAGGGGATCTCTTTTAATAACCAGTTAAATAGGAGTACAACAAATATAACATAAATACCTACTTAAAATAGGAAGCCGTCAATCATATTCTAATCTAGATCAAGTAAGAACTTACTAACAATTGAATATGTACTGTGTAATATAACTATAAAGAATACCAGTACATCTACTACTGTCACAGGTGTATTAAACAGCTACAGTATATAATAATAAATATATCCATGGAGAGAATAGGTACTAGCATAGCAAACGGATAAAACTCTTAAGGGCACTCTGCTGCTGAAAAGTAAACTTGCAATAGATATCTTTATAATCCACTGTGATCATTCCACCTTTCAGACTGTATAATTCAATAATTAGGATCTCAAACAAATAGTTGTATTTTATTTACACATTAATTCAGTAGCTAGTGGTGCAAAGGTTAATGACATAAAAGCTTTACACACTAAGGAGTGCTTCATTTACTTTTATGTACTCCATAATGTGAACGGCATCCAGCTTTTAGCCTCTGCACTTATGGCTATTAAATACATTTTAAAATGATGATTACTATTCATTGTTTGAATCGGGATGCCCTATTATTGAGAATGAGTACAAGATTGATACAAATGGAGTCAAGTGCATATGCTTACCTTAACACCAGCTGCCCAGCTGAACATTTATAAACTACAGAGAATACCATAGATTGTCATGGCAGATAAGAACTATGCTTCTAGTATGTGTATTATGAAGAAGTAATAAGGGTGCCTGTCACAAAGGAACAAGGGAACAAACATTCCACATATCCTTCCTATTTAACAACACTGCAACGTGATGTCACATCCTGCGCATTTTTCCCATAAGTCCCACACACCAAAGAATGAATAATGGTGTAAACAGCTTTTTTAATCCCTTCATGACCAGACTGTTTTTGGAATGTTGTGCGTTAGTGACCGAGGCTGTTTTAACACTTCTGAGGTGTTTGTGTTTAGCTTTCATTTTCTTCTTTGTCAGTTGCTGTACCCACACATATTATATATTGTTTTTTTCAGGACAAGAAGGGCTTTCTTTTCATGACATTATTTTGTTCATATCATTTATTGTATTGTGTAAAAAATAGTAAAATATGGTTAAAATTAAAAAAATTAAACACTTTTCCTGACTTTTTTTTGTAAATTCTTTTACTAAGCTTCAAAAGCTAATGAAAAAACGTGCTAAATAGATTCGACTATAGGTCCTGAGTTCAGAAATACCCAATGTTTATATGTTTTTTTGCTTTTTTTTGCATGTTTTAGGTTAATAAATACAAGTAGCATTTATCTGTTTCAAAACCATTTTTTTTTAAATTAGCGTTAGTGACACTGTAACACCGATATCTGATATGAATTACTGAATAACCTCTTAAACTAGAAGAAGAAGAAATAACTTCTTATTTTTATACAATTTATTATTATTATTTTTAATTTTTTAATTTATTAAATTTTTTATTTTTTTACATTTTTTTTATTTTTATTTAACTCTAACCTTAACCCTTTGGTTAGGGTTAGTACAAACCCTAATTCTAACTCTAGGATTAGGGTTTTGATGAACTCTAACCCTAACCCAAGAGTTAGGATTAGCACAATAGGAAAAAAAAAAATTAAAAAAATCTTTTGGGGGGCTGGTTGTTACTGGGGGGAACCAGGGGGAGACTTCACGCACTATATTTAGTCTCTCTCTGCCCCACGATCACCGTGGAGCAGGGAGAGACTATAGCTGTCAAAGCAGGCACCTGCTTTGACAGCTATTAACATCCGGGCGCTGTGATTGGCTGTCACAGTGCCCGGATGTTTCCGGGGGGTCCTCAACCGACATGGCTGAAGTGTCTAGGTATCGAGACACTTAGCCATGTCGTTGGTAGCGCGATCGCGGTATGCCAGCGTGCATACCGCGATCAGACCTGCATGACGGTCATGGACCGTCATCGGTCATGAAGGGAGATTTCCCTATGACGGTCCAGGACCGTCATCGGTCGCGAAGGGGTTAAAACAGCTTTTGTGCCAAAATGTAGACTGTCCAGACAATACTCTGCACCCAAGACCCACACACAATTGCTTCACCATTAGTGCATGCATATTGGGGGTTATGTATTAAAACTGGGGTACATGGAAATAGCACCAAAAAGTGGCACTATCGCCATGTGCATCAATGTACAAAGCTAACTCCCAAAAAGTTTGGCCTACATCCGTAGGTCCTGCACTTTAAGCGCCAACACACCTCATGTGTGAAAAAACAGGTGCTAAAAAACACATAATAAGTATTGGAAAGCATCTACCAAATCCATTCTCGCACAGGCACTTTTTTCCACACTTTTTTTTTCAATAAAGTGGAGAGATACGATATATATGCAACATTTTAGTAATGCTTCACTGATTACTGGAAAACAGTGAGGGACATTTATCTCACCCCATTTAATGCACAGAAAAAAACGCTGATATGATGATTTTTTTTTTTAATCAGTAAACTGACTGTATTTAAATGTAAAAGTAAATTGTAGAAGACCATTGCTTTATTTTAAAAGTAACTGTATGCAATATTACATGAATGCCACAAGAGGTCACTGCAGTTCCAAATTTTACAAAGGACACAAAACCTTTTCGTGCTTAATAAAACCTTCTTGGAAATGAATATTGTAAAGACTGTGGTATGTTTATGATCTTTATCATTATCCTTTTTTTCCTACATAATATCTTAAGTGGATGCATTGTCTATTAAAAGAGACAGGTGGGAGTGTTTTAAGGTATACATTGTGCCAATATGCAAAACTAGATAAATAATAATACAAAAATCGCTTTGGTGTTAAAAAAATATGTATAAATATAATAATATAAATACAGCATACTTATAGTATTTACCTCTGAAGATTGATAATTATGATCAACTAAGGCATCCTGATGGCATGCCACATTTCACCTCTTCCTCAGAACTATTACAGGCAAATACATATGAATAAGAGTTCTTTTTTAAGCCAATAAATAAATAAAACTGACAATCATTGCTAAAAAAAATTATTCAGAATGTACAACGTATAAAATAAAAACATTGAATTTTAACAAGATATGGTTCCCCTGGATAGAGGGATATGAATTCCTTTCATACAGATGAAATTAAATAAGATTTGTATGGATATCTGTGTGAGTGTTTTATCTGATCATTTTTAAACATACAAGTAAATGAGTTTTCCAATATTCAAGCAGAACAAAAAAAAAATACATCCAGAGTAGAGGTTATCTATGTTTTACAGTTATATTTAATTCCCCAAAATTCCCTCGCCTCACACACCACACATCCACCAGGTGCGCATTGTGCCCCTGAGTAACAGGTGTGCCGCCAGTCTGGAGCAAACCTGTCAGTCAGGGGCACAATGTATCTTGTGTATTTCTGGGGGTTTGTGTGCTTGGAACATACAGCACACAAACCCCAGAAATACATGAGATACATCTGAGACACTGCTGCGAATTCGGCATCAGAGTCACTCACTCACTGTTGCCAATTCGACCAGCACAAAAAGTATACTAAAATTTGTATACTTTTCAGGCTAGTTGAATTGGGAAAAGAGTGAGTGACGCAAATGCCGAACTTCCATCTGCCGTCGGTCTCTGGGATGTATTTCCCGGGTTTGTGTGCTCTCTGTTAGGGGCACACAAACTCCAGAAATATGCAGCACAGCTCTGCGCTTGGTGTGCAGCTCACACCTAGCACATATGGAGCATACGCGCCTGACATCCACCTAAATATGTTCAAACTTGCTTAAAGGAATAATCAATAATTTGTAATATTACATTATATTGGGTGAATACCAAAACCTTTTCTCCCATTACCCTCCACCTACCACCAATCTTCCCCCCTCTTCCACACTTGAACAACCATACCCACTCAAAATGGCAGAAATAGTATTTAGCCTACTCACACAGTGCAAAAACAAACACGACTCATTCTTTCTTTTCAGTCCTGAAAAAAAAGGAAATCAATATCACTTGATCTATTAAGACCCTGATCGGGTCTCTGCCAGAGTGTTCCTGGCTACTGATCACCTTGTGATCGGTGGCCAGGAACCAATCGTGACGTTTTGGTGCTTGCGTCATTTGGGACTAACACAATCTATAGATAAAATGCTATTCTTTTGAAAGTGAAAGGTGCATTTTAAAATACTATAATTATTTTCGTGGTCTCAACTTCTGTGACTGTCACTAAGCCCATGCACTAAATACTCCTCTAAAAGAGTTAAAAAAAAAAAAAAACACATAACCATAAGCCATCAAGATGGATGTTAAACCGCGCTATGAAGCACATTGTGTGTTTATAAGTGGCAGGGAAAAATACAGAGCACTTAAAGTCTGCATTTACACTTACTTTATCTCCACTTCCGCAACCTCAGCAGTGTAAAAGCAGCACACCATTAAGTACATATCACTCATAGTCGATGGAACTTAGCGCTGGGTCATAAGAATGAATGTTATATTATTGATTTATAGAAAGCATGCCCACAGTCATTCAAGCAAGTACTCAATCACAAGTACAGCTGGCGTTACTGATGTAAAATATTTTAAATATGTTCATAATTACAGGTCAATTCTCAGTGATATCAGGTTTAAGTAAACTCCATGAAAGCTGAAAGTTCCACATTTAAATTTCTATACGCAAGGTTGTGTTACTGATCAAGACAGGGTTTTGCATCCGATCAGCAGTGATGATCGGGACCCGAGCATTCTGATTTAACCCCCCCCCCACCCCCAATGTTTGGAAGCATGGACAGTTGTATTAGTCATTGTATGTTATACACTTTGTGCTGTTAATATGACTTGTAAACTATTGTGTTTGCGACCATTTCAACAAGTGATCAAAAACTATTTAATGGCTGATTTAGGTAAAAAAAAATATGCTTACAAGTTGCCTGATAGACAATCATGTAGAAAGACTGACTGAGAAGACACATAGACAGACAGGCAGATAGATTAGCGGGGGCTTCATTTTTTTAAACAAGTTTCTACTGGCCTTTTATTTCCTCACTCCAGATACAGAAAAGGGAAGGGAGATAAGGCTAATGAGGTCTGTATGGAAGGCCAAAATATGAAGCATACATGGTGTTGGGGCTTTCTATCCTAACCTATTAATCCCATCGACTCATCTGATTAAGATGGCTGCCTAGCATATACACTGGGGTATTCGCAGTGGTAGCCACAGCCCAGGTTAGCAAGCAGCCAGGGGGGACAGATGCCCTCCGGTCCTCCCTGCCAGACCCTCCCTTAAAATATTAGAACGCTTTCATCCAGTTTTAATAAAACAACACACATTTACAAATGTTCCAAAAAGACACTGTCAGTTTTTAATGTACTGTATGAGGATGTAGACAACCCCTCGCAGCTGTTTGAAATGCCTAGTGCATATAACATACCTGGGGAAAACTATTTTGCTGTTAAGTGAAGTTCAGATATTTAGTGATAAGAAAAGCAAGAGATACAGGGATTCATTATATCTTCTATGAGCCTTTCTAAACAAATAAGTGAATAGTTTCCAAATTAAACAACAATATCTCTTATATATATATAAAACTAATAATGAAGTTTAACTTGTTAAAATATATTAAAAACATCTGAAAACCTACCTATGACCAGTAGATGGCAATGAAGATATTTTGTTAGAAAATCTTTCTTTCTGTATCAAGTAGAATACACACTTTAATATTGTAGTTTCATATGTCTACACACACATATGTCCAACAGAGGTGAAGATTTTATCCTAGCTGAAAATAAAGTTGGGAATGCTATTTTCACACAACTAGCAGCATGCACATTATCACATTGAAGCACTTCTGTATATTGTCTTGGCTGTATTGATTTAAACTGTAATTTAGTGTTATTTTTTTCTTTAAGGCCCCTGTCATGTTTTCCTGTAAACAGGCATGTACTATTTAGCTAGGCTAAAAGGCTGTCAAAGAAGTCTGTTCTTTAGTGTGTCTCTGAGAGTCTGTGATTCCCCCTATAATATTAGATTATATAGATTTGTGATTGTGTGTATAATGTACTTGGGAATTTTGATCTTGTGTTAATGTGTGTATCCATGTGATGGTTGGCTTTATTTTAACATTACATTAGTGAATACATATATTCTATTCATATATGCATGCAAAATGTGTTGTGGTTAGTTAATAACTCTCAGTCAGCTTGTTATTCCTTTGTAAAGATGCATTATGTAGGTGGGAGCAGGCGCGTATGATCCATGTGTGCTAGGTGTGTGCCACATAGAGTCGCGCTATATATTTCCGGGATGTGTGTGCTCCGAACAGACAGCACACAAACCTTGGAACTACACAAAATATATCCGGAAGACAGACGCATACCTCCCAACTTTGCCGCCGGCAACTTTGCCCCCCGACGAATTTGGGACACTGAGAGCAGAGTCTGGGGAGGGGGGTGTCAGTGGTACCGCTCATGTGCTGTAATACTGTCAGCCACTTTAGATCTTGGCATCTGAAGCCATGATCGCTACTGCGCATGCGCACAATGCTGCTCATGCCCAGTAAGCTGTCCCACTGAGCTCTACCTCTGTTCTGAAAAGCGGGACAGTGGTAGAGTACGGTGGGACAGCAGGCCATAGCTCCCAAATTGGGACTGTCCCGTTGGGAGATTTGCAGATGGCAGCTGCGAATTCAGCATCACAGTCACTCACTGTGTTGCCAAATCGAGCAGAACAAAAAGTACACAAATTTTCGTATACTTTTCGTGCTGATCAAAATGGCAACAGAGTGAGTTACTCTGATGTTGAATTCGCTGCTGCCGTCGGCCCCTCAGATGTATTTCGTGCAGGTGTGCTGCAGTCCAGTGCACACCTGTCAATCAGGGGTATGATACATGGGATGATTTTATACATTCTTAATTAATACTTACTTTGCCCTTTATTCAAAATAAGGCCAAAGTAGCTTTGTCCAACCTCTTTCATAAATAAAACACGTTATGCCTTTATTTTATATATTTTTAAAGTAAGACTAGGATTACAGCAAAAAGCAGGCTACTATAGGAAAATCCTGCCTGCGGCCTACTAGTGGCATATAGCCCTGCCTTTTAGTGCTAAGTAGCTTACCTTATCTTAGGTTATTATATTTGAAGGTTCTAAGTGGTTTTATTGGCTGTTGATTCAGACTATTGTACCAAGAAAGCTCCAGAGGGACTTCACTGTCACGTTCAAGATCCTGCTATAGTTGTGGAAACTCGGGCAGATCATTGTTTTATGTGTCTCTGTCCCAGAGGATAATTATAGCCGTCTCTGTGTCTGCATATTGACAATAAATCCCTGATTCTCATAACTACTGCACTAAGTGTGCCTGAACTATCTCCCCTTGAGTGGTAATTGTCATAAATATAAATAAAGAATTGTAGCAACGATTAATGTGAACATTTAATTCAACATAATAAAAGATCTGACAAGGAGTCTTTGTGAAGTTTCAACACAGGGTCGAAATGTTTCTGTGTCTTTTTGAAGACTCATCACACTGCAACAATTTATCACACTGATTGCTGATGTTGATTTGTTTCTTTACTTCTACCTAAAACGTACTGAAATATTTATTTCTGAACACTGTGTTACATTCTTATAATTATGAGTTGTGTTGCTCTTTCATTCAGGCAGCATGAGGAGTAAATCAAGTTTTAGTGAAGAGAAGAATTGTTCATGAATATGACATCAATAATTTGATTTAATATAGCACTTGAAATAAAAATATTAGCCATTTACAGTATATTTTGTGTATAAATAGTATTGTTTTATATGAATATGTTAAGGTAAAAAAAAAAGTTTGATGTGTGTTCAAAAATGTGTTTAATATTTGCTTAATTTTGGTCTCTGATGGCACTTCCTAACTTTTTGGGCACCTCCCACCTTTACAATTGAGAGGTGCTACAGAGGAGTTCCAGAGAGCTGCTCATGATCAGTTGGGTCTCACATAGGAAGTCAGTCTTCTATGGTTGTTCTTGGACCACACATTGTGGACTGACTGACCTCACAGTAAGCTGGTTCATTCATATGTTCATGTACTCAATGCTTGTGCATGAGTAGATCATGTTTTCCTGGTGTGAATTAATGCGTATATGCTAATAGACAGGTTTCTCATCTCTCCCAGCCAAAAGCTACACTCATTTGCATCATGTTTATAATATTTATGTTGATCTAGGTTGTATTATCAAGTAAAATAAATATACCGTATTTGCTAGAATATAAGACAAGGTTTTTTCAGAGCAAATGCTCCGAAAAAGACCACTCATCTTATATCTGAGGTTCGTCTTATAATCAGACCTCAAATCGAGGTCTGACTGTAAGACTGGGATCCAGGTCCCCTGCAGAGCTGCAGGGGACCTGGATCCCCCTCACAAAACTGGTGGATGTCTGCGCAATGCGCGCAGATATCCTCCGCGGCTGGCCGGCACATCCGTCGGGACTTCTATGACAGAAGCCAGGAAGTCATGGTGGACAGATGGCTGTGGGGATGATGCATTGACTACGTCTGGGGGACAGTTGGGCAAATAAAAGAAAATAAAAACAAGAAACACATTTTTTGCTATCATAAATTTTATTAAATATGAAAAAGCTATTTACATGTGAATATTTACAAGTTAAACTTTTTTCCTGTAAGGTAGTCTTATATTCAGGCTTTTAATTTTTTTCCTAAAGGAATATCCAAAGTTGGGGGCGATAGCCTTATAATCAGGGTCGTCATATATTCTAGCAAATACGGTACATTTTAAATGGAAATGCGGGAGGAGCTACTTATTCAGAAAATGTATTGTTTTTTAGGTGTTGCTCATTCCCTTTAAAGATTTTAAGGGGTGCTCACAGGACTATTGACATAGAAAAACAAAAAAGAACCCTGTTTAAAATGAGCACTCCCAAGCAAAGAAATACACCTTTACATTTAACACTGTGCGGTAATCTGGTAATCATACATCATATACCAATATAAAAATACCTAATGTGCAAATATGAAAACATTTAAAATGACATAGTCAATGACTAACTGGAAAAGGTGTGGCCAGCACCTGAATAAGACCCGGGATAAAACAGATATAAAAAGTGTATCACTGTGATAGTGCAACATTGAATAATTATAAATTATCACAATGGTTAGAGATACTTAAAAGTGCCTTAGAAGATCTATATGCTGTCTAATACGTGGGACTCATATATTCCACCCAACGTAGACAATTTAGAATCAAATTCACAGTCAGTAGTTTAGCGGTTTTACCAGCACATAACTTGGCAGTCTCACCACACTCACGTTCCCATGGTACGTCTGAGCCTTGGACTTGATTTCCAAAAGACTGACTGAAGTCCCATCTAAGGTGTGCAGCCTTGGCTTGCGGGTGGGGCTCACAATGCAGATGTGGATTTTTGGTGCTTAACAGTTTTCCACAGGTTTGCAGGATGGACTGCCTCACAATAGACATTTTGCGAGTCTTTGAAAGTGGCACATTGATGAAAAAAGACAATGAAGACTTATCCTAATTACACAAAACAACAAACAGTGCATTAGTCTTCATGCACAATAAACACTTTCACAAAAACACAGACAAAAAGTGCACATTACAAAATGTTTGGGTTTGCATAGCACTGTTTATCTTTCACAATAGTCCTGAAAAGCCATAACAGAATGTATGAACAACTAGATCCACCTTGACATGAATGAGGTATGGAAGCCAACAACATAATATAGTTCTAATTATTTGATACAAATACAAGAAACAATAGTCTAAGGAACAAAAAGGCGTGAACAAATAACTGTCTATAAAAGATATTTTGCCTCATCGTTTAAACTCCAAATACAAAAAAAAAATGTGAAAAAAATGTAATAATTTATGTTCAAATCCATTTTTGCTTGTTGCTCTTCTTGCGTTTTACTAAACATTTGACACTCATACATGAGATATGAGTAAATATGCTTTTTTTTATTAGCACTTGATAAAAGCAATTTTCCATGCAGAATAAGAATAATTTTTGCTAAATATTTGCCAGCCTTAAGAGTTTGCACATATAATCACAATATATACCATGACCAGAAAAACGCACACTAATGAAAAATAAATAGAAGAGGTGCAAAACTGGGCGGGGGGGGGGGGGGGCGGTTGGGTTGAACGGAGAGCAAAATGTTACAAATATTTGAAAATTGCTCCTTACTCATGTCTTTTGAGTCAATTTTTTTCCCACTGCACATTCTTAGTATATAGCCCCCTAAGTGTCAGTGTATCAGAGAGGGATAGTGACAATGAAATGTTGTAAAAGATGTATTTTAGCTCTTGAAACAATTTACAATGTTGGCATTTATAGATCAGCAACCACAGATTGCACATATCATAAAAACAAACCTCCAAGCATTTCAGATAGTCAAAGGGACACTTTTGTTTTTGAAGGAGGGACTGAAGGTGTGGCTATGAACAAGGTATTACCGTGACATTTGAAATGACTCAAGCTCTAGTTAATAGCTATTTATGTAATTTGGTAACTCATTTAGAATAAAAATAAAGTATTTTATTTACAGAATATAATATATAAGCACATTTATCGCAGTCGTAATACACTTTATTGTGAGTTTTATTACCTTGAAGCTCTTTGAAATAGTGACAGTGAAAGGAGGAACTTGTGTTCCAAATAGGGACATTAGGCAGATATGTGAATACTATGTCAGAAGGTACATGTCTGTCCATGTACAACAAGATATGAGAAAAGCATTCTTGTGACGAAACGTCAGGTTGACCTCTTGCACTCTGTGGCTCTCCTGTCCTTATTGTATTTGTTGCTGTGTTTGTACTTTTTAAAGTGTCATGCCAGTGGATACCTTACTACTACTCTGTTTGTAAGTAGATTTGGGCACTTTATATATATTTATGTTGATGAGATATTTTTGTACTTTTCAATATAATTATAATACATATTTGGCACTTTATAAATATTGATGTAGTTGTTGTATGTGCTCCTCCTATACTGTTTTTTTTTTACACAGTATCCATGTCTGTCCATACACTTATTAACTAGGATGACCAGTCAACAAGTTCAAGTAGTGGAGAGTAGTTATGGTCTACCTTACAATTATTTTAGTCTATAGTGATAATTTAAGGTCAGCTTTTCTGACCACTTTTGTTATCTGAATACCTAATGAATTTGGGCTACTCAGGAAGCACCAAGCTACTTCTGAATTGGCATGAAAATTGATTTAATTTGGGCATCGCCTCGCCTTGTTGTGGTAGGGGACTAGGAGCATCTGTCCATTTTTTTTTAAATGTATGGGGCAAGGGGACATTTATTTAACATTTTTTATATATATTTTTTTTTCTGATTTCAATTTAAATTCTTCAGTTTCTGGGATTTACAGTTATAGGATGCGCCGGTCAAAAATCCCCAAACCAAATATGGGCAAAAATTGGCCTGAAATCATCTATACTGAGTTGCTGAATTTTGGAAAATTCAGAAATGTGTCTGTTTTGACTAAACTGTCCCCATTTTTGGTCATATCTGTATAAATTGAGTCAACCGTATATTCATTACATAAGCAGCCACTGTTAAGGAGGAAATCATGTGTGATGACGATGACATAAATTACAATTTCCTTAAACTGTAATGTATCCTGGCACTCAACAAAGTAATATTTTTGGTAATTTCTGTTAGATTTATACATGATCAAAAAAAAACAAAAAAAAATCCCCCTTTCACCACCATCACAACAGACCAGTTTGACTGGAAATTCATAATAATTAGATCTTAAATGCTTCCTGCATGTGTAATTTGTAGCAATAAGCAGTGATTTATCATCACAAAATGTAAAATAATACTATTTTTTTTTACTTTGGTCTAGCAGTAGATGTTGAAACCAAACAGCTGAAAAGCCAGCTAAATGTAGCAGCCAGGCCGTCACACTGAAAGAGCTAATTTAATGTGAGCCAGTATCCGGTTACAAGCCTTTTTTGTAATTCTAGAAGTCGGATTAGAAAATTTGTGCTAAAGAATAATGTGTTTAGCTCTGAATAAAAGGACGGGACGACATTCAGGTCCAAGAAATTCAGATATTGCCAGAACAATACAGCAACATGATGAATCATTAATGATCTCTGAAAGTCATAATGGTCTGTCATTAATGCCCATTAATGATCTCTGTTTACCACTAGTATGGACTTGATGGTTCTGGCCAATACCTTAGAGAATACTTTAAATATGCCTTAAACTTTCGCTGTCTATCAGCCTGCTGCAAATGTAGACTGCAGCCGTGGCTGAACACTTCTGCTTCAAGAAAGATGGCTTTGGGTTTACGAAAATCTTATTCAGGTAAGACATTGCTCTAGAAATATGTTTCCACAGAATCAAAATGAAAAACTATAGAAAACATAGCACATCTTTAGATTTGCAATTGTATCTGAATTGTGACTGACCCTTCCAAGTGTCTCACTGACTGAGAGTGTATCATTAATTTACTACTGTATATTTGTAAAGGAGTAATGAATGTGTGAATGCCATATAGTAATAGTACTGCGTGTAGAGGTTTTGTGAGGATGCTGTAAGTAAGCTTTATTTAAGATACACAATAGCTAACCTTGGTATATGTACCATTATGGTATGATTGTACAAAATAAATGTATTACAAAATTATGTTTAGAAGTTATGCATTCTTCATACTACAAGGAGATGGTTGAACACCAGGGTGTGTCTTTCATTCTAGCTGTTTTTTATTGTGTAATATTTGACTTAATGATGTTTATGTGGAATGTAGGAAAGCCAAATTGAGAATTGTGAATTTCTTATTTTATATATAAAATAATTGAGATATATATATATATATATATATATATATATATATATATAAATTATATTAAATAATTGTATACTAGTTTTATTTAGTCATTGATAAAATTAAACCTTTGTTCTCCTGTAGAATTAATTAAACAGACTTATGGACCAACGCCCACAAACTTGAATTTCAGCCAAAATATCTATTGTTTGCTTTTATTTTATTTAATTCTGGTAAAAAAAAGGGGCACATGGATGTAATTTATACACCATTTTTGTGCTCATTAATATATATATATATATATATATATATATATATATATACAAATTATAAAACATTTCATGAATTAGAAAATTAGTTAATTAATTAATAACTAAATATAATTGCTATAATTCCCATTTTAACATCCTCGGTGACTCATGGGTTCATCAGCTTAATATTTGTATAAATGTAACCAAGAGTTAGTTAAATATAATATTACATAGCTATATATACAATTATAATGCATGGCCTCTGTGCTACAGAGTGAGACAGATATATAATCAGGCTACTTTAGTGTGCATGATACAAAATTAATGAGACATAGTGATGTAATGGTACAGCTATGTTAATACCAGCTGTGGTTTTTCTCCATGTATCTTGTAAGTAATCATCTATTATAGTCAAATAGTAAGTAAGAAATGCAGCCGCTTAACCCTTTCACTGCCAAATCAGATTATAATGTTTTGTTTTGGCACTTAATTAGGATTAGCAAGCTGAAGTCTGTCAGACTATTGCCAGATTGCAGCTTTAATGAGCTGACATGTGACTAGCAGAGAATGATGGGGGGGGGGTTGCAGCCCAATGAAAATTGCAGTCCCTGGAATGAGTATTGCATCTTCCTACTGCTATTTACTGTAGTACCGTTTTTAAAAACTTTTATCTACCAGGTACTTCAAGTTGTATTAGTTTATATGTTTACGTATAAAATAACTGACGTTTGTCATTACATATTTGTTAAAAAAAAATTGGTTGATTTGTGTACAGTTGCAATGGGCTGAATACACTTGTGTTTAAGGACCATGGATAGCTACTTTGCACCTTCTAACTTAAAATAGTGCTCTCAACTTAAATATTACACATTAAATATACATATACAGTGCATATATTTACATGTTGTATATATAAAATGTTGACTGGGCAGAAGCAAAAAGTGCAATCATTTACATTCTAGTATATAATATGACTTTATAAATATGCGTAGTCATAATATGAGAAACACTTAATGTGCAAAACAAAGACCATGGTTACTTAATGACACATGCGTATTAATGCTGTGCTATTATGTTTGTGCACAAACCACTATTTAGACATGCATATACAGTTGTGTCATTGTTTGTGACTTTTCTGCATGATTGAATGGAAACACACCTCCGTCTATCACACTTTAGGTGTCCAATTCGGGACTTTTGTCCTGTGGGCCCCTTAGGGCAGAACAACCAATCATTATGCAGACTATACATAATGGTTGTCAGTTTCAAGATGTTAGTTTGACAAGGCAGCTGGGCATGTGTGATTGGTTGCCATCTCAGTGCAACTACTACTGGTGTCTAGCAACGGCAGGTTAAAATTTCTACAGAAAGTACTGGAAAGTAACCTTATTTTTTGGTGTTAGAGCAAAAAATGATACCCACCTACTCACTACTTCCCAAAACAAAAGTATTTAATGAAATATATAAATTCTCTGATATACCCAATATTAAAATGTTTTTCTTGTGACTGATGCAAAGCTGTTACAATTGAATGTGTCACTTGTAAACACTTCAATTGTCTTTCACAGTAGCACTTGTTATTGAGGGGGAGCATGTAAATACAGTCCTACTTGTAAGCTTCACAAGGATTTCTGGTACCTGAGCACCAGGCTTTGTATGTCCTTGGGAAATGATAGGCCCGATGGCATGAATATGTATTCAAAGGTTTTTTATTACTTGATAATGATGAGGAAACACTCTCTCACTAATCCCTAATTTGCTTTCCACTCCAGGTTCCCCAAAGCTTTGAAGATGCCTCTTAAAATAGGTGCCTTTTAGTCCTGGTTTCTCTGATTTCTCTTTACTTCCACCGACATAGATTTAGAGAGCCTACTTATTGATTGCTTTTGTATAACAGCTTCCAACATTTTTTTCTTCTCTTGAACTTAAAGGAGACTTTCCCAATTGACTCATTTCAGACATCATTTAGTGCTTAAATTCATGTTCAGCATGTCTGGGTTTTGACTAGCTATTAATGATATAATAGTTCCCAATATGTATGTTTTAGATGTTTCGGTTCTATAAACTCAAGGTTGCCAAGAGGGTGGGACAACTGATAATAATAATAATAATAATAATAATATTGATAATAATAATAATAATAATAATAACATATCCTAGTCAGTTCCCCATCCAAGTGGTACTCCTGTAGCCCCTGTGCCTGACAGTACATAACATGCTGTAGTTGCTGGAAAGCATAAGGTGTAACTAATGTTAGTTTGCACCCAATTTTGACTTTAGCACATCCTTAAATACATGGGATAAGGACACTCTGAGAGAGAGATCTGAGGGGATACTGGGTTTGTGAGGGTGTGGTTTTGATAGCATGCTGTTTATTCAATTACCTGAGGTAATTTATCTTATGTCATTGAATCCCATAGACTGCAATAGACATTTGCATTAAAAAAACAGTAATACGTGATATTTTGTGTCATTGTCAATCGGGCCCCATGTCTGCTCACCAGAGCCCCCACTAGGGGTTAATCCAGTACTCCAGTAAGTGACCTGGAACCCTTCCCTAAGACCAGCATGTACTCTTGAACATGGCCATGACTATGTCTTTCACCTTTGTGCAGTATAGCAGCTGAGCTCCACCATAATATAAACAATGTGAATAAAGTGTTCTGCAGGGTAGCAGATCAGTGTTCTGCAGGGTGGCAGATCAGTGTTCTGCAGGGTGGCAGATCAGTGTTCTGCAGGGTAGCAGATCAGTGTTCTGCAGGGTAGCAGATCAGTGTTCTGCAGGGTAGCCGATCAGTGTTCTGCAGGGTAGCAAATCAGTGTTCTGCAGGGTAGCAAATCAGTGTCCTGCAGGGTAGCAAATCAGTGTTCTGCAGAGTAGCAGATCAGTGTTCTGCAGAGAAGCAGATCAGTGTTCTGCACGTTAGAAGATCAGTGTACAGTGCAGATGGGCGTCCAGCATTCTGCACATGAGCAGAATTATTAACCACAGTGGAACCCAACTATGATGCCATGCCTCTGGCATTAAACAGCTTACTCAATGAAAGTTGAGAGATTTGCGCATATATAACATATGTTTGTATAGGCAAATAAACGCACACACCAATGCACACATACACAAATGGATGAGAGCACTCACAAAATAATTAGATTGCAATGATCGCCTGTGTTTTGTATAGAGTTACAACCTTTTCTTTAAAAAAATGTCAGCCATGTCATGACCTCCATAAATTTAACACTAGACTTGTTTTATAAACCAGCTGGGTGGCAAGCCTAGTTTTATATATAATTTCTGGTCAGTTCAGCAGCACCCCTGTTGTGAACGCTTGCTTAGGTGAGTGCTTACCTCCCTGTATTTTTATTATATTGAGTGTAGCATTTTATTATTTTTCTTACATGCCAGGTTAAATCCAATACTTATTCTTGCTGGTTGATACACTGCTATAATCATTGTATCATTAAATATACTGTTTATATATGTTTCCCATTTTGTTTTAGTGGCAGCCATCAACAATATATAGTGAGCTGAAAATGGTGATATATACCTGGTGCATGGGACGACAAATGTATTAGATTACAGTGAGATCCATTTAGTAGATACGTTTGGTACAGAATAGAGTGTGATATCAGTTAGATTAATTGTGTTACCTATAGACAAAACCAACTGTAAATGCATTAAGAGTGTAATATCAGTACATAAAAAGCTCTTGAAATGTTCCTTTTGGTATATTAGATTATTAAGAAGTCCCTTCTGTAAAGGAAATTGGATGTGCATTATATGACTCATTATATTTATATTGCACATCATGGCTTTTGTATCCATACCACTTACATACTCACATATGTGTGAAATAAATATTAGTGAAATATGGGAAATAATAATACAAATCAAAATAAGGAAAATGTTAAAATAGAACAATTGTAAAGCTACCATAGTGGGCAGGATGATGTGGAAACAGAAGAACTAGGTGCAGCTGATTTATGATTCAGTGCTGTGCTCATGCTACATAAACATACAATGTTGATGGTGTGAGGACACAAATAAAATGTCTGTGAAGCAGTCACGTGGTCCTCTAGATGTCATTTTTGTTTGTACTGCTTTAACCTGATCCTTGGCACACGGCCGCAGGAGAGGCATCCTAACCAGACATTGCTCTATTCAGTAAAGGTTGAGCTACAGCTGATTTGAAGTGAACATTTCATCTAAAAAATGTAGCTATACATTGTGCATGGACAAACCTGGTTAATTTAAGTAGCTGGGAAACTCACCAGGGTTGTCCCTGCACCTCAACTCACCGGCATGTCTAGGATGACCACATGTTCTCAGATTGTCTGGGACAGTTCTAGCATTCACCATGTGAAGTCCATGTCACGGACAAACTCATTCTGGGACAGTGGAGTGTCCCAGAATGAATACACAAATGGAAATGTGAGAGATCAAAGGAGTCACACCGATGTTGGGAGAGAACAGCAGTGAGTTTATGTCCTGTGTGATTCCGGAGTGAGTTACAGTGAGCAGTTAAGATGTCTTCCCTCACACATCCCCAGATTAAGGGATTCAGTTCTCCCTGCTGGATGTGATCGGCAGTCAGCCCATCAGAGAGGAAGGGGCAGGGCTCAACAAACAAAAGCTGTTCACTCAACACTCTCTAATGCTGATCTATTTCCTCTCTCAGTGCTTTAAACATTGTATGCAGAGATAGGAAATAATACATTTAAATTGAGATAATATATCGTGATTGTCTATCTATCGGGATATCTGTCTATTTTGTTGAATTGATCTCTACCTTTGCCTATATATTTGTCTCTATATATGTCTTTCTTTGTCTAACTATATTGCCACCTATCCGTGTCCGTTTTACATCTAAATATGTTTAAAGTTAAGGAATTGCTAACATTTGTAATGGCTAACATTTTACAAGCCAGTAGCTCTGGACTGCAAAAACAATGGTTTGGACAGCACCCCAGAACCGGCATATGTTGCACAGAGCACCACAGAGGCGACCAAAATTCTTACAATGAAATAAATGCAGTGTGCACCCATACAACATATTATCTTAATAATTTTAAACACTTTTAAATAATTTTAGATATTTTTAAAAGCACCTAGCTTGATGAAAAATATTGGAGATTTATTCACAATACATGGCCATATTTTTCTTAGCCCACCACTACGCCAAAGTAGTAGTGAGTCCTTGGTGAGTAGCTATGGACTGTCTACATATCCTATTGTACTCAGCCAGCCAAAGAGATGGCCATGCATCATGGAAAATGTAATCCAGAATGCTGGAAAAGTAAAAATAAGTACAGATACTCTAGTGATTACTAACCTTTAAAACTCTGTGGACTCTGTGGAGTAGACTTCCTATCATGCTCATCGAGTGATAAGAAGTGCCAAAGGTAAGTCAAAAATACCTAAACTCTGGTATTCAAGACATTGTTCCAGCCAAGTACTCTTCTTATTACGCTCAACCAACCATATAGTAGATCGCATCATGGTAAGTATGTGCTACAACAAATTGAATACATAAGGGGAGTTAATTTACAAACAACCATTTGCAGAAGTTAAATCACAATACTAACCCTATTACTAACCCCTAATAGTAACCCTCAAACTAACCCCTAATTCTAATACTCTAACAATGACACTCTAAACAAGCCCTAAAATTAGCCTACACCCCCTAAATCTAACCTTCTACAATGGAGCACTTGACAGCAGTGAATTGTCTGGTGCACGATTGCACAAATCTGGACTAGTATTGAATTATATTGATATATATTTATATATATATATACATCACATTTGTAGTAAAACGGAAAATACACTATATCACTGAATTGCATTATATAGACACATAAAAATACAAGAGTGATCCATACCTGCCAACAAGGGTTTGGAGCCATTCGGTATAGGTATTGGTTGTCTGGAGCGCACTTCTTGCGTATTTAGGCAACATAGAAAGCAGTCATACTGGGACAGTCACATATATGATGACGCAAGAGCCCAAAAATTAGGATAGTCCCGTCAAATCCAGGATTGTTGACAACTAGGGCGAAGTGTATTTAAGCAATTCCATTGATGAACTAAATTAGGAATATGGAAAGTAGAATAGAAATCTGAAGCTTTAAAAGTGACATAAAAAGGCTGCAGGAACTGTATTAAAACTTTTAAAATAACACATTTTTAAAAAAGCAACTGAAAAGGATGTTATGCCAACCAGAAATACGTCAAATCCCCTAGGGCTTACAGTTTACAGGACCACCTGCAGTTCATCATTATCACTAGTTTGCCCTCTGGGTGATTACTAAAGGGTCTATTTTTATGACTGATTTAGGCCTGGAATCAGCAATTTCTACAGGTCTTGGGATGAATTTTGGCCACATTCGGTTCAGGGAACTTGACCTGGACTGAAATCCTCTGAAATTGCTCCAAATCCAGCTAAAATAGGCAACATTCAGGCATTTCAAATCAGCAGTTACAAACTGGCAATTTGAATGTAAAAGTAGTGGAGAATAAAATAAAAGCTATTCAAAATAAAAATATATTATACAAATTATTAATATATTTTTTATATATTAAAATAATACACATATAACGTTAATATAATGATTTTTAATTTGAAAAAAAAAGCTTTAAATTTTTTTACCTTTATTTCATATTTTGCTTAATTTTTTTCTTTTTAAATTGGTCCATTTTGATGCCATTTTGGGCGAACATTGGATCTTTCTGCTATAACCGACGTCCTCCCATAACATCTATGGGAGGACTTTGGCTACTTCTGTAAGAGCCTAGGTCCTGAAATAAGCTGAATTCCTCCCCATAAAAGACTATGGGGAGGGCTATTGCTACTATTTCGATCAGCTGAGCTCAGGAGGAGTTTGGTTGCTGAAATGTCTGCATGAAAACTGTCCACTCTGGCTGATTTTTGTGCTGATTTAGGATCACATCAGTGATCTCTGAGTAGACCGAATTTTAGGGCCATTTGGTGTGATCCCATGGGGTTCAAAACTCCTCGGAGCTACCTCATTAGACCCTTAAAAACAATTATGCTTACTTGTTGGTGTTGTACAATCTACTGGTATTTCTTTTTATGATTTTTTTTAATTTTATTGCTGGTTACTAAAGGCAACTTCATATCAAGTAAATATTTTAACAAATATTAAAAACTAAAGAGACTATTGTAATCTAAGTGTAGCTAAATATTTCTCTCCTAGTGCACTCATTTATTAATAAACATTAACTTGCTCAGAGTGTTTCCTCTTTTAACCTCTTAATGACGTTAGGATGTGCTATGCCGTCCTGACTTTAAGTTCCTTAAAGTCGTTAGGACGCCATAGTACGTCCTGTATAAAACAGCTCATCACGTTTTCAGATCCCGCTGCAGGCAAATGTAGCCAGTGCTTAACCGGCTACATTCCTCCAGATTGCGCCGTGCCCGAACTTCTGGGTTCTGGCACGCCTCCGTGATGTCACACGTGACGTCTGGAGGTCTCACAAATTTTTTGCAGGGACCCACAGGGTCTATTAAGACCCTGATCGGGTCTCTGCCAGAGTGTTCCTGGCTACCGATCACCTTGTGATCGGTGGCCAGGAACCAATCGTGACGTTTTGGTGCTTGCGTCGTTTGGGACGCAAGCACCTTGCATCACGAAGGGGTTAAATTCCGGCTCATAAGGAGGGGCAATGAGCAGACACTCAATACTCACTTGACAACTCATTTAACTATATTTTTTATATAATTGTCATTGACTTCCATTGTACTATAATGTTGTGTGGACACAGTGCACAAGACACTGTTGTGCTATTAAGCTACTGGCCATGTTTCTGGGCACCAAAACATCATGGATTGCCCCAAAGTGGGACAGTTAGGGACTACAGAATTCATTTGCCTCACTTTTGTCCCACTTTATCTGTGCTGTATAGTACCAGTTGTAATTGTATAAACAGTGTTCTTATTCCTTTGGAATCCATATGAACTGCTGTAGCTCAGTGAACATTCTTTAAGACTTGCCTTTTTCCTGTGAGGTTAAGTGCAAAAACTATTTGAAATAAATGCAGAGAGATGTCAGTAAAAACAGACTTCTAATCACAATATATACCCAGCATTCAATCCCATGTAACACACAGTACAGTCAAACTCCAGAAAGTGTTTTTAAGAGAACACCAAGTCTCCCAATGGTTCCATATGGCCACCGATGGACAATTCTGTTTCTTATAAAATTACGGAAGTTGTGGATACAGGTTAGGCCTTCATGAAAGTTTTACATTTATTGATAGCTATTGATGTATTTTGTTGTTTAGAATGAGAAAAAAAAGTATTCCATTTATACATACTAATATACAGTAATAACATAGTTACTACAGTTTAGACACATTACTTTGAGTTGTTTTGATAATTGCTCAGTGATACTCATTGGGATAGGAAAGAATAAAATGTAGAGATGTTCTTTCAAAATAGAAATGTATAGAATACTAGAATCAGTGTCTTGTGATATGTGAAGTATACGATTATTTGGTATTTTGGCCATGTGCACATTTATTTATTCATCTATCACTAAGGCAGAGTTACATGTAGAAATGTACGCTGTTGAAATCTGCATTGCAGTGTACACTTTGCATTGTTTTGGTTGGATTCCTAAGCATCTAATGAATTATAGAATCCATACTCTTGTTCCTGTTCTACCATAAACACCGACACAGCAACTATACCAATGATATCCCAGTGACTCTATTTTGAGGATTCACTGGACTGTTTTCAATTCCATGCTCCAGTGCTAGAACATTTCAATAGCAACATATGAGATGAAATGGAGCTAAAACAGTATATCACCCAGTATTGATCACATTTTATTGGCCTAGTTTATCATGCTCCCTGACACATATACCCTCATGTCTATATTTTCCAGCATTACTGTATTACTAAAACAACAACATATGATATAAATGCTTACAGGAAAACTGTAAGCAACAAATAACTTATACTTAATAGAAATATTGCATCAAGTGTCAACATTTTTAATAGAAACACATTAACAAAAGCATACAAATAAAGTACCCTATGAGCAATCTTGCCCCATAAAGCTCTGTAGATAGCAAGCAAATGCCTAAATTATGAGAAAAATGTGTTTTAAATGTGTCTGTGTTGTCTCCAGTTTATGACATCACCAGTGGCACAGGATGCAAATTACACATTTTCCATTGAAAAGCAGTTAATTTGCATGCCGTGCCACAGGTGATGTCATAAACAGGAGACTCCACAGACTCATTTCAGACACATTTTTCCTCCTAATTTAGGCATTTGTTTGCAATTTTGCAAACACAATGTACAGATCATTTTCAATCATTTTTTAATTCTCTACATTCACAGTAAAATCATTGTTCAGATGATACAGTCCCTTTAATTTGGTTTCTTACATAACAGTATTTTGATTTAAAACAGCTATACTTATATATATTTATATTTAAATTACACATAAATTAATGTTTTGCCTGCAGTTGTTATTAATTACAAATGTCAAATAAGTGTCCATGCTCAACACAACCACCACCCATGTGAACAGCACATAATGCATGGGGTTAAACATATATAATAATTTATAATAAAATTCCGGTCTATGCATTTTATTCATCTTTTGTGTTCGTCTAATATTAAGCATGATGAATGACAAGAATAAGTTGAAGCAAATCATTATTTTTTTTGACATCCGTTAATTTTTTCTGTCACTCACAAAAACCCCAGTGCACTGTTTTATTCAGTGTAGAGGACATTTTCATTCAGGCTAGCTTTATTTGATTTGATTAAACGAGTAATGGTGTTGTGAGGTTTGTTTTGCCCATAGGCTAATACAGCTTTGCATTAGATGAACATTTCATCCCACTATTTAACTATACATTGGGTGTAGCAACCCAGTGAATTAACCCTGCTATACAGACTCACCAGGTTTGTCCCTGTACAATGTACAGTGAAATTGGTGAGATGAGATCATCTCATCTGATCTCACCTGGACTCACCTGCAACTCACCTGTTAGAGAATCGCCCGCAATAAGTCATTGGTTCTGATGACCAACATTTGCACCAAAGATGTTTCACAGGTGTGCAATTTAGAATAATCCAAGTAGAAAAAATGGTAGCACACACAGTGCAATAAAAAAATATTGCAACAGTGCAAATATATAAAATGTAAAAAATATGCAATATGGTGCCACACCCCCGGCCTGTCCATATAGGCACAATGGTATATATAAGTAATGGGTTGGAGATGCGCACATGAATTAAATATGAATCCAAAAAATCACACTGACATGTAAATAAACTGCAAAAATTACTTTAGTGAGAGATAATAGTCAAATGTTTACTGTCACAAAGACAAATGGCAAATGTCTCACAGTATAGCCAGTCAGTGTGTAAAGATAAACAAATTCAAATGTATAGGTGAGAAAAAACAGTAGAGTGGCCGCTGGGGCTTTATCAAGGGAAATCCATCGATTTTAAATAATTAGCATGAAATGATGTAAGAAAACTCATCACAAATTATGTAGAGCAAAACATGCATTTTAAAATTCCATAAGGGGTGTTGTTGAAATTGGTAGCTGATTTGCCAATCTAAAGTTTAGCCATTATTTTAAGGTGTTAGGTTTTTGTTTGCCGGACATAGCCCTCAGTGTATTTCAATGGTTATGGCACTAAATTGAAACTGTTGCTTGCCAATGGTTTGTAGATAATCCTATGAATCAACAGAAAAATACATAATCTTTCCAGAAAAGAGCACACTTATATAATTTATATTTAATTAAGCATGTTCTATTTAACATATTTCTACCATTTTTATTTTTATGTAACATTTTTATTTTAAAATTGCTTTTGGGTATTTTGCAATTCATTAGTGTTATACTTGCTTTCAATAAAACAGATACCAAAACCAACAGTGGGTGGTTTGCCCATCTGTATCCTCTAGGTGTTGCACAAGTACCAGTAGAAGCCCTATTTCTTTATTGTAGTGGGAGGTAAGAGTTTTAGTGGAGCAAGTGTACGTGACAGACATACATTTCCTCTGTCCTGGGCTATGTTTAACATTTGTATTGTACAGCAGCCATTTGCTCCAAGGGCTCCATGTATTGAGTGGCTCTCGAGCAAAAAGGTGAATGTTGTTAATTTTATTTGCATATACCTACCCAGAATCCTTTGCAGTGGTGGTAGCAGTGTGGGGTTAGGATGTTTGTGGTAAAATAAAAGTCTTCTGGCTTGTCAGGTGTATGTCGATGTCTTTTTAATAATCCCTATGCTATTTCATACATTTCATGTGGCATACTGTGATCTTCATTATGGTCAGCCATGGATTTGTTATATATAGTTATGCAAAGTACCTTATTGAGTCCTCTTTGCTCCAAGTCTAACAGGGAGCAGACATGTTCCTTACAATCTTGGGTTAGGTGGGTTAGATCTTCATTCAGCTAAGTAAATACTAAAATGTAAAAAAAAGTGATTATCCTAATCTAGTTCAGAAGCAGATAATACCAGAATGTGCTAAAAGCAAAAAGAAACTCAAAATTGACCATAAATTCTCGGCACACCTTAGACTGGGATGCTTAACTCAACATATGGAAGACCTAGATCTGAGTAAATGGCAACAAGGAGGAGTAAACCATATGCATCAAATAGTAATAGTAGGTAAAATAACAACTTTTCCACAGATAAATTAGTTCTAAATGTGTTCTAAATGAAAGCATTTAACCTCTTCGTGACGTTAGGACGTACTATGCCGTCCTGTCTTTAAGGGCCTTAAAGTCATGAGGACGGCATAGTACGTCCTGTATTAAACAGCTCATCGCGGCTCCCCGCCATGAGCTGTTTTCGGATCCCGCTGCAGGCACTTACAGTGGGATCCCACCTGTCAGATGAGGCCACTTTGAGTGGCCTCAGTCTGACAGGGAAAATGTAGCCGGTGCTCAAAGCTTCCGGGTTCGGGCACGCCTCCGTGATGTCCGGAGGTCTCACGATTTTTTGGCAGGGACCCACAGGGTCTATTAAGACTCTGATCGGGTCTCTGCCAGAGTGTTCCTGGCTACCGATGACCTTGTGATCGGTGGCCAGGAACAAATCGTGCCGTTTTGGTGCTTGCGTCGTTTGGGAAGCAAGCACCATGCGTCACGAAGGGGTTAAATACCTGATAAATAAAAGTTACATAAACAATCATATAAAAAATAAAATAACAGTATTATTTATTCATTTTCTTTATTTATTTAGAAACTGTTTTACCAGGAAGAATACATTGAGATTCCTTTGCATCTATGCAACAACCAAGCTTGCCTTATCAATAACCCCCAAAGTCTAGGCCAAAAAATGAGGTCAGAGCAAAGCATTTGAATATGCAAATATGGCACACCGTATGGTTTATGGAGTTAACCACATCAAAGTTTTGTTTTATTCCACAAAGGAGTGGATTGTTCACATCATTGTAGTAGCTAAAATTTTTCTTTTGAACCCAATGAAAATATATCAAAGAATTAAGGAGAATTTACATATGGATAAAATTTAAATAAAACGTCCATCACATGACCTTGCTTATTGAAATGTTCTGTTTTTTCTTTTTAAGTATGTCCTGGGGACCCAGTCCAGAATGAAGTTACACAGACTATGATGAATAAGATTAAACAATTATTCAATTTGATAAATGTGGAAAAAGTAGCAGCAACAACATCGGAATTGCTTAGATTAGAAGAAAATTAGATATCACCCCTGGCAATAATGAAATGGGAATAATAACTTAAAATCAAATTGGATGAGAAACAATGGTGTAAATTGTTCTATGATACTACTAAGGCTATAAGATGTTAGCAGAGACACAATATAAACTAATTTAATAGATGGTACTATGTTCCTGCCTTTTTAGGAAAGATGCTCCCTATGGTCTCACCGACATGTTGGAGGTGCAATCAATTAAATGGCACTTACAAGTACATAGGGTAGAGTTATAAAGGAGTTCAGGACATTTGGGAGAGCACATTTAGCATGATAGAATAAATCACACAAGTAAAAAAATTAAAACAAACTGCAGAATCGTTATTACTACATATGCCTTGGCCAAAGATGAGACAAGACATGTTCATTACTCAGGTTTTTTGGCAGTTAGAATAAACATTGTGAAAAATTGAACCCCCCTCCCCCCGCCAAAAAAAAAAAAAAAAAACAACAACAAAAAACATAGCAACATTCCTCGGATTAGAGTTAAGAATCATTTTATGTTTCAAATTAAGATGGAGAAAGAGGTCAGGTGGGCCCAAGGTAATACATGTTCATATACCAATTTGGAAAAATTGTCTAAACAAAATAGATAATACTCATTAAAGAACCCCTGAAACATTAGGAGATTAAACATAATTGATGTTATATCTCCCTTCCCTCAACTGGCAAACTGTATAATTAAGTGGTCAGATACTCTCAGCTAACAATATATGTGAATCAGGGCCGGTGCTACTGTAAGGCTAAAAAGGTAGCCTCCTTAGTGTGCCGTTGGTGGAAGGCATAACAATTTTAAGCATACTATTTGATTTCTTTATTATGTTGGTTGCCGCAAGGGAGCACCTATTTCTTCTTCCAAGCGCTCCCTTGCGGCGTCTAATCACCTGGGCGGCTTCTCACACAGAGCAGAAATGTCAGATCTGTGCACCTCCACTGACCTCAGCGTAGAAAGTCTCCAGAGAGCATAGTCCATGCAGAGGGAGCAAACACAGTCCTAGCCAGTCCTGAGAGAGTGAGACAGCCACAGCATCTAATGCACACTTCATTGGACCAGGTAGAAACAACCTGGTTCGCACAAAGTAAATATTGAATTCTTGGCTTGGCATACAAGTCTTCTTTCTTTAGATACTGGGGGAGATTTTTTAGGGTAAAAAATGGCCCCCTTTGTGTTTTTGATACGTTGTTCAACTGGGCAGCTGAAACAGAGTAGAAATGTGATTGATTTAACAATTGTGTGTGTGTGTGTGTTTACGTTAAACACAAACTTGTCTGTGTAATGCCACTATATGTTATATGCACACATATCCATGACATATCTTAGGGATACCTAATGGTCATGACAAATATCTCAGCAGCTCATTAGTGCAAGCAAGTAGTCAGTCCAGATCGACCTATCAGGCCAATAGATATAAATAGTTATTTGAATTGAACAGTTTTGTTTTTTAAATTCAAAAGCATATTATAACATATAGCTGGTGTCTTAACTGCAATCCTCTAGCTGTAAACTACATTTCCCAAAGTCCCTTGCAAGCACCTTCCTACCTATAACAATAACTCCTAAAATAGATGACAATAAAAGCATGGGATTTGAATATTTTGATATATTTGTTTTTCACTCTATACATGAGACTTTTTATATAAAATGTATGGAGGGTTGGTGGTGTGGGAGGCATGTCGGGTCAGAGGGGGTACCAAAATGCACCTTCGCCTGTGTAGACAAAAATCCTTGCACCGGCCCTGATGTGAATGTATGTGATCTTCATAGTTTATACAGCAGAAAGTGCTTTTATTTTTCACTATTTTCTATGTGTATGTTTATGATGTATAATGTATATAATAAGGTTTAAATGTTTTGATATGTCATGAAAATGTGTCAAATGTTGTAATTTTAAATGTATATTTACATTTGGAAAAAAAGAGGAACAATTAATAATAAGAAAAAAAAATCTTCCTTCAGCTGACCCAAGAAGAATGAAGATCTCACCCAAGATTCTAAACAACATGTCCGCCCCTGATGGATCCATAAAATAAGTAATGGGCACTCCACACTCCTTTCAACGATAAAGTGCTATCATAAAGTTGAACTCCGACATTTACACACAGGGTAAATAGGAAAAGAGGCCTATTCCTATTCACCCTGTGTGTAGTTGTTGGCATTCCACTTTATTAAAGCACTTTATCGTTGAAAGGAATGTGGAGTGCTCATCATTTATTTTATGGACATATCATGGTTTACTCAGTGAATTGGAGCACCTACTTACCTATCATCCACAGTTGTGAGTCACTTGCCAACAAGTAGAGCCAGCAGAGCAGAACCTCTTGGTGTACTTTTTTGGATTGCCCCGTTGATAGGGCTGTAGGGAGGAAAGAGGGTTCAGTATGCTATTTTATTTCTATTCTTTCATTAAAGCATTTACATTTAAAACATTGATGCAATCTTTCAATTAAAAATAAATTATGTTTCTCGACCCTTGTAAATGCGTAAATTTTGTATATCCTGCCAACGGACAGTAAATGTATAACGTTGTATATTATGCTAATGAACAGTAAATGATGAATAAACAGTAACATTTACTTTAGTTGGATATCATTACAATGAACAGTAAATGCATACACTTTGTAAATCTTACCAATGAGCAGTAAATTCATCAACATAATATATAATGCCAATTAGCAGCAAATACATAAACCTTATAAACCCTGCCAATGAGCATTTAATGAAAAAACTTATTATATCATGCCAATGAGCAGTACAGTTTGGGGATGGAACACTTCATCGCGGCTGCTTCCGCGCAGCCGCTTCACCGCTGACTCTACAGCACAAGACAGATCGTCGCTGGAGATTTCATTGCGGGACATTTCATCGCTAAAGGTAAGTATTTTACCGATTTTAGTTGGTTTATAATTAGGGTTTAGGGGGTTAGAATTAGGTTTAGTGTTTAGTGTTAGGGGTTAATTTTACTATTAGGGGTCGGGGGTTAGTATTAGGGTTAGTATTAGGGTTTAGGGGGTTAATTTTAGTATTAGGGGTCGGGGGTTAGTATTAGGGTTTAGGGGGTTAATTTTAGAATTAGGGGTCGGGATTAGTATTAGGGTTAGTATTAGGGTTAGTGTTAGGGTTTAGGGGGTTAATTTTAGTATTAGGGGTCGGGTTAGTATTAGGGTTAGTATTAGGGTTTAGGGGTTAACTTTAGTATTAGGGGTCGGGGGTTAGTATTAGGGTTAGTATTAGGGTTAGTATTGGGGTTTAGGGGCTTAACTTTAGTATTAGGGGTTAGTATTAGGGTTAGTATTGGGGTTTAGGGGGTTAACTTTAGTATTAGGGGTCGGGGGTTAGTATTAGGGTTAGTATTAGGGGTCGGGGTTAGTATTAGGGTTTAGGGGGTTAATTTTAGTATTGGGGTTAATTTTAGTGTTAGTATTGGGATTTAGTGTTTAGTGTTACTATTGGGGGGGGGGGGGATCATTTAAATCCCCCAAATAACTTATTTGAGCCATCATTGCCACCAAACAGCAATGATATGTGTTGACGCATATCATTGCTGTGTCAAGTTTGCAACCAGTGCCTCTATATAATCATTGTCTATAAACAGCTGGTGCCATGTTAGCCACAAACAGCCTATGTATGCTATATTTGCTCCCAAACAGCATATCTGTTCTTTTTATCCCCAAACAGCCTCCCTGTGCTATCCTCGTGCCCCAAACAGCTTCCAGTGCCATCCGTGTACCCCAAACAGCTTATTGTCTTCCAAACAGCACACAAACAAATGTATATATTAGTATACTGCCCTCTACTTTATAGCGAGTTGGAATGCTGGGGAGCTCTGTGATACACTGAATCCAAACAAGCTGAACTGCAGGAATTTGATTGAATATGAAAGAGGGGGCAGCCCCTCTAAAAAAGATGCACTTCACAGGTGTGTCTCCATGATTTATGGCTTCCCACTTTCATGGGTAAAGTTGTTTGCTGCTTTCAGTATCATTGTACCATGGAAAAGAGAGGCTTATACAAATTAAAAATACATAAGAATGGAAAAAGTTCCACATCCCTAACCCTAAAGAAAAAATTATCGATTGGGCAGCACTGCTATGGCTGTGGAAATGCAATTTAACTTGTAAACCTTAACTAGTGGCATTATATTAAGCATACTGCACTCTACAAGAAAGTACTCAATCACAGTTAATCAATATTGTGCAATATGGTAATGCTGCTGTGACAGGAAATGCCAATGCAATGCTTTATGAGGAAATTACATAGTGCAGTTATGATATTAACCAGTTAAGTAATTGAGCATTTCATCTTTTGCTGTGTCATGGAAATCCCAAGTCATTTCTATTAGTCCACCTCTTGGGTCAAGGAAGGCTAGACGATAACTCAAAGAGGACAATCAATATAGTAGATGTATCTTTTACCAAATAAAAAGCACTACACTTTCAAGAAAGTGTAAATTAATTTCTGGAAGAATATCACCTAGCAATTTTATTGCAGTCAGACCATAAATTGCATATTACCTCATGTCAGAAACTGAAGAGACCAATACATATTTATAAGTGATAAGGCAGTATATTAAAAAAACAAAAGAATAAATAAAGTATTGATTCTAGAGTTTTGCTTCAGGGATAAATTAATTTTAATAGGTTGTGCAAAAGGACAGCTGTGGATCTGAATTAGAGGGGGAAGAAGGGATAGAGGATGTAAGGCATGAAGGGAAGTGAGAATAAGAAGGAGCAAAGACATAATTACAAAAACGGAAGCTAGAGGTAAGAAGAAAAATGAAAGGTGGAAACCAATGAGGAGAAGGAAGGATAGGGATGCAAATATAAAAGTCAGCAGTCTTAAAAAGGTAAATATAAACCAACATTGGTACTGAACTATCTATACACTTAGGAGTCTATTCACGAAAAGATGAGCTGAGGTGAGTTGGGATGAGCATTTTATCTCACCATTTTAACTATACATTGTGCAGGGACAAACCTGGTGAGTTTCCCCCACTAAGCAAACTCACCAGGTTTGTCCCTCCTCAGTGTATAGCTAGACTCACATCAACTCACCTGCAACTCCTTGTGTAGATTGTTGAGATCCAAGAGTGACAAGACCAGGGTGCTATCACCAGTCCTGGAAAGTGATAGGCAAAATATCTGTTGAAGGACACCAGTGTCTGTGGCTGGCAAGGCATGTGAAGGTCCATAGAACATCATTAAATTATTCTTCCTAAAGTCCACTACATTTAGTCACTAAATAAGTGCTATATTCTAGACACCCCCCAGTGGACAGATTTCTTATTGCAGGTTGCAAATGTGTTAAAGGAGATGTGTCATACAACATTTTAGAGATCTCTTATGATTACACATTGGTGGAGAACTACTACTTTCTCTGCAAGAAAAACATTTTAAGCCAGACATAAAAACAAATGCACGGCAAAGTTTCATTGCTAATTTCTTCATTTTCATACCAGATAAATTAAAGTTTAGTTTATGAGCTTTGGAATACCCACTGGAAACATGATCCAGCAGTTTTTTTTTAGATCCATTTAATAGTCCCATAATTTGTTTTTTTGTGTAAGACATAGGATTTGAAACTCTACCATGTAACAGTATAAAGTGCGCCTGTTCTTGAAAAAGTACCAATTTAAATGCATATTAATGTTCTATGATTTAAAAAAAAAAAAATGTATCTATTAAAATGTAATAATCTAAATATGTTTCATTTATGTACACAAATCCTCCCACTCAGCATTCCTATATCGGGGTGGAGTTTAGGAGGAAAAGGTGCAACATTTAAGGTGTTTAAAAACTGTAACATGATAATCTGCAAATGACTGCTCATGCTGATGTAGAATTAATTAGTCCTTGAGGGCATCCCACAGGAATTACCTTTATTAATTAATTGATTCCTCTCTGAACACATTTGCATTAAGGAATTCTGCAGGGCTACTTGGAAAAGATAAATAGATATCTCACAAAATGGTCGATCATATAGCTGTATGTTTGAATGGTCACAGTAGATGAAGTTAAGGTAAGAACCATTCAGGTTAATAGAAAAAATAAAGTAACAAATCAGAAAGTATAGCTGAGAGGGATGGCTGCTTAGGGTACAAGTAATAACTAGAGTTGAGTGGACACCTGGATGTTCGAGTTCGGTGGGTTCGGCCGAACTTAGGAAAAAAGTCCGGGTTCGGGCTCGAACTTGACCCCGAACTTGACCCCGAACCCGAACCCCATTGAAGTCAATGGGGACCCGAACTTTTGGCCACTAAAATGCCTCTAAAAAAGTCCTGGAAAAGGCTAGAGGGCTGCAAAAGGAAAGGCTGCTAGGAGGATCAACAGAATTATTCATTTGAGAGAGGGTTGGAGTGCAGGGTATTCTCTTTCAGTTTATACTGGTGAGGAGGCGGTGACTGTGGCGGTGTAGGTGGAAGCAAAACTGGAGGAGGAGGAGGAGGTGCGCTGTAAGCACAGTATTGGACTGTTCTATTTGACTCTCAGATATGAAGTTCACCGCAAGACGCAAATGTACTATTTACCACCCAAAACTATTATAAATTTTCAAAGTGCGCTGTAAGCACAGTATTTGACGGTTCTATTTGACTCTCAGATGTAATACATGTAATGTTATTGCTATTCTATAAACCGGAATAGAGTCCCCATTCATACGAATAGGTCAATTGACCTATTCGTATGAATGGGGACTCTCTTTCGGTTTATAGAAAGCCAATAGAATTACATGTATTCCATAAACCGAAAGTCTATAAACCGAAAGACATTCGGTTTATAGACTTTAGGTTTATGGAATACATGTAATGCTATTGCTATTCTATAAACCGAAATAGAGTCCCCATTCATACGAATAGGTCAATTGACCTATTCGTATGAATCGGGACTCTATTTCGGTTTATAGAAAGCCAATAGCATTACATACAATGCATATGTATGTAATGCTATGGTCTTTCTGATTGGCTGCCCTACAGCCTTTCAAAACGCGCCATTAAATCGCCGAACTCCAACCCGAACATACAGTGAAATGTCCGTGTTCGGGTCCGGGGTCCAAAAACCGTAATGTACGGTACGAACCCGAACAGTGCGGTTCGGGTTCGCTCAGCACTAGTAATAACACATGGAAAAAAGAGATTTTAGTTTCACACAGAAAATGTCATAGCAGTGCCCCAAAAGCTCATATAACAACTGGCTTAAATACTGTGCACTTTGTAATAAACTAAGATGCATCCTTGGCACATCAGACATGCACTTTTGAATGTGTCCAGGCTGGCAATTCGTGAGGATGACATGGGACATGACCTTGTCTGTCAGAGAGTTGCTCTGTGACTACACAATGATTATAGTGCCAGTGGGCATTCCTCTTGTCACCTTATCTGGTTGGTGAAGCAAAAAAGTCTTATCATGGGTTTATAAAAGTTGTTTCCCCTGAATTCTAATTAGGTGATGGCTTGTCTGCTAAATTGTTCTAACCTCACTGTCTGACACTATATAAAATATACAGGTTTGTGCTTTTTGCTACTTTGCCTGATATTACATTTGCAATGCTAAACTTGACTCTATTGCGTTTTGTAGCCAACGTATCCTAAATACTTCTACTTGTTTATGATAATCTGCAATGCAGAGTGTCCATGTGGCATACATTCGTTCAATCCATTACTTTATTATGCATGTTTGTTAAATGTGCTTCTTCATGACTGGTGCTCAGAGGATTAAAGCAGAGGTCAGGTTACTTTAACTGTACTTATTAAAATAATTGCCTGCATTAAATGAAACACTTGGTAGATTTTTGTTGTGCACAGCCAGAAGAATAAAATAAAGTATATCTATGTAGTTACATGATAACATGGCTGATTACATTTGAAAAAAGACAAGTAGTACATCAAGTTAAGCATTTCAACATACCTATATTTGGCAAACCAGACTGGTACACCAAAAAACTAAATTTAGACAGTTGGACTCTGGCCTGGATCTGCAGGGGCAGTTCTGTGGGGCAAAGTGTCACCGTGGTATGTTCTGTGAAGCAAATTGACAATGTGGCATGCCAAATTGTGTGGGTGCAATATGGATGCAAGCCTGTTGCTGTGGGTGAAATATATGTGCATGGCAAGCGCTGTGGGTACTGTATATGTGGGTGCAGAGGAAAGAAAATAAAAACAAGAAAAGAGAGAGAGAGAGAGAGAGAGAGAGAGAGAGAGAGAGTGAGAGAGTGTTGCTCTGTGACTACACAATGATTATAGTGCCAGTAGGCATTCCTCTTGTCACCTTATCTGGTTGGTGAAGCAAAAAAGTCTTATCATGGGTTTATAAAAGATGTTTCCCCTGAATTCTAATTAGGTGATGGCTTGTCTGCTAAATTGTTCTGAGAGAGAGAGAGAGAGACACGCTCCACAGAGTGGAAAAAGGTTGCTGACCCCTGCCCTACTTCATATTTGTATTATAATGTTATTTGCTGCCTACTATATATGCTCGCTGGCATGCAATCACACCCTCTACCCCAACCCCCCCCCCAAAAAAACCCTCACAATTGCTGCCTACATTTTGTGCTCTCTAATATCCATTTATACTTTTGTAATATAAACACTGAATACTTTTATTGCAGTGTTGCATAATAACAAAGTAAATATTTTGCGTTCCATATATACATTTCATACACTGCAGTTATACACTTTTTATACACACTGCAATAAAAGTACGCAGTGCCTATATTACAAAAGCATACCTGGATATTATAGAACACTTACATATTGCAGGCAGCAATTCTGTGGGGCTTTTTTTTGGTGGGGGGGAGGTGTTGGGATGGAGGGCATGGTTGCATACCAAGGAGTGGGGGAAGGGTGGTGTCCAGGGTGTCCATTAAAATTCTTGCCTAGGGTCCAATCAATATTAAAGACGGCCCTGCCCTACATTCAGAGTATGAACAGTATTTAGGTGACAGATTCCCTTTAAATAGTATGACGAGTCATGGACTGAGTCAGGACTGAGCCACCTAAAGAAGGACAGTTATATGGGATGTAGCGATGAGGTGGTGGCATCAAATATATGAAATATAGAAATGTACTCCAGTTACATAGTGCTAACAATATCAGTAATAATCAGTAAACAATTTCTTCAAAAAATAAATATATAATAAATGTTATGGAAATTACCATATATTACCAACAACAAAACAATCAGGCCCAGAAGGAAGCTCAGTGATGGGGCAGAGAGCTGCTTTGGCCTGGCTGAAAGGTTCTTATACATGAATTGAACTGTGTTATTTCAATTTTATTTGGCTAGGAATGCAAAAGTGCCCCTTGCTGCGTTGTTCTGTAGGCAGCTGCCTACCCCTGTGGCTGGTTCTATATTTTCTATTTCCCACTCCTTAAATGTGCCTCTGTTCTAGTTATACTGCTTTGCAGTCCTGCGTGTTTTTCCCATTTGCACATCCAGAAGAGTCTAATGTAATTCCATTGTAAGACTCTAAAATGCTATTAACAATACTTGTTAATATCTGAATTTATCATTTAATATTCTAATCACAAACATTGACACTGTTTTTAGCAGATTAGCTTATGAATCCTGTGCCGGGAAGAAAATAACTAAAAATCAAAGATTTTGCATAATGTGTATAATTAATTTACAAATAATACAAACATTTTATGTAACAATATTCACAGACGTTACCTTCTATTATGGACAGGAAATTACAATGCATTTTCACTTTTCATCAAATACACAACAATATAAAATTCAAGTTCAAAAGACAATCTGAGAATCTCATATCACATATAAAGAAAGAACTAGGCAGGAAAATTAGATAGACCAATCAGGATAACATATCTTCCGACCAATCGTGACTTTAGAAAACTGACCAATCATTGGTTGGCTTACATGCCAAATCCTGCAACTCTCTTTGCATCTTTAATTTGTCCTGGCAAGGAAAGAGTACTTCAACAATTAATTCAAACTACCTTTCTCTCTCCGGGAGATGGCTCTTGAGAGCAAGTTCCCTTCATCAACACATAGCTCATCCTGACCTGCCATGCCAAACCTCTGCATTCACAGGAAAAAGGCTGCAATACCAAAACATTCAGTACTCTATTCAATACAAAGAACAACTCAACTGCAAATGCTTTTGTTGTGCTCCATAAAGTAACCAGATGTTTTCAGATGACACACAATAGGAGATTGGTCAGAGCTATTCTGTATTTCATTGAAAAAAGGAGGGGATCAGACCCATCTGCATTTCTCTCTCACACACACAGTTACAAGTGGCTCTTGCAGACAGACTCTGCTGCTGCTGCTGCAGCATTATATGCTGGGCTCTTCGAATACTGAAACACCAATTTCTTGTATATCACTGGTGTGGCAAAAGGAAAATAAGATGCATTGCTTAAGAGATCCAGACGTGAGCTGTGTCAGTGATGAGTGGATAGAATCAGAAACAAGCAGAGACCATTGTTTCATCGAGGTCAAGCCTATCGTGGAGAGTTGGTCAATATTACTGTTTTAAAACCTCACAAAAAATTGAATGAAGACAGAAGAATTGCTAGACAATCCAAAAAATATCCGGGAGTCCCAATGGTTGCAGGAAGTGAACGCAATCGAAAAGTTGACAGTATTTGCAGAGGAAACCAGTGACAGTATTTTGTTGAAGTAAAGGATCTTACATTTGACAGCTTTCCTCAGGAGGAATGTGTGATTTCGAGCTTTTGCCAATTGGAAGATCTTTGGCTTTATTTTCACATTTGTAGCATCTCTAGTAAAAGTTTTTGGCAAAAACGACCCAGTATTATTTGTTGGACTAGTTGGCAAGGATTTTGGTTGGTAAACATTAACTATGGCTGCCGCTATAGCCAGCTCCTTGATTAGGCAGAAAAGACAAGCCCGGGAAAGGGAAAAATCCAATGCATGCAAATGTGTTAACAGTCCAAGCAAAAGCAAAGGCAGCTGTGAGAAAAACAAACTCAACGTATTTTCCCGGGTCAAACTATTCGGCTCCAAAAAGCGGAGAAGAAGACGACCAGGTTTGAGGGATTTTTTTTATAGTAATTTTTTTTGTATTGCCTTCATCATTCACCAGTGGTGCATCATCACCATGTCCATACCTGCATTGCTAAACTCACAGTGGCTATTTATTTGCAGCGTGCTTTAATGCACATACCTGTTTGATCAGATACATGTGAACTGCTAATTAAATGCAAGTGTTACATCCCTACAATAACTTAATTTGTAGGACATGGGCTCTTGCACCTCTCTCTGAAATATTCTAGAAAGATGTCCTGATTGCTGACTATATCTATGTCTGCACTGGATATTAACCTTTTTCTGTTCCAGTCCAGTGAGTTGTTTGTCGGCCTGGCACTGAACGGGTTAAATAGGCAGCATGTAAGAGAGCGTTGGGAAAAAAACGATGTGATTTGTATTCCGCTCCAAATGCCTTCATCACTTCCCTTCCTCGTCCTAATCAACAAATTGCAGTGTCCATGTTTCTTCCTGCCTATTTAAAAATGGGAACACAGATAAAAATCTGTCCAGCTTGCAATGGTCTTGGAATGACAATGAATTACATACCCTACTGTGTAAAAAATCTGTATGTGCCTGTGTGTATACATGTACATATTACCTCACTCTTGCATTTTCTATCATGCTATTGTGTAAAATGAAAGCAACAGTTAACAGCGTCACACTGGTATGAATGTGTGATTTCTGTAGTATTATTACAAACAGAGAGTTATTGTAAATACCAATATATGATCCCAATATGTGTTAGGTGTATTCCATTAATGAAATAGGACAAATTGATGCCTGAGTCTCCAGCTGCAGTGAACGATAACCCATTAATGTTCAGGCTTTCGATTGCTGTGCATGATAGGAGTGGCATTCCAAATACTCGTATCACCCTTAGGTTATCTACTCCATGAATGGAGCATATTAAAAACTATGATGCCCTGTGTAACTATACGAGTGCTGTTGTTGTTTGAATGGTATTAGCTACTAAGAATTTCCCTGAACAGCAAACCTCATTGCCTCATTTACAAATGTAAACGGATCAGATAACAATTGCCTCTGATTCCTTCGTAACCCTTTCTTTACCCATGTGCATGAAATTTGCCCCCATAGCGTTGCCACCTGGCCGGTACTTTATCATCAGGCTGGTAAAAAATTGGCATCAGGCCAATGTTAAGTCTATGGAGACAGTAGCAAAGCCGGTATTTTTCTGAAGAAAAGGTGGCACCCCTAGCCTCACATATATCATATACTAGCTGTACACAAATATATCATGTATTGATATTGTAATAAATAATGTAATTATTTTGTATTTACCAACACAAATTATTATTTATTATTAATAACCGTGTTCTGCAGTGAATAGGTATTAGCTAATCAAAAATACTATATCAAATCTCTGTTTAACCGTTTCTCACGGGCTTAAGGCTGAAATTATTTATAAATCATACTCCACATTAATTGGATAATAAATTTTAATAAGAAAAGTGCAGAAACTGGGCCTGGGTAATGGTTTTGGAGGATTGACTTAGACTGCTCATCTCAAGATTAATGGGGCATAACAAAGTCTGTCCAATTTCTCCATATACAGCATATTCCACTGTTTGAAAATGAACTACAATTTCCCTGTGATTGATGTGTTTACCTGAAAGTGAAATGAATGTTAGTGGAATCACAATAAAATAGGCCGGATTTTAGAACAGATGGGCCTAATGTATTGTCTACACTCTCTGTTTACTTTCAGAACCTCAACTCAAAGGTATAGTGACTAAATTATACAGCAGGCAAGGATACCACTTGCAACTACAAGCAGATGGCACAATTGATGGAACAAAGGAGGAGGAGAGCACTTACAGTAAGCACTATTTGACCTTGTGAATATAGTTACCCTGCAAGACCTCTCGGATAGTGTTAGGTAGAATTGTCCAAAGAACACATTATATAGCTTCTATGTTGACCCCTGACTCTTTATTTGATACTACAATTCACATAGCCAGACCAAAGTGGGAGTATGTGAAAATACACTGATCAGCCATAACATTATGACCACTGACAAGGTGGCAAGCCGGCGGAGGCAGTGTAATGCTTTGGGCATGGCTCTGCTCCTTGGATTCTGCCATTCATGTGGATGTTACTTTGACATGTATCACCTATTTAAGCATTGTTGCAGATCATGTACATCCTTTCATGCAAACGGTATTGGGCTCTTTAAGCAGGATAATGCGCCCTGCCACAAAGCAAAACTGGTTCATTCAACAACGGGTTAAAGGTGTTGACTTGGACTCCAAATTACCGAGATCTCAATCCAATAGAGCATCTGTGGGATGTGCTGGACAAACAAGTCCGAATGATGCTGCTAATGTTTTGGTGCCATATACGATAGCACCACTTCAGGCGTCTAGAGGAGTCCATGCCTCAATGGGTCAGGGCTGTTTTTGTGTCAATAGGGGACTAACACAATATTAGGCAGGTGGTCATAATGTTATGGCTGATTGGAGTATGGGTGGAGGTTTAGGTGGTTGTCATATAAAAAAAACAACGTGATCTCCATGGAGATCTAGAGATGTCCTCAAGATTGCATTGCATTTCATCAAAGTACACATATTCACCTACACATCTTGCCAGTAATAGTTACTGTTTAACCCATTGTATGCCAGAGGGGCCTAAAGCTCATGTAACAGAGTGTCATTTAACTTTTTGTGTTGCACCTCCCGTTTGGTAAATACCCAACTAAAAAGTTAAGTGTGGTGCTGGCAACAAAATTACTAGCAGATCATCAATATTTCAACCTGAAATAAAAACATATGAATGTATAATGTATTGTCTATTCTCTGCTATGACATTAAATAAAAAAAAAAACCTAAATAAATGAATATAGGTATACAAATGCACCGTACTTTTTACCCAATTGGATAATGACAGATCACTGACATAAACACAAGCAATCTAATTAATAAAATGCATCCCGGATGAGTGATAATAACGATTTAGTTTTTTCTTTTTTTTATAAATATGACAGAATAAGTAAAATCATACCATATAAATTGCAATAGAATGTAGTATTCCATGGCCAGCTAAAAGCTGTTGTAAATTAGGCTACCTAGATCCTGGATATGATTTACAAAAAGGATGACAAGAGCAAGCTGTCAGCTAGCTTACTATGACTTTCAGTGACTCCCAGGGTGCTTTAACCCCCCCCCCCCCCCCTCCTTTGTGGTATTCCCACTGTAGGACCAGCCCTGCATTAATAGAATTAATTTAAAAAAAAATAACATATCAAAACTCGGCTTGATACATCTCCCTCTAATTCTTTTTTGAATAATGATTTACTTTTTTACAGTAACATTTATCTTTGCCTCAAAAGAAAATAGTGTATTGTGTAGAGAGCTGAATTACGTTGTTACACCACTTTTAGGTTTTTATAATTGAGTCATTTATACTCAATCATTTTATTATGTTTCAGTATTGCTGCATGAGCCACCTAATAATCCTACAAACCTTTACTAAAATTATTATTATTATTTTTTTCCCTAGCTTTGTTTAACCTTATACCAGTTGGTTTACGAGTGGTGGCAATTCAAGGTGTTCAAACGAAATTATATATGGCGATGAACAGTGAAGGATATTTGTACACATCGGTAAGTGCATTGTTTCTCCCCCTTCTTTCCGGACTGCAATGAATTTGCTTGACAAAGATCTCTTTTGACTAAAATGGCAATGTTTTTGTACCTCCTGAAATAAAAGATTTGATAGAAAAGTGAAGCAGTGTTGCTAGATCATATCCGTGGGTTGCGGAAGCTGCCAGGTAACACTTTCTTTAATTAAAATTAAATTGCTCTCTCTCTCTGCTGTGTGGGTTTTGCTATGACCACACAATAGTCGATACTGTCATCGGATGTTGACACCAATGCACCAAAATGTTATTCAATTAGCAACTTGCAATAAATACTCCTGGCCAGGCGAAGGCTTGGCCTAAGGGCAAATACACTTCAGTGACACATACGTAAATATATAGGCATCAACATTTTTCTATATGTATTAATAATACATGCCATACTCTATCCTAACCTATTATTCCCAGCCAGAGTGCTGTGTATGGAGGAAAATCATGCACGGAGAGACAATGGTACACTGTAACTAAAATAGTTTAATATGCTAGTCCTTGAGGACTTTATAATTAACTTCTTCTCTGCCGGCTATTATGTTGTCTTTACATTAGTGTTGGTAATGCACATGTTTCTTGTGGATCTGCTCACTTTCAGGGGATGATGATCTTGCCTCAATGTGCCGTACACTAGAGATGTACCTGAGCAGAATGTACTGTACTGGGTGTACAGGCAAAAGTAGAGCCTAAGGATAGAAACATTCTATCCAAATAATTTTCCACCAGATAAAAATCAGTCAGCCCATCTAGATTTTCCATTTTCCACATGCTGTAAAAAAATAATGATAGGCACCAGAAGCTCTCTTAAACAGTTCTCCTATGCCGTTCTCGCAACAATTCTTTAAGCAACCTTTAACAGAGTAGCCAACATTAGGCAGAGGTACTCTTAAATGTACTCTTAAGGTACTCTTAAGGCTTGATTGAGCCTTGTTTTATGGTAATACCATTGCATCTTCTGTTGGTGTGATTATTTTAAACTTTTTCTAATAATCAGTGATATTTTTATACCGGACCAGCCCACCTACACAGTTCTTTCTACCTGGTGTGTTGATGTAACCTTGGCCATCCCATTCACACGGATAGTTAACTTGTAGTGTTTGGTGTTGCTCCTGCAACCAAAAGAAGTGAACCCAACTACATACATGCATGTTACTGGTGCCACTAATTTCTCAGGATGGCCAGTATCAACGCAATGGGAGCTATTTACTAAAGGTGAGGTCCAAATGAGTTGAGGTGAGATGAACATTTCTTCATTATCTCAATATTTAACTATCCATTATACAGGGCCAATTGAGCATTTGTAACAGTGGAATATAACCTGGTTTATCCCTACACAATACATAGTTAAGTCAATAAGATTACATTTTCATCATCCTCACCTAACCAGCACTTCACTTTTATTGAATAGCTCACCCTAATTACATGAATGACTCTGTTGTTTTTTAAAACCTAATTCTCTTACAGATGCCAGTGCTGTTATATAACTTTCCAGGCAAATAAACCCATTCATATTAATTTTCTTTTCCAACATCAATAGTGGTTTTGGTTTTATTGATGAGCTCCCATGCTGTGATTTCAGACAATCGTTATGTATGTTTGTAATAATTTTGGTCTGCTGTATAGAAATGCAGTTGCAGTTGATCAACATAGTTTTTGTCATTGAAACAACTTGTTTGTATCTGAGATATAAAGATTAAACTGACTGATGGGTATTATGCACAAAGTAAATAGGCCTATTAAAGCGGTGTAATTATGTTTTTATATCAATAACTGGATGTCATTATCCTGTTTCCCAGTGTTACACTGAATGTAAGCCTCTAGTTTATTATTTTGACAAGTTTTATTGATCCAGAATCTACGCTTTGTTGAAATTCATTTAATTAGTGCATCACATATTTGCCAGCACACAGACACACAGCAACACCGTGTAACAGTGTCAGCGTTGAGGCTGTGTCTCAATTTCAATCAGTGACAGTGGGAGCTATTCACTGACTGTGAGGTACAGGTGAGGCGCAGGAGAGTTTAGGTGAACATATTATCCAGTGGTGAAACAATATGCTGGGGAACCCAGGTGCTGCATGATTTTAGCCTATGATCAAGTACCCATGTATGTAGGTACGAAACATGTAAGGCGGGAAAATGATGCTAATATCTGCTAGCCTTCTATCACTGTTTTTAATCCTGTATTGGGTTTATGCTTTTCCACCAATAAATATCAAGTTTTTATTTTCCAAGCTAGATCCATTTATCGTCTGTGGAAGCTGATTTTACTTTTTGGATTTCTGCTGTGTATATACTTTCTCAGCTCCAGATCTATCGCTTGTCACGTTCATCTGTAAGAATTGCAGGTCACTTTATTTTCCATGGCAGAATGTTTGCGGTTTTGTCTATTCCTAATTTCTGCCTAATTTAAATTACCTACCCTATTTCCCTCAGAAATCTATTTAATATAACATCCATTTCATCCTTGTTTCAGTAGTGTTACAACATGTTACCTGTAAATCGGAATTACAGTTACTGCACTGATTTTAGTGTACATGTTCAAAAAGGGTCCTAATTCAAATGGTTCACTGTTTCACCTATGCCACCTAAAAATGTGTGCTTGTGGCCAATGTTAAGTCTATGGCTTTTTGAAGAAAGGAAGAAAGGTGGCAACTCTACTTATGTCGGATTCCCTAATATTCTGGCCCTGCTAATGTTGACCCTCATATGATGGTAATGGGACATTTCTAGTTTTTAACAATGTTTAGCTATGGTCTTCGACCACAAAACTTACGTGTATGGTTTATTTGGCTTGTGTGTAGGGTTCTACTGTCATATCATTTCATTACTTGGCACATTCACCATTAATGTGTTTAACTAGGAGTAAAAATAAAGTTCCTTAAGTTTGATGTCAGGTTCCAAAGCATAAGGCAGGTCATGCTGAACTGGTTCCTTAACTGGAAATCAGCCTGGCACTGAGCTTAATGCCAATATCCTTACATTGGCACTGTACATGCATGCTCTCACAGTGCTTTCCCTGCCATGTCATGGCACCTATATGTGCCAGTGTCAAAAGAAGCCTTTTAAGCAGCAAAAAGTATCTGGCATGTTTCAGTATCCTGGTGAAGATGGTCATGAATTCAAATCTCCTTTTGATTCCTGCAGCAATTCAAAAAAGAAAAATTTGGCTTGACTGTTCCTTCTACAAAGGTAAATCTAGTAGAAGTATGGTTGAAACAGGACAGACAATACCAAATGTAGCCTGAACATTTTGATTGAGTGACTCCTTGGATTGATTGATTGATTGATTAATTGATTGATGACAGTTGGAAAAATAAGAATTAAAAATTCAGCCATGCAGAAATCTCGATTCAAAGAATACGTCAAAAAAAAGATTTTATGTAAACTGGCAACTACCTGGAATTAAAATTAATTTACACAAAGCTGTGCAAACATAATATTAGACACCATTAAACTTCATCATTAATAATGTTAAAAGTTGTTATGTATAATTTCCCTAAATCATTTTCTTTGTGTCAAATTGGGTTTCTGTTAAATATATTTGTTTATAGGTAAACTCCACATAACATTACCAAAGAGATTACATTTGCATGATATGACTTCTCTGTAATTATGTCCCATGGAGCTTACAGCCTAAAACAGGTTATAAGCTAAAACATCACTGTTTGATGTGTTGAAAGGGGCCAATTGATGTTGACCCTCTAAACAATGATGCAATATTGCCAGCTCATATGTCTGGAGCTCATTTAAGGAATTGCAGCTCTAACTGTGGATCACCTATAATTTCATGAACCTATGTTATATGATTAGGATGATACTAGCTCAGTACTTCCCAACCCGGGGGCCTTTTGATATTTCCAGTGAGGGGACATGAGTAAGTAGGCAAAATGTCTATGTGTACATTCACTAAACTTGATTGTTTCACTAACAGACTCACAAACAACTACTTGCCATCTGTTCTTTTTTTGGGATGGAGAATGAAGGGGGGGGGGGGGTTACATGGTGCAAAATGTTACATGGCATTGCGCACCCTGTAGTATTGCGTTCCAGGCTCACCAGTATACATACTGAGTGTCCTTAGCTTATTTACTCATGTTTAGACTGTGTATATCTGTTAGACATACTAAGTGCTGCCTCTGCACCGTACTAAGCACTGTGCATTGGCACCAGTAATGCCAGGAGAAACAGAAATTTGTTTGGACCGGACCCGAAGAAAAGTGACTGTCCTGGCAAAACCGGAACTGTTGGCAGCTATGGAACAGAGATGGCTAATGGTGGGGAAAAGAAAGAACAACAATGCCAGGGTTTACCGCTAAACCATTAAAAAGTTGGCTGAGGCCCATGCTAAGTCTTTGGAGTCAACAGCATGGCAACTCTAACCGCAGTTGATCTAATGCATAAATCACTGACTACTTAGAGCAAAGAATGCTCAAAAAACAAAGGGGAGAGCTGGAAACTATGATGAAAATTAAAAAGTGGGGGCATGATCTCAAAAAAGTTGAGAGTCGGTCTAATAGAGAAGCCAAAGCTGCCTACCTCTGACTTACCATCAGCATTACTCTGCTGATTATTTTCTACATAAACAGATATTGTTGCACCAGAAATAATTACATCCACAGCAATCTCACTCCTATAACCTGCCTGATTTTAAAGCAAGCTCTCTCAATCAGTAGACTACAGATGATGACAGCTTATTATAAGGTTTCCAGGTCCAAAATTGCTCTTTCAACCTATGATTCAGGTTTTGCTTTCAAAGGGACTCAGTCATCTAAATATTCTTTATACTGTGAATAGAGAGAATACAGAATGACCTATTCATTGTAAAACAAGAAATACACTGCGCCAAAATGTGATAGTAATAGCAGCAACTAAATCAACCAGTGTTCCACTCCTGGTTCGGTACAATAAATAACAAAAATGGTGAAAAAGTGCGCTTGAACCAACACTTAAATACAACAAAAAAAAGGGGATTACCCTTAATGTGGTAGTAATCCTCTTGGTGAATACATGGAGGGGAAAAACAAAACAATGATAATATAGTGGGAGGAGACCTGCTGGGACTATCTGAGGACATTGGGACTGATTGTATTTTACATGTTCCTGTTGGATCCTATTTACTTTTAATGTAAGATCTTTTATATTTTTTCTACAATAAATTTTATACCCCCACTAACGTCTCTCCTCTGCTCTCTCATCTTCTGGGATACGTGTGGAACATCTACCCTACGTGGGCTCCCATGAGGCTTGATATACTGAGCAGTATACTGCTCAGGGATATGTGAGTGTATTTTCACTTTTTCACATTCCCTGGTTTTGCACCGAAATACTACACTATATTATCATTGTTTTGTTTTTTCCCTCCATGTATTCACCAAGAGGATTACTACCACATTAAGGGTAATCCCCTTTTTTGTTGTTGTATTTAAGTGTTGGTTCAAGCGCACTTTTTCACCATTTTTGTTACCTATTCATTGTGTTAGCAGAAATACAGGCAAATGCATATGTTAAGAAAACACATGTTTAAATGTGTCTATGGTGTTTCCTTTTTAATGGGAAATGTATAATTTGCATATCAAAACTGATCTTTTTTATTTTCTACATTCACAGTATAAACAGAGTCCCTTTAAGGTTACTAAAATAATAACTTTTGATTTAGCCGTAAATTCAATTTTACATCTCTTCATTCCCATTTATGCAAAATACTAATGAGTAACACACTTTGAATACATTATTAATTGTATCTTTTCCGTACAACACTGCCCCAGTTCAACACAATGTGGAATTGGTTTTTAATTTACTTACATTACATTTTCTATCGTACCAATCTATTGAAGTGATTGTATTAAGAACCTTTTTTTTTACCATATGGCTAAATCCATGTAACTGTCAGATTTCAATGCTTTATTTTTGTTGTTATAATAATTGTTGAGTATGCAAAATACATTACAGGGTAGGGACACTAACAGAAGATATAAAAAAAACAAAAAAAAAACTGGTTGTATCAACAACTAGAACTGGTAACCACTCTGGAGCAGCTCACAAGTTGTTTTTTTTTTGCCTGTTTGTTTGGGAATTCCCGATGTGGCTGACGCTGAGAGAGTTTTGTGAAACCAAAGATAGGCAATATTTTTACTATTATCTTATTTGAATTTAAGCACAGTTTCAATTATTGTAACATACAGATGTTTTCATAGATGTGTAGAGAAAGAGATATTGAATCATTTCCACTCATGTTCCAATCTAATCTATTTATCTTTTAATACAATGCAAAAAAGCCATTCAAATATTATCTAATGAAATTACCGTCAACAAAAAGTTAATTAGCAACATCCCATTGATAACATGCTGAGTGAATGATTTAGCAACAGTTCCAATTCCCTGACATCTGTTTAAAACATCTTAAAAATGAAAGCCTTAAAGCTTTTTCCCATTTGACAAATAGAACATACAAAACATAGTTAGTCAGACATATTTGTAAGAACTATAGAACAGCACAGTAATGTATAGTGCTAAAATAAAAACATAGGGGTAGTACAAAACTTTTTTCATTGAATCCGTTTTTAAAGGGAACTAAGTGATTTTGTTTAAATTTGGATTAGTGTTGTACATTTATTTCAGTGCCAATGTTTTCTGTGCACAGAAACACTACTATGGGGTCTAATCAATAATGAGAGAATTATAGGGAATTAAAAACTTAAGGCCATAGTAGCTTAGTTGAAAAAAATCTCCAATTCGGCTGCAGCTCGGCTATTTTGGCCTAGTTTAAATTGTCAACTCATTTCCCTGCAATTCTCTCTTTATTAAATAGACCCTTTTAGTATTTTATCTAATTTCAAAACGGTATTACTGAAAGAGCTCTGTAGTGGTATTAAAGTGCACTAGAACAAATGGAAATATATCACAATGTGATTTTGATTTATATATCGATAAAAAAAAATCTTGACTTTTCCTTTAATGGGTTCTATGGCACAAAATAACAACTCTGCCTAGATGTTCAATAAACTGCAGAAATTAATACTATAATACTAGCCAAAAAAAAAAAACAGAATTTTCCATAACGCTGAGTGCAGTTAGTGAGTTTGCAACAGAACTGAGCCAACAGCTCTGCCATCAAGCTATTTCATCTTTGCAGTGTCCACTGAGTGAATTTCTCAGTTCACCTAGATAGAATGGCAATTACTTGTAAGACAGAGAATTCCCCATCTGTCTTGTGACAGAAAAGGATTCACACTTCTTCATTGTCCTGTGAGACTTGCCAGAAAACAATTACATTTCTGTGAAATTGAAATTCCAAAAGGTGTATTGTCATTTTTTTTTTTTTTTTACAGTTTGTCTTATCTCTTACGATAACTTTTTTATTTAATTTCTTATTTAACAAGCTAGTCTATCTATCCTTTAGGAGGCATGTGGCGCTTTGGTTATTATTTAATATTAAGGGAATAATCAGCACAAATAATACATTTAGAAATTCGATAACAATCAGCTATCAATTTATTACAGGTGATGTAATCTAGCTATCATCGTGTACCAATAAATCATCCACGGAATAACTAACTAGATACTTATTTTTCATCCTTAAAGTAACAAGGTAGTTCATATATTTTTGATATTCACACAATTAATGAAAAATTTAACCACAAAACATAATTTTATCGTGATTCTATGTCAAAACGAGTAATGTCTTCAGCAGTCTGCCTTTTCGAATTGTCTGAACCAGAAGCTTTTTGCAGCTGACAAATTAAATATTACTACTAGTTAAAAATGATTTTTACTTTAGAGTCAATTACTTGTGAAGTGCTGTATATGTCATTCATGTGTCACTGATATATGTATTCCTGACAGGTCTTTGCTGGTTAGTAGCCAGGAATATTCACAGTGTAGAGTCCCATGTGTCCTCTTGGAATGGTATATAATACAGTGAATACATGGATGTTTTGGTGAATTAAGCTGGCTTTATTCGATTACTGGTTTCTTGATGTATTTAAGCAGAAACAGAGGACTTGGGGTTTTTCCTTAGAAGCAGAGGTTTGGTGCCTCTGAAATAGATAATGAACTTGAACCAACACTTCTCGAGTTCTAATACCTGGTATTCTTAAGTGCATGACAGACACACCACATGGACACCATAATTAAATTGTTGGTTATACAAGAACCATACAACAATCATAGTATGCACCTTCACTTTTTGGAATCATAGCATTGTCCAAAATGTCATGGTATGCTTAAGCTTTAAGATTTCCCTTCACTGGAATTAAGGTGCCTAGCCCAACGCCTGAAAAACAGTCCCATACCATTATCCCTCCTCCACCAAACTTTACAGTTGGCACAGTGCAGTCAGCCAGGTAACATTCTCATGGCATCAGCCAAAGCCAGACTCAACTGACAGTCAGACTCCACAAAACACATTTCCACTTCTCCAGAGTCCATTCGCAGCATGCTTTCTACACCACTCGATCCGACACTTGGCATTGTAATTGGTGATGTGATGCATCTACTCGGCTATGGAAATCCATTCCATGAAGCTACTGACGCACAGTATTTGTGCTGATATTAATGTCCATGGAAGTTTGAAACTCTTCAGCTGTGGAATCAGCGGAGCATTGGTGACTTTTACGTACCAAGTCGCCTGAGCACTCAGTGACCCCACTATGTGACTTTGCATGGTCTTCCGCTTCATGGCTGAGCTGTTCCTAAAAGCTTCCACTCTCCAATAATACCACTTACAGGAATGAAGTTTCACGAACTGACTTATTGCAAAAGAGGCATTATATCACAGAACCATGCTTGAATTCACAGAATGATTTGTCAGCATGACTAGGTGCTTGATTTTATAAACATGGGGCAATGGGTCTGAACACCTGACTCCAATAATTAGGCGGTGCATCCCAAAAGTTTTGTTCGTATAGGGTAAGTGTTTACCCAAGCTGTAAAAATACTAAAAAGCACCATTACCAATTTAATGTTTCCAAGTAATGTATTGTTTCCTCTTTATACAATACATGTGATTTCTGATTTCTTGCAGATAATGGACAAAAATGGAAATATTAATCTAAAATCATTAATATGGATTAAGGTCATCACTTGAGTCTAGTATAGCCGCCACACAATATGGTATAGAGTCAAACATTCTCCAATAAGTTGAGCGGACACCTGGATGTTCGGGTTCGGCGGGTTCGGCCGAACTTCGGAAAAAAGTCTGGGTTCTGGCTCCAACTTGACCCCGAACTTGACCCCGAACCCGAACCCCATTGAAGTCAATGGGGACCCGATCTTTTGGGCACTAAAATGCCTCTAAAAAAGTCCTGGAAAGGGCTACAGGGCTGCAAAAGAAAGTAAAATGGGGGTAAGAGTAGGACAAGTGCCCTGCAAACAAATGTGGATAGGGAAATAACTTAAAATAACATAAAATACATACAAATTAAAAATACAGCTGAGCCATAAAATAGCACTAGATGGAATCTTTGATTTTAGCTTTGGAAGAACATAAAATAAAATCTAAAGCATGGCTGCCAGGAGGATCAACAGAATTATCCATTTGAGAGAGGGTTGGAGTGCAGGGTATTCTCTTTCATTGTTCAAACTGAGCTCAACTCCTGATGCTGGGAGAAAAGGCCTTCACAAGCCTCTGCTATTGTGTACATAGTTTATACTAATTGACCCATAGGTTGAGGAGGCGGTGACTGTGGCGGTGTAGGTGGAAGCGGCGGTGGAGGAGGAGGAGGAGGTATTCAACACTGTTTTTTATTTTATTTATTTATTTTTTATTGGGATAGCCCCCAAAATATTGGGACATATAAAAAAAGAAAACAAAGAATAAGTGCACTTGAGTATAACAATGGCTGGGTGAGGCCGGTATAAATGTCTATTCTGCACAAGGTACAGACAAGTCTGGTGGGATCCATGCCTGGTTAATTTTAATAAACGTGAGCTTGTCCACGTTGGCTGTGGACAGGCGGCTGCGTTTGTCTGTGATAAAACCCCCTGCCGTGCTAATCACACATTCAGATAATACACTGACTGCAGGGCAGGCCAGCACCTACAAGGCATAAAGGGCAAGCTCAGGCCATGTGCCCAATTTGGAGACCCAGAAGTTGAATGGGGCAGACCCATCAGTCAGTACATGTAGGCGTGTGCACACGTACTGTTCCACCATGTTGCCGAAATTCTGCCTCCTGCTAAGACGTTCCATATCAGATGGTGGTGCTGGTTGTTGTAGCGTGCTGACAAAGCTTTTCCACATTTCGGCCATGCTAACCCTGCCTTCTGAGGTGCTGGCGGTGCCAATTTAAAGAGGCCAACTAGACTGGACACCCAGAATGAATGAAGATTGTACTTCTGCAAGATTTTTTTTTTTTTTTTAAAACCACTGAATACATAACTTTATATTTTTTATATTTTTGTATTTTCACTACAATTTTGGAACTTGTTGTATTTTTGTACACTTTTGATACAATCACTGTAGAAAATGTAAATCATTAATATTGTCTGCAAAGGACGAACAAATTGGGTATCAAAACCTTGTTTTCAGGCAATAGTGGCCCTGTAAACTGCTGACCTACCACTTGGTTTCATGAGTTAAGGGTCCCAGCACCCCAAAACACAAGCAGGTATCCAACTTTGGCCCTCTGGCTGCCAATGGATTAAATCTCGTATACTCCTGACCAGAATATGGAAGTTCTAGACCAAAAGGAAGGGCTGCAATTTCTCACCGTTGCAGAAAAATACCAAGAATATGAGAATGCTACAAGCATCTATATTGAAAGATCTCTTGAATAGCTTTAGTGCAGGAACACCATTTATATTTTATGTAAACCAATCTAGAATCTGGATATGACTGCAGTGTCAGGATGTATTCTGCACTAGACCTAGTAAAACTTCCAAATTCCAATGTATAGCATCAGAGGCGTCGCTAGGGGTGGGCTACTGGGGCTGAAGCCCCGGATCTCCCCTCCATAGCCCCGAATGGAGACCCTGACCACGCCCCCTCGCGCTCGGCCCCGCCCCCTCACGTTCGATCCCGCCTCCTGCATGCTGTATGCTGAACAGCAGCAGACTCCATCCCCTCACGATAGGCTCCGCCCCTCATGTTTAACTCCGCCCCCTCAAGTTTTGCAGGTAAGTGTTTGGCAGAGTGTGAGTGGCAGAGTTATTAGTGTGCAGGTGTATGTATGTGAGGTAAGTGGCAGTGTAAGTGGGTGTGAGTGGCAGAGTTATGAGTCTGCATGTGTATGTAAGTAGCAGGCTGTGAGTGGCAGAGTTATTAGTGTGCATGTGTATGTATGTGAGTGGCAGAATGTAATTTGCAGAGTATAAGTGGGTGTGAGTGGCAGAGTTATGAGTGTGCGTGTGTATGTATATGAGTGGCAGAGTGTAAGTGGGTGTGAGTGGCAGAGTTATTAGTGTGCATGTGTATGTATGTGAGTGGCAGAATGTAATTTGCAGAGTGTAAGTGGGTGTGAGTGGCAGAGTTATGAGTGTGCATGTGTATGTATGTGAGTGGCAGAATGTAATTTGCAGAGGGTAAGTGGGTGTGAGTGGCAGAGTTATGAGTGTGCATGTGTATGTATATGAGTGGCAGAGTGTGAGTGGCAGAGTGTAAGTAAGTGTATGTGTGTGAGTGTGGCAGAGTGTGATTGGAAGAGAGTGTGTGTGAGTGGAAGCATGAGTGGAAGAGTTATGAGTGTGTATGTGTGTGAGTGGCAGAATGTAAGTGTGTGTAAGTGACAGAGTGTGATTGTATGAGTGAGTGTGCAGAGTGTGAGTGTTTGGAAGAGTGTGAGTTATAAGTGTGCGTGTATGTGTGTGGCAGAGTGTAAGTGTGGGTGAGTGGCAGAGTTTTGGAGTGTATAAGTGTGAGCAGCAGAGATATGAGTGTGCGTGTGAGTGAGTGTAAGCATGAGTGGAAGAGTTATGAGTGTGTATGTGTGTGAGTGGCAGAATGTAAGTGTGTGTAAGTGGCAGAGTGTGATTGTATGAGTGAGTGTGCAGAGTGTGAGTTATGAGTGTGCGTGTATGTGTGTGGCAGAGTGTAAGTGTGGGTGAGTGGCAGAGTTTTGGAGTGTAAGTGTGAGCAGCAGAGATATGAGTGTGCGTGTGAGTGAGTGTAAGCATGAGTGGAAGAGTTATGAGTGTGTATGTGTGTGAGTGGCAGAATGTAAGTGTGTGTAAGTGGCAGAGTGTGATTGTATGAGTGAGTGTGCAGAGTGTGAGTGTTTGGAAGAGTGTGAGTTATGAGTGTGCGTGTATGTGTGTGGCAGAGTGTAAGTGTGGGTGAGTGGCAGAGTTTTGGTGTGTATAAGTGTGAGCAGCAGAGATATGAGTGTGTGAGTGTAAGCGTGAGCAGCAGAGTTAGGAGTGTGTGTCAGTGGCAGTGAGATTACTAGGAGAAAATGTGATTAATTACTATTAATCATATTGAATGTGATAATCAAGTGTGAAACAGTGCTCATACCATTTTTATTTTCACACCTGATTATCACATTCAATATGAATAATAGTGATTCATCTTTATATATAGTCTTTATGTTGATGGCAATGAGTCCATACACATGGCATTAAACATCACATGGACCTCGTTATACTATTAAACCCATACATTATGAGTGTATGAGCGGCTCATTATATTATAGGCTTTACTCATGAAAGAGAGAATTGCAGGGAAGTGAGATGGGTATTTCAAAATTAAGGCTAAAGTAGCAGAGCTGGAAAAATTCTCGCATTCAGTTGAATTCCCATCTCAATTCCCTGCACTTCTCTCTTTTATTAGGTTGGTAGAAGGAGCATACCTTCATACCTCAGCCTATTCTCCCCAAGTTTTTTACCCCTTTTTATTAAAAAATTAAAAATATTTGTGATTTGTGAGAGTTGCAGGTTTACACACGTGTCTGCGTGGCAGAATGTCTGTGTGGGAAAGGCCATCTGTGTGTATAAGGGTGTCTGTGTGTAAGGTTGTCTGGATGTGTGTGTGAGTGTAAGGTTGTCTATGTAAGGGTATCTATGTGGGGGGGGGGGGGTTCAGGGTTGAGTCATTTTTATATGCTCAGTTATTTTTAAATCATGGGAATTTGCTCACATACAAGTGTGTGTGTGTGATGTAAGTTGGTGTGTGTAAGTGGGATTGTGTGTCTCTGTGTGTAAGGGTGTGTGTATGTATGTGTGACTGTGCAAGTGTGAATGTGTGTGTATGTGTGGCTGCATGTGTGTGTATTTGTGGCTGTGTATTTTTGTGTATAAGTGTAACTTTGAGTAATGTGAGTTTTTTGTGTGCTGCGAGTCTTATTGTGTACTGTGGTACAGTAATGTGCAGCATGAGTGTGTGATACACTCACACACTGCACGTTTTATTGCTGTGGAGTCTGTGTTATATTCACACTTGCACATTACTGTGACTTTTATTGCTGTGCAGGTAGACACATATACACACATATAGTCGGTCACAGGCAGACATACAGTCAGTCACACACACACACGCATATAGTCAGTAACAGACAGACACAAACACACATACAGTCAGCCAGTCACAGACAGACAGACACACACACAGTCAGTCACAGACACACACATATACATTCTGTCACAGTCAGACATACAGTCACACACACATACAGTGGGTCACATATACACACAGTCACACACACACATGCAGTCAGTCATACACACAAACACACACTCTGTCACATACACTTACGCACAAGTCAGCAATTTTGTTGTTGTTTACGATATAAAAAGTGCATCTATCAATATGTCCCCCTCCTGGCTGCTATACCTCATTCTAGCCTTGTCTGTGCCCTGCTGTTGTTTCTAGCTCTGCTGAGCACACTCAGCGCTCGGACAATGTACTACGGTGAATGTGGGGATGGAGTAGGAAGACTGTGCACACACTGCTCCCCCGCGCTCCGTTGGATAAATAAAATGATCCCAGCGGCGAGGGCACCATGCAGGGACAACAATAACTGGGCGCCAGGTATAATTTCCTGGTGCCTGGGATTTGTTGAGCCCCGATATATACCCATATATACCTATTGTTCATTGGCGTCAATTATATCAGTCTGTATGCTGCCTAACCATGTGAGCTTATTTACTCTACTTCTATAAAATCTATCATGGGCTCCAGCCCCGGATGTTTTGGAGACCTAGCAACGCCCCTGTATAGAATTCTGCTCCCAGTAGACCCATCTATTATGGAAATTCTGGAATTTTGTAGAATGTGTGGTTACCTATAGTAAGAGATGATGGCTTCCAACACTGCATTAATGGTTTGAACAGATGATTGACATTATATACAGTGGGGCAAAAAAGTATTTAGTCAGCCACCAATTGTGCAAGTTCTCCCACTTAAAAAGACGAGAGAGGCCTGTAATTTTCATCATAGGTACACTTCAAATATGAGAGACAGAATGGGGGGAAAGAATCCAGGAAATCACATTGTAGGACTTTTAATGAATTAATTGGTAAATTCCTTGGTAAAATAAGTATTTGGTCACCCACAAACAAGCAAGATTTCTGGCTCTCACAGACCTGTAACTTCTTTTTTAAGAGGCTCCTCTGTCCTCCACTCGTTACCCTTATTAATGGCACCTGTTTGAACTTGTTATCAGTATAAAAGACACCTGTCCACAACCTCAAACACACTCCAAACTCCACTATGGCCAAGACCAAAGAGCTGTCGAAGGACACCAGAAACAAAATTGTAGACCTGCACCAGGCTGGGAAGACTGAATCTGCAATAGGCAAGCAGCTTGGTGTGAAGAAATCAACTGTGGGAGCAATTATTAGAAAATGGAAGACATACAAGACCACTGATAATCTCCCTCGATCTGGAGCTCCACGCAAGATGTCACCCCGTGGGGTCAAAATGATCACAAGAACGGTGAGCAAAAATCCCAGAACCACACGGGGGGACATAGTGAATGACCTGCAGAGAGCTGGGACCAAAGTAACAAAGGCTACCATCAGTAACACACTACGCCTCCAGGGACTCAAATCCTGCAGTGCCAGACGTGTCCCCCTGCTTAAGCCAGTACATGTTTGCTAGAAAGCATTTGGATGATCCAGAAAAGGATTGGGAGAATGTCATATGGTCAGATGAAACCAAAGTAGAACTTTTTGGTAAAAACTCAACTCGTCGTGTTTGGAGGAGAAAGAATGCTGAGTTGTATCCAAAGAACACCATACCTACTTTGAAGCATGGGGGTAGAAACATCATGTTTTGGGGCTGTTTTTCTGCAAAGTGACCAGGGCGACTGATCCGTGTAAAGGAAAGAATGAATGGGGCCATGTATCGTGAGATTTTGAGTGAAAACCTCCTTCTATGAGCAAGGGCATTGAAGATGAAACGTCTTTCAGCATGACAATGATCACAAACACACCGCCTGGGCAATGAAGGAGTGGCTTCGCAAGAAGCATTTCAAGGTCCTGCAGTGGCCTAGCCAGTCTCCAGATCTCAACCCCATAGAAAATCTTTGGAGGGAGTTGAAAGTCCGTGTTTCCCAGCGACAGCCCCAAAACTTCACTGCTCTAGAAGAGATCTGCATGGAGGAATGGGCCAAAATACCAGCAACAGTGTGTGAAAACCCTGTGAAGACTTACAGAAAACGTTTGACCTCTGTCATTGCCAACAAAGTGTATATAACAAAGTATTGAGATGAACTTTTGTTATTGACCAAATACTTATTTTCCACCATAATTTGCAAATAAATTCTTTAAAAATCAGACAATGTGATTTTCTGAACTTTTTGTTTTCTAATTTTGTCTCTCATAGTTGAAGTAAACCTATGATGAAAATTACAGGCCTCTCTCATCCTTTTAAGTGGGAGAACTTGCACAATTGGTGGCTGACTAAATACTTTTTTGCTCCACTGTATATTTTTTTTATTTTCTAGGGGTATTTTACACTAAAATGATTATGCTACTGTAGGTAACTTGTTATATGTAGGCACAATGCTCCATAATCAAGCTAATTAACAATACATTTCATACAGTATTTGACGGTTCTATTTGACTCTCAGATATGAAGTGCACCTCAAGATGCAAATGTACTAATTAACACCCAAAATAATTAGAATTTTTCAAAGTGCGCTGTAAGCACAGTATTTGACGGTTCTATTTGACTCTCTGATATGAAGTGCAGGCTGCAAATGTACTATTTAGCACCCAAAACAATTAGAATTTTTCAAAGTGCGCTGTAAGCACAGTATTTGACGGTTCTATTTGACTCTCAGATATGAAGTGCACCTCAAGATGCAAATGTACTAATTAACACCCAAAATAATTAGAATTTTTCAAAGTGCGCTGTAAGCACAGTATTTGACGGTTCTATTTGACTCTCAGATATGATGTGCATGACGCAATTGTACTATTTAGCACCCAAAACAATTAGAATTTTTCAAAGTGCGCTGGAAGCACAGTATTTGACGGTTCTATTTGACTCTCAGATATGAAGTGCACCGCAAGACGCAAATGTACTATTTAACACCCAAAACAATTAGAATTTTTCAAAGTGCGCTGTAAGCACTGTATTTGACGGTTCTATTTGACTCTCAGATATGAAGTGCAGGACGCAAATGTACTATTTAGCACCCAAAAAATTGCAGTATTTAAAAATGCCTAGATGTTGCCCACTGAGCTACCAGAACAGGATTAAAGTCATGTGCCTGGCACACATGCAGTTTCAAGTGCACTGCACTCTCTGTGGCACTGGGCTCAGGGCAGAGTACAAAAATGTAGCATAGCACCCACTAAAATAATCGCTGTAGTTTGAATATTCGCTGTAGTTTGCAGATTCAACGCTAGAATTCTTTATTAATCTGTCCCTCACAGCTGCAGCATCCTCTCCCTACACTAAGAATAGCTCATGTGATGTGCGGTGACTCCAGCTTATATATAGAGGCTGGGTCACATTCTGCACTGGCCAATCACAGCCATGCCATTAGTAGGCATGGCTGTGATGGCTTCTAAGGGCAAACGAGTCAAACTCTTGTTGATTGGCTGCCCTGCAGCCTTTCAAATCGCGCCATTAAATCGCCGAACCCCGATCTCCAACCCGAACATACAGTGAAATGTCCGTGTTCGGGTCCGGAGTCCAAAAACCATAATGTTCGGTACGAACCCGAACTGTGCGGTTCGGGTTCGCTCAATTCTATTTATCATATCTTAGTATTTTTTCATGTCATCATCAATAATTGCCAACTGTTTTGAATTTGCCAGAAGCAGTGCCTTTTGGGGGGAGGGGGAGGGGGGCAATTTTGAGTCTGTCCTGGCATTAATACACCCTCTGCACAGTGCATTGTAGTCTGGAGCTCAGTGCTGCAGGGCCACTCAGTGACAAGTGATATTACATGGCATTATGTAGCACCACCTCTGAAGGTTCTGCCCCCTTTTCACATAAAATAAGAATGTTGGCAAGTATGCGGCATCTTCTGCAAAATCCAGTAAAAGCTATCACATGTATTATGGATGATAACCTCATTCTCTTTATATAACCCACAAATAACATAGATAAGCTTGGTGATGTGAATGCTCTGGAGGCCGCTTCAACATTGAAGCACTGCTGATATCTATTCATGCAGTGTCATAGGAAACAAAACATTCACACACAACATTCCTAGTACTTTCTGGTATTCACAATCAGCAGTCCCTGCTCCAAAACGGGAAAGGAGATTATTGGAACATCAGAAACCCGAGTAAGTAGGCTTATCCTCTAGGGAGCAGTAGACTAGGGGTGGATTTTAATGAAACCCTATAATATGCATTTTTCAAAATCCCTTCCCCATGAAATGGGAGGCTTACACAAACAAAAACTAAATCTACCTGCCTGAAAACGGCTTTTTTGGGAATGGAAAACTATTTTCTGTTGGGTAAAAAAAAACTGTAAAATAAAGGTTCTACGCAATAAAGAGAGATTTACAGGGAACTGAGCTGGGAATTTCAAACGTTAGGCCAAAGTAGCAGGGTTTGAAAAATTCTCCCATGCGGCTGCACTAGAGAATTTTTCCAACCTGCCTACATTGGACTAAAGTTTGTCATTCCCATCTCAATTCCCTATAATGATCTCTTTATTGAATAGTCTCTTAAGTGTTTTAATTTATTATTATTAGCATGCTTTTAAAGCACAACTGTCGAGTGTGTAGGTATTTTAAATAGAAGGGACTTTATCACCTAAACATTGTGTTTACTGTGCATGTGGATGATAAAAAAAATTATTGAACATGATCTAGATTGTGTTAGCAAAATTGCAAGAAAAGGAGACAATTTTATTTTAAATCTGTCTGTGGAGTCTCCGCTTTATGACATCAACTGTGGCCTCATATGCAAATAACTGATTTTACATAGGAAATGTGTAATTTGCATATTAGGCCACAGCTTATGTAATCAACTGGAGATTCCAAAGACACATTTAAAAAAACATTTTTCTTCTAATTTAGTCATTTGCATGCAATTTTGTTAACACAATGAATAGATCATTTTTATCCTCTGCATTTGCAGTAAAAAAATGACAAATTAAATAGCTTCTTGACTCTCGTGCTGTCATCTTGGGTCAAATGAAACAAGATCTGACACGTGAACCAAGATTCTTATTTGTATTCTTCATTTCATGTTTTTTTTCTTATTAAGTAACACACATAATAACAATACAATATATTGAATAGGTTGTACAATTACATTTGTATTTAGAATTGTTAACCAAGATTCTACATAACATGTCTGCCACCTGAAACAAGCAAACAGGGCTCAATAAGATGGTATATTTGCAAACTTGCATTAGAACATTTATTTAATGTACATAATAGTATAAAACTAGACCGTTTTTAAGTGTATAGGAGAAAAAAATCCGACTTAGAATTGATGAGATGTGTAGTATAGGAAGCGTGCAGTTCTTTCTTTACAGATAATTGCTTAGCAGGAGAGTGTCTGTGCATGCCGACTTTATTGAGGTGTTGATTATCTGCATTGTAGCCTCTATATAAAGATGACATTTTGATGTACACATGCAGAAGCTTAGCAAGATATTCTGCTTTCTGTGCAAGTGTGGACATGAATAAACTCTCCATTAGTAATACCTTGCTAATCCTGAAATGGTTTACATAAGTAATAGCACATGTGATTTATTACATGAACTCAGTATGCCCATGGATTGTGCTAACACTAAGCATGACACTAATGGTAGGAAAACAGCAATCCAACATGAAAAGTGTCCGAGCCAGGGTTCCACCAAGACCCCAAATATCACAAAAACAAAACAAAACAAAGGTAGCTCAGTATTTCAAAGTGAGGTGAATTTATTTCCGCAAGTGTAGAAACGTTTCGACCCGATGGGTCTTCCTCAAGCCATCTTTTACTAAGCATTAGGCACACCAAATCGGATCATAATTATTTTAATTTGGCATAATTTAGCATTATATATTAGAGCTCACAAAACTCAGTATTACTTAAAGGGACATCAAATAAACAACCTTTGTACTCTGTGATGTCACACGCTACAGGTACTGTGTCCTGTTAAATCTTACTGTGTCCTGTTAAATCTACTACTGTTTATCTATGATTTTGTCTCTTAACTAATTTATTTGCTTACAATTCTACTTACAGAATGTATAGAGTTTTGATATTGTTTATTTTCTACATTATATTCATAGTCCAAACAACGTTTAGGTTCTTTAACAGAAATTCACCCTTGTGAACATAATGGTATTGTCAGCTGCATTTGTAAATTCTGATAACAAAGCTAACTATTTAACTGCGCATTTAATAGTGCTAAAATATAGTTGATTGCTGCTAGTTTGGTAGATTTAATGAGGGATTTCAAGATAAAAATAATAATGTACTATACCATTAAAGGTTTTGTTTCTGTCGAAAATGCTGTATTAGGGTAGATATCATTTTTTCTATTGATTTGTAAGATTTTTATATACACTTTGCAATCATTTTGATTAGATTTAGAATCAGTACCATCTTTCAGCACATCTCGTCTATGTGACCTTTTTCGATGTAGCGCGTAGGATTCTAACAATGATTAGATTATTGAATCTCGGAAATTATAACAGTGAGCTGCAGCTGTAGATTGTCTTTTCCATTAGGTAGGCTTAGGACAGTGATTAACTGAAAGTGTTTTAGTAGCCTGGTGTTTAATGGTAGCAAAAATAATTCTAGAAGGCTTGTTTACAGAGCTGATCCCTTTTATTGGGGGTATTGATACATTTTGCCATAAAAGTGTCTCAGTCATGCAAAAATGATGTAGTAAAGCATTATAAAGCATTATAAATAATAAATAATAATAATAATAATAATAATAATATGGCTTGACAAATATATGTATATTTCAAGAATTAGACAGACCAGTTCAGAAATATAATATAAGATTCTATAAAACAAATTACCCAGAAAGCATGGCTTGATTTGTCACGCCTTGGACTAGTCTACTCGCAGACATTTGAAGAAAAAAAAAATGCCATAACCAAATTTAACTTTATTTTGGCCTACTACATCTAATAGTAAAAACTACATCTAGAGCAAATAACTAAATACCCCAAATAATAGCATCAGCATTGCATAATGGTTTGCATGCTGCCCATACATTCACAATTAACATTTGTGGTGTGAAGCTATTGCATCGACCATCTTGGAGGAGGCAGTGAATGTACTGTGCTAAAGCAGTGAGCTATTTGTATATTGTCTTTTAAATTATTTGTATAAGCACTTTATGCATTTTTACTGTGTGACATTAAACCAACTAAATGTTTTACAGCTAATGTGATCCTATATAGCTCTGTCTCTAAGTCAGCGCACATACCAGGTACGCCTATTGAAATAAGCTTTAAGACTATTTTTTAACCTCTACATTTACTGTAGATGTCAGTCACCAGCACATTATAAGATTAATTGTTTAAATCTACTTAAATCAGACTGTGCTGTTAATATATTTTTTGGAAAAATGTATGTTTAAAAAAAAAAACACCTGTTTATATTTCCTATTACAGGAAAATGAACATGTTTTGCCATCTTTGCAGAAGCATTTATTGAATGCCATATGGCTTCAGGAAGCAAAGACAAATGTTACTAATTTGGATACAGAGTGTATGTTTTATTTCCCCTGGAGTAAATAGGGATCTAGCAGCAGAACAGCTTTTAGATGCGTGTATCAGAAATCAGGATGATCGGTTCATGTGGCAAATTACACCCACTCATTCTTTTCCATCATCAACCAGAAAAATGTGTTCTTCCAAAATATAATAAGATGTTCACAAAAAATACAATGATTAATCATCTCTATGAATAGCAAAACATGTGTGGTTTGAGATGGTCTTATTTTTGTTTTGCTATGTCTTGGAATCATGGAAAGCAGCTTCGTTTTGCCCACCTCAACCCCTACTCACTTACTCACTCACTCAATCACTCACCAAAAATGTTATTTAACACCTACATATAAAAATGCACAATAATACATTCCATTAATTTCTCTTTTATGTTTACTGAGCTAATTTGGCTTTAAGATTGAAATTCCCATCTCAATTCCCTGCCATTCTCTCTTCATTGAGCAGACCCTATAATGTATTAAATGATTAGGCTGAATCCTGGAACCTTAATAAATATAACAAAAGGCAATGGGATATTACTTTTTTCTATTAAATAAAAAAAAAAAAAACTTCATAGGGTTTCTTAACAAACAGAGACATAGAAACTTTGACTCAGATAAATGTTACATTATATCCGGATTTTTTTTTTTTTTTGACCAGATCATATGAAGTGAATCATATTTTTTGGCTTAGTGTTTGAAGTGAAATCTTTTCTAACCTGTTTTTAGGGAATTACTAGACATGTGCAAAACTAAAATTTTCGTTTCGTTTTCGTCCATTCGGACCAAAAAGGTTATTTATTTAGTCTAAAACGAATTTCGTTCATTACTGCATTCGTTTCAGACGAAATTCGTTCATTATTTTCGTTTTGTTTTATTCGTTCGTTTTATAGAATACGTGTAATACTATTGGCTTTCTATAAACCGAATGAGAGCCCCATTCATAAGATATTCTTATGAATGGGGCTCTCGTTCGGTTCATAGAAAGGCAATAGTACTACACGTTTTCTATAAGCCGAAAGTCTATAAGCCGAAGGTAGTGGTTTAAAGAATTTCGGTTTATAGAATACATAGATTTTTGTTTATTAACCATTCGTTCATTCGTCTTTCGTTAGTTTAGCATTTTCGTTATTCGTTTTTCGGACGAATGGATGAAAATGCTATTTTCGGACGAAAATGCATTCGTCCGAAAACGAATGCACATGTCTAGGAATTACCTTGCAGTGGATACGCAGGGGGCCTAGAATTGTAGACAATGCCCAGATTAAAGATGAGAGAAAAGAAGCTAAACTGAATGTATGCAATCTTCTGTTAAATAGGAACTCCACCCATCCCTGGAATTCTAAAGATTAATGGGGTTATGCATGAAGAGAAAGAGAATAGAAACATTCCATTGGTTTATTTATTTATTTACCATGCATTTTACATTGTATTTTGTGCCTTCTCTCATTTTCAGTTCTGTTTTATGTCACAGGTTTGCTCTTCATCTATAAATACGTTGGGTTGAATGAAGTTCACATCCTATAGAAAGCGTCTGTTGATCTTTTTTCTTATTTTATAAAACGTTTGACACTGCCATACAGAAATGACAGAGAGAGTCTTACAGGCAATATCTTTAGTTGGAGTACTGTTCAGTAGGCAGTTTTAAGTAGGCAGTCATCTGCCTGATTCAATTTATTTTATGGTGTAATCACTGTTGAATTGATTAATATTCCTCCAGAATCATTTGAATTGTACATGCTTCCAAAAGGGCTGATCTGGTAATTCTGGAAATGGGATAAAATGGGGAAAAAATAAGAAAATAATCATTTTTCTTATTACCATCCAAGATTAATAGGAAAATCCTCTTCACTTTATTTATATTCATCTTACCTTGAAAAACAAAAGTCATAAATGAACCCCCTTAAAACAAAGTTCAACACAGCATTAATATTTTAAATAAAAAACAACTACATCAAGTGTTTTCAGGACATCAAATTATCTCTCCATTGTTGCATAAAGCACAATATGTGATTGCAAAGGACTGGAAACTTTATCCAATTTATGTAATTGCATTATTTGCCGATGTGTCTTTCACCCAGCCAAGCCTGAAAGTTCAGATTCGTACCCCGCAGAGATCTTCCGTTCATTGTCATTTAGCTCACTCTGTATGAGGCCAAGATGCTAAAATTCCACACAATAATATTTGTATCACTTGTTTTTTTCAGTTATTGAATATTCCTAGGTTTGCTTTGAAGTTGTCTAATGGTAAATGTTATACTGCATGGCTTATTTCTAATAATAACCATTTTAAGCAACACCATTTTCAAATTTTTGTAAAATATAAAATGTATGTCTATCTGTCAAGATATCTATGTACACACAGACAATCGCACTTGAAAATGTTGAGCCATTTTTAAAAAAATATACCAGCACTTTAGTGCATGTCCACAGACTCAACCATCCTAAGAATTTAACAGATAAGACAAGTTGGGATATACTCTATGGCGGATGGCAGTCAACACTTTTTACTGAAAAGTGCCATAATCATTACACACAAAAATAGGGGACCAGTGAATATAGTGCCAACATAAAACATTAGAACCACTGAAATTAGCTACACATGTGTAGGATCTGTGCCTGCCAATGGTTTTCAAGATCACTGGAAAGTAATATAAAAACTATAATTTGCTTAGTGAAGTAATCAGGATAATTAAACCTTGACACAACTGAAACATGCATTGTGAATGCATACCTCCCAGCTTCTGCCCCTAACAAACTGCGACTTCAGTGGATGGCGCTTGGGAGGTCGCGTGCCATTGCTACTGGAGAATGAATCCCGCTGTCTCGAAAGTGGGACAGTCGGAAGGCATGGTATGTTTGTCTATCAGAATGCTAGGTACTCCCCGACTTGAAAACAGCCTACATGCTTTATGTGGTGCTGAAAGGAAAACCTTGTGTATTTCAACGGATTTACCTAATAGGCAGCAATAAGTTCATTCTATTGCATACTGCGTACTCAGTCTGTCCAACAGAGATGCTTTATACAAAATTAACAACAGGAATTTAACCTTGGTTTAAGTTGCTGTGCTTGAGGATAAAAATGAACATACACATGTTACGTGAAGAAAATGGTGCTGTTACATTAATTCTGCTTGCTAATCATGGCATTGCATGACTGGTTTCTGTGTGAATTAACATAATACACATTATTGCCCAGCGGAATCGCTGTTTTATCTCTTTCTGATATGCTCCCTTCCTCCCCCCTCAGTGTTGTTTTACTGCATAGCTTTAAGGGACCATGACATATAATGGTTCAGAATAGCCTGTGCACTGCAGCGTACATGTATAGAAGAGCTAAAAACATAAGCCATTTGTTTTTGTAATCTTTTCAAAGCATGCAGGTTCATATAGAGGATTGAATTTCTTATTGTCTTAAAATGGTCTACAGTAAGGCAAGACAGAAAATCAAAAATGAAGAAACAGGAATATGTTTTATACATTTTACAATGTAACATAAGACAAGCAGATTTTTAAAATAAAATTCAGACATTTTTTCTTCTTACAGGCAGATGGTAAAAAAAATCCATTTTATGAGCATATATTCCACAGATTATGCATGCATTGTGTTTGGTTTGTATTTATGGAGTACATATAATATGTAGTGAACATATAACACATTTTCTCACATTGCCCTCTTAAAGCACATCATTCTGATTGCATTGGTAAACTGGTATTTGATTTTGAGGATTTTTTGGCCAAGTGACCTGGCAAATGGAACAGTGGTCCCAATTTAGGCACTGTCCCCAAAATAGGATCATCAGGGCATCGTAATGTAAGATCACCACCTTTTCTTACACTAGGTCAGAGGGATTTGTAAGAGTTCTGTTAATCAGAAGCCAATACTGAAATATCACTAATCTGGTACCAATATACCATCTTTTATACTGTATACCTACTTGATCAGGTCCCTCCTCATCTTTTTGTAATTATTTTGCATATTTCTCTTATATTAATTATATACTATTGATTTCCGCATTGGTATACACTCTTTACCCTAACTTTCAATACTTCTCTCTAACTATGGTAATGTTCCCTTTAAAAGTGTAATCTATATAGTTAATTGCTCACAATCAGTGCCCACATTTTAACTATACCTAACTTTCAATACCGCTAGAATCACTAAAACTAATGTAATAATTATAGTAATAACAACAGTTACAATTTGTACTGATAGATAGTAAATGCTTTCACAGTAAAAAAAAAAAAAAAAAAAAAAGCAACTATGTTCCTTGAAAGCATTTGCAACTACAAAACTTGATTATCTTGTTTGCAGTTTAAGGTTACATTTCTACACTAGCACTTAGCATTATCTATCATCTCATGGCAAGACACCGGAATGTGTTACTTTGATAAATAATGAGTGTTTGTGATATTGTTGTAGCTGAGAGACATCCCATTTCTTTGGAAGCCAATCTTTCTGTACATTGTCTACACATTTGAACCTTGATATTTTTTCTATAATAAACTGTATACTTTAATAATTGTACTTTTCAATTAGCAGTGAAAACAAAATCTACCCAGTTATGAAAACCTTTTTTTATGTGGGTTGCTGAGATATATGTGCAGTGATATAACTGTCAGCTTTGTCAGTTATCTGTCTAGCTGCTGTGCAAAACCAGGCTAACATTTAGATAAATAATTCACAGTATTATGCAAGTGTACATACTGAAGCACACCTCAGTAACCGCAAGTAATGCAACAGTTTTTATTAACCCATTATGTTTCTCTTATCTTCCACTACATCTGATTGTAAGGTTGACAACAGAGCCCTCTTCACTACCTAAATGGCAATTAAACTTAGTTTTAACCCTTGCTTTCTTAAAATACATGTCCTACTTCTTCTAAGTAGACCTGACATGTATCTTAGTATATATATGCAAGTTTACTCTCTGCTGTGTCTCACAGCTGAGACACACCTGGTCGGGAGGCTGTCAAATGCTGACACTGACAGTGCGTGCACAGCCAATCAGAACAGGGTCTGGTTCCGCTCATCTGATCGGGGTCTGCAGAGTGCAGGAGTCTCTCTGTGCTAGCGCAGTGGAAAACCTAACTAGGGTCCTCCCTGCTGATCCCCTGCAAAAGCAAGAGCGAAAAGATGGCAGCTGATGGTCAGAGGATAAAGTGGTGTGTACTATCAAAAATATGTATCAGTTTATAATTATTGCACTTGTACTTCTATAATAGAAGTGGTGAAAAATAAAGGTTAGTTGACGCTTAAGTTAAAATTTTGTATTTTTTCTTATGTAGTTTGCAATGCCGTGACAAAATGTAATAATATTATTTCCATACCTTGTTTGACATCAATTTTTTATATCTGGAGAATTGTCCATTTCTCCTTGTGGGTTTAAAACCCTTAAACATTCATGACCCACTGAAATAATTAGAATGAAATGTACTTTTTGGAGGTGTGGCATCCAGCGCAAATTGTCTAGAAGTCTTATATTTATAGTATTAATGTCTTTGTATTGTACTTTTTATGTCTTTTGTATCATTGTGTACTGAAAATTGCTATCACTGCAGAATATTGTTCCCAATGAAGCAACATTTTGCAAGTATCAATAAAAACCAGTGTAGCATGTAAATAAAAAAAATGAAATGTACATAAAATCAGGGTTGTAATACATTTTATAATTTATACAATGTGAATGTAAGCTTACCATTCTACCATTCTAGGTCAGCTGTCATATCATAATGTATGAAACATTGTAAAAGTCAATCTGCATGGGACACACTATAATTTTAATTTGACCTTGTTTTAGTGTGTTATGACTGCTACCACAGAATATTTGTCTCATTCTGGTACCCAATTAAAATGTCTGTTTTCCAGCTTAGTATAACATTAGGAATTGTAATATTTTGTTGGAGCACAAAAACTTTACTCATTAAACCATATTATACATGCAAGGTTTGTTACAGAATGCATAACTCCAAACATTAACGGCTTTGGAGGTCAAGTGTCAGTCACTCAAAATGCACATGCGCGTGGCACTGTCAGTCATCCTGAAAGTTCAACTTTCCTTCTCTAGTGTGTCTAAGACAGTTGAATTGCGGACCTGAATCTTGCTGTACCACCGAGCTCTAACTCTGTCCTGAAAAACGGGACAGAGGTAGAGCTCAGTGGGACAGTCCCCCCAAATTGTCACTGTCCCATGCAAAGTGGGACATTTGGTGTGTGCATGGAATGTGGTGCCTCCTCCATACCAACTGTTTATTTTGTTAAATCACAGACCTGTACATATTGATTTCTTAATAACAAAAATAGAACTCTGTAAAATTATTACAAATGTTAAATTCTATAGGCACACAGAATGTATTATTTGTGTTTGTAATAAGATATACATTTGATTACTTTGGTCTTGCATTTGGCAAACCACTTGAGTAGGCATGGTGCACCAACAGGAAAAAGGTTTAATGTTCATTTTCTACTAGTATATAACTTCATGTTAATCAAAAATTATTAAACAATAATTACCTGTTCCAAGATGAACCAAGGTGTTCTTCAAGCTGTTCAGTTCTAAGGTATAACACATGCAATTAATTAACAATCTTGAAACGTGGTGTAAATAAGCAAATTGGCAATGGAGCTTTAAAATCTGTCTGCATTTGTCAAACCCAATTAATTAATTACATGTGTCAAAACTGTTCTTGACTCTTTGCACTGCCAGGAAATTAGGCAACAATATAACTAATGAAAAATAATCTCTATAGTATGAATACTGCTTCTTGCTATGACATTTATTTATGCTTGTCCAGTCTTCTGAAATATTGAACTTTACAAACTACTATGTAACTATATTTCTGAATACATGTATTAGTAAAGTTTGGGGGATTTTCAATATTTATTTTCTGGTGGGACACAGGTAGAGCTCGGTAGGATTATGCCTCCAATATGGGACTGTCTCGCACAAAGCAGGACCCCAGTGAGACATGCATTTTATGCAGATTTCCAAAAACTCAACTGGTAAAGGGCAGTCTGTTAGCTATAGAAAAATGGGTATTTCACAGTAATTTCTAGGGCTGAAAAGAATATGGGTAGTTACAATAATTCAAGAGTCCAACATGCAGCCTGCGGCCCAAATATTACCCATCTGACAATCACGTGTGGCCCGACTGACTTGTGTGCACACTGTATGTATACACCAATATTATATTCATAATCGTGAGATTTCCATATAGACTGTATGTATACACCAATATTATATTCATAATCATGAGACTTCCATATATACTGTATGTATACACCAATATTATATTCATAATCATGAGATTTCCATATAGACTGTATGTATACACCAATATTATATTCATAATCATGAGATTTCCATATAGACTGTATGTATACACCAATATTATATTCATAATCATGAGATTTCCAGGCTGCTTTTATGTGGCCTCATACAGAATGATAGCTAGATGGACTGGACATTTTCTAGAACTTCAGTTATTTGTTCATTGTATATAATTTCAGTGGTATGCCAATAATTAGATGAACCCATCTATGTATTTGAGAACAGGAGTGGCCAGGAGTTCTCCTCCTTTGTCTTCCCAAGCGCAGGGAAGGCAATTCTTCTTCCTGTGACCAGGTCCTAATAAAGGGAGAAGAACCTGTGGAAAAATAGGTGTTCTGTACTTGTAGAGGGGGGCCAGGTGGGAAAGAGGCACGTAGATACTCAAGTACCCTTTAGACGTACAGCAAACCTGTCAGATTCACAGCCCACTCTGCCCATGACATTGCAAATATTTTCATATCTCAAACTTGGGCAAGGAAACAGAATTCGATATTCTTATTCATTTTCTGTCACATCTGTCAATGTACCATACTCGGTGCATTAGTGTGATTATTACTGAAATATAGCAATGCTGTACATTTTATTTTGATGACAATCTATCTAATTCTTTGAGGAATATATCTATCAACATCTCATCACCACTTCAAATCATCCCCCAGATTCTACTGCTGCATTTAAATCTCTCTCCTCTGTCTCATTATGTATACATCAGCAAGATAAAGCCTATGTTTTTTGTGTCGGAAACGGTATGCCTCATTTGTTATGTTGGTCTCTAAATCACATCATGCAACAATACTGATAAGCTAATAACATCACTAGAGTCTAAACCATAACGTTTTATTAGCATTCTTAAATTCTAAAACTTTTAAAATAATAATAATAAATAATGCCTTATTAGGGGGTTCCTACTACGACGCGGTGTTCTGATGGCTCGCATCGAGGCAGCGGATCTTCCTTTAGCGTCCACATCTGCTTCCACCATCCTGTATTGAAATGTGAGTCCATGGATTCTGAGTCTTAGTTGTATATACTATAAGCCAGTGGTGAAATTGTTTAGAACAGTTGTTCTCAAAACGTTTCTCATGACCCCCCAGCATCCAGGATTTAGGGATTACCCAGTTGTGCTTCAATAAACATATGTATACAATCTTGAGGCCAGTGTTAAGTCAATATAGGCAATATTGACTTGAAGCCATTGTTAACTCGATCACTGGTATTTTATTTTGAAGAAAAGGGGCCAACCCTAATTACTAGTCCCTGAAACATTAGTTGTGCCCAGTCTCCACTCCAGCTCACCAATTTTCTCATTCCTCCCCCAATTTTAGGCTGATTCGAATTTTAGTATTTAGTCAGAAAGTTTGAAGCTCAAATAGCCTTTGGATAAAATAGCATATACATCCTAGTCACTTCGAGTTTGGGGTTTAATAGTGAACAACTTGCATTTTTTCTATAGAAATTTTTCTCCCAAATATTAACACATTATAACTGGATCAATTAAAAAATAAGGCTCAACATAAAATGGTACATTTGTTAAAACATCTTTAATCTTTTTTAATGAACTACCCTTCGATTTTTTAACTTTGGTAATGACAATACTATGTAAACCACTATGACAATGGGAGGGTTAAACAGATACAGTATTTAAGTTATGGTGTAACCTTTTCTTCAAAAAGTACCAGCCACGACCATAGGCTTAAAGGAACACTAAACTGTTTTTAAAACACTGGCTGCGTGATAACCCTAATTTAAGTTTGTAGTTTTACTGCTGCTATATTACTAATTTATTCTGAGTCTATTTTCCTGCCAGCTGTTTTTGTAAACATAGTGAGTCCTCAGAACATATGTGATTCTTCTGAATACTGAATCATCGTTACTTCCTCTGCTTTCTTATTTAGGCTGGTAATAAAACAGCTTCAGAAACCTCCCACTCCTTCATAGCTCACAAAACCATTACATTACTGAAATCAAATCCACATGTTAATTGCTTTCATTTTAATTATTTTCAAAAGAGGCTTTTGAAGTTCTAAAGAGCAGTGACAAGACTTGTTATTAATATATATTCTGTATGTATAATATGCATATTTATAAACTATATACCTATGTATGTGTGTAGATGGACAAATAGAGAGCTAATGAACACCTTGTGGGTCATGTGTAAACTTGGCACACATGCACATACCGCCAAATACTGGTGCTATAGGCGTGTGCATCAAATTTTGGGAGCCTGCACTATCTCTGCCAGTTGAATTGTTCTAGGGTGCAGTAAATAGAGGTGTTAAAGAGAACCTGATTAGTGTCGGAAAAAACTGTTTGCAGAGGTCCTTCTTCTGCATTGGAAAGTGTCAGGATTTATAAAAAGGTGCAGTTGCTGTTATACATAACGCATGGCTACTGTGCCTTTTTTCCACCACCGACACTTTACAATGTGGGAGTTTTTATATATGCCCTCCCCATTATGGATACCATGCTCTTATTGAATGTTTATTGGTCTCTGAAATGTTTTATATCTAAACTAATTGTAGGTATCAAAACCATTTTTGAAATATATGTTCTATCTGTTTCTAATATAATAATAATAACAGAGTTTAATCAGGAAAGTTACATTCAGATATTATCTGGTTTTTCTAGTACATCCTGAGGGTTGCCCAACATCCAGGGGAAGTTTTGATTACTCAATACAATGATACTCATTTTATCTTCATCAGAAGGATGAAGGACTTATTCAATGGTGCCAGGACTTGAACCTGAGACCCCAAGGGTTGAACAGATTCTACCGATGATGTATTGGCCCACTGAGCTAGCTCACTGGAAATACATCATTGTAATATGTGCAGAGCAAAGATTGAACACATTGCTAAAATGGCTCTTAATTTATGACTTTCTTACATAGAAGAGCACTGCATTCCACAGTTTCACAGCTCTTGTATTACAGTTAAGAGATGTGTCATTTTATACAATTGTATATCAAATCAAAGACATTTGGGACAAAATCTTGAATGTTTGCATTTGACTGCCTCTAAAATCTGTTTATGGTTAGGAGATAACCTCTTTTTGGTTAAATGGAATTGTACTTTAACATTTTGTACAATTGTAGGTACATTAAGCAGTGAATTGCAATCCTGTTTAATGCATGGCCTGTTTTCTTTAGCAGTTAGACATTTGAGTTTTCTGCTCAAATACGTGAATCTATTTACATGATTCATGTTGATTTACATTTCTCTCAACACAATAATTATGTATTCTAAAACTATGTAATTCTCTAAACTACCAATATGAATTATTCTGCTGATCTATCTATGAATAAATGATGTAGCACAATTGAGCAAGGGATATTATAAGGGAGGTGTGATTCATTCATATGGAAGAAGGTTATCTTTGTTTTTTATATGTGTATATATGGTATCACTAAAACATTTAAAAACCCGATAACACAAAATTGCTTGATGCTAATGTACATTTAGAGGTACAAAACATATATACACAGTTTGTATATCTAGTTTATGGTAATAATATGAAAGCATGTACTGCAAAGCTTGCATATGCTCCAAGAAGGTTAAAATACATATTGAGGCACAAAAGGTGATCATTATTATCTGCAAATACCTATCCCGAAATCCTTGCACCAATGGTGGCACTGTAAATGAGATTTCTGTGGGAATTTTTTATTTAGTAACTTAGTATTTTAGGTTGAAAAAAAATACCTCAGTCTGCCAAGTTATTCCCGTCTACCTGCCATTCCTGTTATTGATCCAAAATTCCGTCTTAAATCTAAAGGCAATCAGATTTCTCATTGGATCAAGAAGCTCTAAACTATTAATGTTTATTATATTAATAATAGCCCTGTATGTCCTGCTTTTCTAAAAAAATATATCTAGACCCTTTTTGAAGGCATCTATTGTATCTGGTAGCACCACCTCTCTTGGCAGTGAGTTCCCTTCCTTTGCTGAATGTAAAAATGTTGCTCTTCCAGTCTCAGGGGGTGACCTCTTGTTCTTTGTACATTTATGTTAATAAACAGGTCACTGGAGAGCTCTTTATATTGGCTCTGCGCATAGTTATATAATGTTATCATATCCCCGCTAAGATGCCATTTTGCTAGAATGCAATGCTTTTTTTAGTCTCTCTTCATAACTATGGTCCTCCTATCCCCTTATTAATTTTGTAGCCTTTATTTGCACTTTTTCTAGTTCCATAATATCCTTTTTAAGGATTGGTGCAGCATATTCAAGGTGATATCTTCCTCCGGTGAATCAATACCCGTTTTATACATGCTACTCTTATTGGCCCTTGCAACTGCTGACTGTCATTGTGCGCTGTTGCCAGGTCTATTGTCTACAATGATTCCTAAATTATTAGTTTATCCTTATCATTAGTAGTTTTTCCCAGGAGATGTCATTTACTGTATATGTTGCATTGTTATTATTTTTCCCATAATGCATAACTTTACATGTGTCTATATTGATTCTCATTTGCCACTTGCTTGCCCAGTCCCCCACTTTGTCTAAATCTTCCTGCAAAGAAGAAACATCAAGGTTAGAATGTATAAGCTTACCTAATTTTGTCTCATCAGCAAACACTGATATGAATCTCAACATAACTTGTCTGGTATTTGTAGATATGTGTTTAATAATACATCTGCTACTCAGTGACTTTTAAGTAGATAGGTTTTCTCATCATCTTCACTCCACCATAACTTTTTTTTTTTTGACACTCAGAATTGATGCACAAATAAACCAATACAATATTGTGTATATCATCATTGTGTCGTTTTTCCTTTCGTCTTACATATTATCTTTATTATTATAAAGGTTGTGTATCAGGTTTTCGTTTGTTTATATAATCTTATTTCATAGTATTCCTTTTGTTTGTTATGTTAACTTGCCCTCACCCTTTCGCTAAGAACCCAGATCTATGCATCTCATTCACCCTGACTAACGACCATTCTCACTGTCGAGGGGAGGGGGATTGACTCCTCTTTGGGGGGGGGGGGGGGAAGGCAGATCTGCATGCAGGAAGAAAAAAAGATTTTTTATTTATATTTGTACATCCACGCTCTTTCGGGCTTACACAGTTTGGATTAGTTCGATCCATTTTTGCCATTTTTCTTTTTGAGCATCTAATACATTAAACTGATAGGCAATTCCTGCCTCCATTTTAAGCTGCATGGTTAGTTGTTGTTTTACCTGTATCCATGTCGGGGTTACAGGAGATTTCCAATGCCTGGCAATCAGTAATTTGGCGGCCAAAAGACAATGTATTATCAAATTTTTGTCTTGTACAGGCCATGTACGCACATCTGTATGAAGCAAAAATGACTCTGGGGATTGATCTAAGTGTGTGCTACAGATTTTGTCTAGTTTGCTCCCAACCATACCCCAGTATAGGCGGACCGGCCCACAGCTCCACCACGTATGGAGCATGTCTCCTTTGCCGCTCCCACATCTCCAACATGTGTCGCTTGAACCTGGAAACATCCTTGCTATCCTAACAGGGACCATGTACCAACGGTTTAGTATCTTATAGTGTATCTCCGTTAGGTTTAGGCAGTGTACCACCTGTGCCACTGTATTTAGGGATTTTAACCAATCCTTAAGATCTATACTAATTCTCAGTTCTCCTTCCCATTTTATTTTAGCTGGAATTTCCATGTCTTCCCGTTCAATAAGGAACAATTTTAAGCATTTAGAGATTGTTTTTTTAATTTCCTCTGCTTTTAAGAGTTCCCCCCAAAATTCGGGATTGTCCTTTGTATATATGTTTGTCTCTATAACCCTTCATCCTCAGATAAGTGAATATTTGTCTACTACATAACTTATGTTATGTATGGTACAGGTCTAGATGACGAAAGCAGAGGACCAATTCACTAATCCATACACTCATGGCTGCATTTGTTCTTTATTAAAGCATATCATATGCATATCACAGTTATTCCTGAATTCTTTTAAGGTGCAGCATTCATATGTTTTTATGAAGGTGGTTCTTGTGCATATTACATTTTTGAGTCACTTTAACCTTGGAGACTTCATACCACAGGGATTACAATTGGTTAAATATCTATGTAATTTGAAAATCAATGCAACATGTATACAATAGCAATTTAAATTAGACGCAGACCTAAAGTTTTACTTTTGTCTCCCATTGCAGTTTCTTTATACACATGCACAAAATCTTTTATTTTTAAAACCTTTAGAAAAAGTATGGCTGAGCATCATTCCAGTTGTTACCATATCTAATTGGGCAGACTAGATGGACCGAATGGTTCTTATCTGCCGACACATTCTATGTTTCTATATCTACATTATATTACCTAATATACTATGGAATACTCTTCCTATGATGCTCAGGCAACATCTTGGCATTATTATATTATTATTATTAAAGAAATGTATACAGATAATAGATTGTATTGATAGTCACTATAAAATGGTAACTAACTAGAATAACTCTAATATACTTGTGGCTAGGTAATGATATAATGACCGTACTGTGTCATCTGTGAATAACTAATTACATGCTGATAGTAGCCATAGTGTACCATATGGAAGTAACAACCTTTATACTTATACGGGTGGACTCGAGTAGGACCAATAATCGGCATCAAAGTAGTGCCTCAGAATTGCGGATGGATTCAGATTACATTTCTACATTGGGACCCAGGTAGTCATGATGTGCCTCCAAGTATGTCTGCAACTCGGACAGCATAGCCGATTTTATGTTGATATCTCCCGACACCGACATAAGGCAAAAGGCACTGAAATGAAGTGGTATCCTTGGTCCTCACCATAAATTCCTATGGGGAGTATTTTGGCTTATGTCGGAGGACCTTGGTTATTATCAATATAGCCAAAGTCGTCCCTTAAAAGTCAATGGGAGGATTTTGGCTATAGCTGAAAAATAATTTTAACATATAAATAAAGTAAATGAACTTAAAATAATATAACATAGTTGTATAAATTCTATTAATGCTTATGTTAATGTAAATATACTATCAGAATATAAAAACATGAATATATTATAATTGTATGTAAATATTTGTGTGTTTAAAATATTGTTACTTAATTCTTCTACACATTTCTATTCAATTCACTAGATAAAATCTGAATTGAAATGGGCTTATGTAGTGTATGTTTCATGAATTTTGAGCATTTTCGTGGGGGGGGGGGATCGTTGCTTATTCGGAAGACAAAATTGTATTAGTTTTACTGCAAAAATGTCCCAATCCAAATGATTTAGAGTCTTCGGTTTCCAAAACAGCCCAAACAGCCGATTCAGACCTAAATTCATGGATACTGAGTGGCCACATTTCAAAGATTCGTCAAATTCGGCTAAAATGCCCAACCCAAATCCATTTCGGGACTAATCGGTTTAGCCTTTAGTAAACATACATATCTATTTGCTGGTTATACAAATACCACATACTGATATCCATAAAAATACAAACGTCAGTACAACAATGGGAAGAATAAAGGTAGTATGACCAGTCTATACTTTACTGATCACAATCCTGAAGATTGCAGGATTCTTAAATAATAATATTTTATTTTAATAAAATGGCAGTGATTTCAATTTAAGTGTAACAAAACATTATAAAGTTAAATAAGCTATAAAGAGGTTATTGCCTGCAAGTATAGCACCCTATTCATATTACTGTAGACTATTTTACATTATCAGATTAAAAATACAAATGGGAAATTTAATGTATAATGTGTACTAGTTAAGTAATCATTTTGAAACAGCTTTGTAAATATACTTGGATAAATATAAGTTTTACACGTTCAGACTACACTTAGCATTTATTCCACTTTAATAATATAATTAAAAACTTCCATTAAATTGAAGTTGAATTTTTAACTCTCTTTTTGGGTTGCTTTAATTCATTATTGTAAATGGGATGCTGACATTAAGTTTATTGGTGTGCATGACAAAGGTCAAAATAGACATAATGAAGCTGTATATCAAAAGGAAGAAGAATGTGTTAGAACCCAGTATGTTCTGTACTTAGGCTTGAGGTTGAAATGTGTTTGTCAAATACAGTTTACTCTCAGACATTGCCTCATTGTCTACTTGTATCCCACACCATGTTATTCTGCAAATTAATGAAAATAAGTTTTATGCAGGTTTGGAAACTGCCCAAATAAATAATTAGATCAAGCTTTGAAAATGCTAAGCCATGTAGATTTCCACTATCCTTATTTCTACCAATGTGCTATATTGTTTGAGACTGGTATTTTGTTTTTGATCTGCATAGCCCTGCGGCTGCAGAGAGAGAATGACAACTAACACTCTTTGTCATTAGTGTGCATCAATCATGTGCCACACATCCAATCACTGAGAACGAAATGATCTTCTCCTCCCCGACTAGGGGATGGGACTGTTCTTCGCGGTTGCTTCTTTGCAGTCGCTTCATCACGAACTTTTGTCATTGCAGAGAGCTCATTGTGTGACAGTTCAGTGCGGGATCACATACAAGGTGAGTATTAGGGCTTAGTATTAGAATTAGGGCTATGGGGTTAGTATTAGGGATTAAGGGTTATTGTTAGTATTAGCATTTAGGTGTTAATATTAGGGCCTAGGGGGTTAGTGTTAGTATTAGGGGTGGTATTAGTATTAGGGTTTTGGGGGTTAGTATTAGGGTTAGGGGAGGGTTTTTATTAGGGTTCGGGGAGGGGTAACTTTTAGGGGGGTTCAATTTATTAGGGAGGGTTTAATTTATATGGGGTTACTCTGAGAGTTCAGCGCTGAAATGTCAGCATTTACATTGCTGTGGTGAAACGGCTGCGTTGCGTTTCACCGCTTACAGTACAGTGATCAAATTGCCACACTGAACTGTCAGTAGTGAACTGTTCTAAACACCCCCGGCTAGAGGTGTGTTCATTGTCACAGGCATTGTTTCCAACTCTGTCATTTATGCCTGATGTTCACAATACTTTTATCAATTCACCAAAGTGAATTGTTTAGTCAATAGATCCCATTGTGTGTAATTGTACTAATTAACAAATACTAGTGTAACGGGTCTGACTGACCCTATCCCCTCCTATGCTTTCTTAGTCACTCAAGTGAAGGGGTAAATTTTCATTCAAACATGAGCCAGAGAGCTTACACATCTCTGCAGATGGCAGGTAAACTTGATCTTGAACCCATGACTCACTAACTCTGAACGCACTGACTGATTTACACTTGCACATTATAATTTGAACTGGCTGTAATGTATAGAGAGGTTATAAACTGGTTAAAACCACCCTTGAATGCACCATGCATCTTAAAAAGGGGCTTATGACAATGATAGTCACAGGAACAATGGGAAATCCATCCATTATTTATCCGGGGGCCACACCAGCTTCGTTGTTACTGAATGTGCACATCAGCGATCTCTCTAATAAATAGGACCCAACTATGACCTCAGTGTTATAATTAAAACCTAAAAAAGAAAGTTTTGTAAAAAAAAAAATTACCTTGAAGGGAAAAATAATGTCTCAGTCTTAGTTACAATCATGTAAAAGTGAAAAGGTGATAAGCGCTATATAGTATAGATGAATCAATAGTAGTGAACAGTGCAGCAAAAACACTAGTGTAGTTCCTCCAGAACAAACACAGCAAACAGTGAAATACAAAATAATAAAGTGTTGCGCAAAGAAAAATAAATAAAACAGTACTTATCTTAAATCAAATTGTTCTCAGCAAAAATACATGTAAAAAATAAAAAATAATGTGTAGTATAGTAAACAGGAGAATAGGTAAAAAATATCCCCCAATGGAACCTTACTCACACAGTATTGAGCCCACAAAACCATCTCTGAGCGTCAAAAGCCTTGTCAGGGCTTGGCCAGAGGTTAATTAAGGCATAGTCTAGTGGGATGAATAGTAAACGTCCTTATTCCTAACAGTATTTGGGGACAGTGAGAGAGCTAGGTGATCATTTCTGATCATTCCAAGAGTCTGCTGTGAATATTAATGGAACACCCTGAGTGGTTCTGTAAAATTGAAATTAAATGTAACTTGTTTTCAATCTGACCTTTAGTGGAAAATACAATTATTTATCCATATTGCATATTGACTTTGCAGCAAAAGTTGAAAATATGACCTGTATGGTTCATGACAAAACAAGGTTACATTTCCACAGGCAATTTAAACTGTGGCCCCTAGGTTATTTTGTATTTCATTTCAACAAATTGTGTTGCTCATTTAAGCTTTAAGGTGAACCTGCTCTTCCTACAGTATTTGGAGCAACAGGCACAGAGACAATCCCAGTTTATACCATATAAACCAAAATAAATTGCTTGCTGTTGGCTGCAGACTGGATTTGTGCTGCTTACCTCAAGTGTCTAGTTCATCTCTCAAAACATTTCTTTTATCCTCCTCTCTAATAAAGTTCTCCATGTGAATGTGTTTACAATTTTGTCTCCCAAAATATTTGTTTTTAAAGCTGCCCTCCAATAAGTAGTAGAAGAGAGGAACTTCACATCCTGTGTGTAATTTGTATTATCCCTGGTTTGCAATGATTGAAAACAAGTTGTGAATCATACAAATGACCTATTTGATTTGCAGAAACATGTCACCAGATAAACCAATTAAAACACAACAAGCTGACATTTCCCAGAATCCTCTAATCCACACTGTTCTTTTGGTCACAGGGAAATAAAAGGGTAATTTTCTTTAAATCGTGTTTAGTATGTCCTACTTATGCATAACAGTCTACTGTATTATATTGAACACGTTAGCCTAACACGTTACATTTTGAGAATATTTATTTATGGAAAGGGAAAAAAATACTGAGGTACTTCACAATTTAGGTCCAAGGCAGGTTCTGTAGTAATAAATATACTGAGATCATCTTTCAATTACTCAAATTGACAAAATGCACTAGGAGGTTAACTTCACATGAAGGGATTTCAGGTATTCACCAAAATCCTGGCAAACAGTGAATAATTCCTTCTATGCTCTGCTCCCTGTATCTTAGGCGATGCATATTTCCCAGAGTAGACTCAGTGTTTAGAAAAGCTCCAACTGTAGGTTTAGTGAACTGACCCCTATCTGGAATGAATGTTGAGCTCTTACTTATAATTTTGTGCAACTAAAAACGTATTGATTCTTGTTGCAATTGTTGCTGCCCAAGTGATCTGGGAATGAAGCATTTCTTTATTTAAGGACTTAATTTAATCAAATCAAACCCGCACATGGATTTAATGTTAAAAAAAAAAATGGATGTGTTTAATAAATATAGTTATAATAAGTCACTAAATGCTGGTCCTCTCTGTTGTACATCAGCAAGTGAAAAGGTATATGCAACTCAAGAATGAATCAGTACAATTAGCCATGTGTCCCGCAGGCTGATATAACTTGTCTTTCTATGTGTACTGTACATTTGATGCCATTAATGTCATTTCGCTCTGGTCCCAAGGATTTCAAATGTTCAGCTAAGTGGATCCAAACTTGACAGCTTATACTGTTGATTGGTTGAGCATATCCTGCAAGTGGATAGAAATATGGTATTCTTGTTTTCCAACCCAAGCATTCCATGGTTTGATGGGAATTTATTAAATTAGTACATGACAATATTAGAAGTGTTAATCTACCGCTTTTTGTTTGACTACCAAAGTGCTATCATCACGAGAAAAGGTTGATAAGAATAAAGAAAGATTAGGAATAATATGGGATACGATTAAACTTTTTTTTTATTTCAGAGAGTTCTATGGTGGCCCATTTGGGAACAAGTTCTGTACATCAAATCAGGGAACCATACTGAAGTGCTAAAAAACAGATTTATCATTTATTTAAACCCTTTATGTAGTGCCAGTATATATACAATTATTGTTGCCACCTAGACCATTGTTTTAGTGGCTAGGTGGCAACAATAATATAGTAACGGCCATATGTTTAATTGAAAGAGTGTAACAAGTGTAAATGATTAATAAAGAAAATTTTTAATGGAGGAATACAAAAAAGTTCCTTATTGAACCTTCTTTACTCCATATCATTCTCTCAGGAGACAGCATATTGTTTAGAATCTTGGGTCAGATCTCCACTCACCTTGGTACAGATAAAGAAAGATCTAACCCATCTGACCAAAGATTCTAAACAAAATGTCTGCCTCCTGGTGGCGCTATATGGGGCTAAAGATGGCTCAATAAAGTACTTTATTTGTATTCTTTTATTAAAGCATTTATACCGTATTTGCTCGATTATAAGACGAGGTTTTTTTCAGAGCAAATGCTCTGAAAAATCCCCCTTGTCTTATAATCGAGGTCGTCTTATAATCTGACCTAAAATTGAGGTCAGACTATAAGACAGGGATCCAGGTCCCCAACAGAGCTGCAGGGGACCTGGATCCCCCTCTCTAACAGCAGACTCCCCTGCTTCCGCCCGGCACAACCGCCGGGGCTTCTATGATGAAGTACTTCCGCTTTCATCACAGAAGGCCCGGTGATCGTGCCGGGCGGCAGCAGGGGAGTCTGCGCTCGTCGCGCAGACATCCTCTGCTGCCCCACTAGACACCAGGGTGAATCGGGCAGCTGGGGGATGTCTGCACGATACGTGCAGACATCCTCCATGCTGCCCGACACGGCAGTCTATTATGACGGACCAGCTGTCCGTCATAATAGACTGCCGTGTCGGGCAGCATGGAGGATGTCTGCAAGTATCGTGCAGACATCCCCTGGCTGCCCCCACTAGCCACCAGGGATCGAGGTAAGGGGAAGGGAGGGGGGCAGAGAGACAGGGGGAGGGGGGGACAGAGACAAGGGGAGGGGGGGGGACCGAGACAGAGCAACAAGGGGAGGGGGCGGGACAGAGCAGGAAGGGGGGAAGAGACAGAGGGAGGGGGGACAGAGCAACAAAGGGAGGGAGGGGGCAGAGAGAAACATGTGGGGGGGGGGAGAGACAGGCGAGGGGGGAGTCAATGGGAGGGGGAGTGAGACAAAGCTGGGGTCAAGGGAAAGAGAGAGGCAGCATTGGCACATAAAAAGGAAATAAACACAAGAAATGCATTTTTTTATATAATATTTTATTAAAAAAGCAATTTACATGTGAATATATACAAGTTTAACTTTTTTCCTATAGGGTAGTCTTATATTCAGGATTTTAGTTTTTTTCCTAAAGGAATATCCAAAGTTTGGGGGGTCGTCTTATAATTAGGGTCGTCTTATAATCGAGCAAATACGGTATATAACTTGCCTACACTTGATGCAATCCTTTAATGAAACACAACTTCATTTTTTGCTACAGTTGTCCTTGAAATGTTCTGCAATTTGTTATAATGGGCTCTGTAAAAAGCCAAAATCACTGACCAAAGCAGTTGATGAAAATAATCTAAACCTTACTTTTGTAAGAAGAAAAGAAAACCTTCCCAAGGCTCTGTCGCACTACTTGTACAAGCATTGCAACAGAAAAAAAAAACACATTAACCACAGCAAAATGTAATATGTGACTGATTTTACTGCTCAAAGAAAAGGATTTCCTGCCGTCACTAATGAAAAGCTTATGTTTGCGATGAACACTTGCAGTGCCCGAGGGCAGTGCTGCATTGTGCAATGTGCGCCGTTTGAGCATGGAGCGGGTTAATGCCTTGCGTGTCATGCTTACAGCCTGGCTTATGGTTGAGATCTCAACAGCCTGAGCCTCTGAGCTCCGTGCTGTCATGAATTGCAACAACATGGATAAATATTCATAAAGGGTTTAAAATGTTTTCTTCTCCGTTTCAACCCACGCAGTTTTGACTGCTTGCCTCCCTTTGGGATATCTTAATTTTGCCCAGTAGCCTTTCAACTGACTGTTAAACTTACCAGATTGTAAAGAAAGAAGGCTTTACTTGTTTCCTACAAAAAAAGGAATTCCTAGGAGGAGATTTGCTTCCTACACTTGGAGTCAATGATTGGCCGAGGGCACACACGTAGTGTTATATGTACGACTTATACATCACTTAATATGCCTGTATGGTAATTAAACTTGGCAATATTTCAGCTCCCATGTGCTGCCTTATTAATATCAGCCAGAATTAATAAATGATACCATATGGATAGAGAAACAGGATGTCATCACATTTTCTTGAAGAATTATGAGTAAATTAATTTAAATGATTAAATAATGTTGCATGCTATAAGCTACATGTTTCATCAGACTGTTAACTGAACAAAAAGACAGCATGTGGCCTCTGAGGTAGAGTACAATGCCCGTCACTCTCACCAGATTGATGACCAGATTGATATAATGGAATTTGATCACCATAGTTGGAATATTCTCAAATGGTTTCTGATTTTAGAGAGTACAATTCCATTATTATTCGCAATAGCTCAGTGTAGAGGAATAAACAAATCAAATATTCAGTGAAGAGGAATGTAGTATTTGGTGTGAATTAGGGAAGACATCTTGGCTATTTCACCCAGTCAAATCATAAAATGTTATGTTTAAAAAGTGAATTGTGTTGATTTAGTCTGTTTCATAGATGAAAGAAGAAAAGGAGGGCAATAAAAAAAATGCAATCACAAAAGATCAGGGAGCGGCAGAGAGACGAATCAGAAGCCTAATCAGGAACCTGCCAGTTTCCTCAGGGCGCGAAACGCGTAAGGCGTCTGGCTGGAGGTTGTTGTAAGTGCACGCTTTTATACAAGCAAAGACACTGATTGATCCTGACTAGGCTTCTAATTTGTCTCTCCATCAATGCCTGATATTGTTTGATTGTTTCTAAGGGCTTGGCATGCCCAGGTTGAAGAAGAATACAAAGGAAACAATATTTATCTTATGGCAGTGGGAATCAAGGTACTAATCAGATCTAGCACTACATATACTGTGACAGTATTTGGGGATAAGTTTTGTTTATAAAAGATCACACATTTGACTATTTAGCATACACATGAGTCTATTCAATCAATGGTGAAGTGCAGGTTAATTTCATCTCACTAACTTAACTATGCATTGAAGAGGAACAATGTTAAAAACATTTTTTTTAAAGAAGTGTAACACTGTATTTTTAATAGTCAGCCAAGTTATTCTAGCAGAAGAACGTATAACTTTGCATAATGTACAGCACCTCAATTCACCTATAACTCATCATTTAGTGAATAGACCCCCATAACATCCTTTTCATATAAAATAACATATATACAAACCACACAAACTTTTCTTAAAAATATACTGTGTAATCAAGGGTTCCAGCATGACAATTTGAAGGAAGAAGAGAAAAAAGTTAACCCCCAGAGCCTCCTACTTTTTGTGGGGCTCAGCACCAGGGGTTCATGATAGTCCAGGGTCTAAGAGGTCTGCACCCATGTAGTCCAAAAAAAATATCAACAACAATACCATGCTGTTATAATGTTTATTTGATTCCAATTGACATATACATCTGTTGCATCCATTGTATTAAGATATATGAAATTACATATAACGGAGTTCCCTGCAAATTAGACAATATCACTTTAAATAAATAACCTCAGAGAACTGGTAGAAAATGTAATGTTGGAACCAGAATATAAATGCTTTGGCTCACATACTGTCAGCATTAAATGCATATTAACATGTATTGCATGGACAATTGTAACGTGTCATTCAACAGCAAATTCACAGCAAGCCATGCATGGTTAATATATTCTAAGCGGAGAGTCAATCCATACACTAAAGCCTTCTTACATTGACAATTCACATTCACACATTATATATGGTTCGGATGGTTTCCCTTTTCTGATTAAACATTTTATAGCACCCTTTTGGGTGAGATTATAGGGCTATGGTCTTGTGCTGCGAGTGTTAGATGCGTTGGGTGTGCAATCCTCTTCATGTATTTGAAATAATAAAAATACAGTAAACGAAAAAGATGTCATGTAAAAAAAAAAAAAAAAGAATTATCCCCCCAAAATGCTTACATTCTCAAGATCATTTCTACAGGGAGTGCAGAATTATTAGGCAAGTTGTGTTTTTGAGGATTAATTTTATTATTGAACAACAACCATGTTCTCAATGAACCCAAAAAACTCATTAATATCAAAGCTGAATATTTTTGGAAGTAGTTTTTAGTTTGTTTTTAGTTTTAGCTATTTTAGGGGGATATCTGTGTGTGCAGGTGACTATTACTGTGCATAATTATTAGGCAACTTAACAAAAAACAAATATATACCCATTTCAATTATTTATTTTTACCAGTGAAACCAATATAACATCTCAACATTCACAAATATACATTTCTGACATTCAAAAACAAAACAAAAACAAATCAGTGACCAATATAGCCACCTTTCTTTGCAAGGACACTCAAAAGCCTGCCATCCATGGATTCTGTCAGTGTTTTGATCTGTTCACCATCAACATTGCGTGCAGCAGCAACCACAGCCTCCCAGACACTGTTCAGAGAGGTGTACTGTTTTCCCTCCTTGTAAATCTCACATTTGATAATGGACCACAGGTTCTCAATGGGGTTCAGATCAGGTGAACAAGGAGGCCATGTCATTAGATTTTCTTCTTTTATACCCTTTCTTGCCAGCCACGCTGTGGAGTACTTGGACGCGTGTGATGGAGCATTGTCCTGCATGAAAATCATGTTTTTCTTGAAGGATGCAGACTTCTTCCTGTACCACTGCTTGAAGAAGGTGTCTTCCAGGAACTGGCAGTAGGACTGGGAGTTGAGCTTGACTCCATCCTCAACCCGAAAAGGCCCCACAAGCTCATCTTTGATGATACCAGCCCAAACCAGTACTCCACCTCCACCTTGCTGGCGTCTGAGTCGGACTGGAGCTCTCTGCCCTTTACCAATCCAGCCACGGGCCCATCCATCTGGCCCATCAAGACTCACTCCCATTTCATCAGTCCATAAAACCTTAGAAAAATCAGTCTTGAGATATTTCTTGGCCCAGTCTTGACGTTTCAGCTTGTGTGTCTTGTTCAGTGGTGGTCGTCTTTCAGCCTTTCTTACCTTGGCCATGTCTCTGAGTATTGCACACCTTGTGCTTTTGGGCACTCCAGTGATGTTGCAGCTCTGAAATATGGCCAAACTGGTGGCAAGTGGCATCGTGGCAGCTGCACGCTTGACTTTTCTCAGTTCATGTGCAGTTATTTTGCGCCTTGGTTTTTCCACACGCTTCTTGCGACCCTGTTGACTATTTTGAATGAAACGCTTGATTGTTCGATGATCACGCTATAGAAGCTTTGCAATTTTAAGAGTGCTGCATCCCTCTGCAAGATATCTCACTATTTTTGACTTTTCTGAGCCTGTCAAGTCCTTCTTTTGACCCATTTTGCCAAAGGAAAGGAAGTTGCCTAATAATTATGCACACCTGATATAGGGTGTTGATGTCATTAGACCACACCCCTTCTCATTACAGAGATGCACATCACCTAATATGCTTAATTGGTAGTAGGCTTTCGAGCCTATACAGCTTGGAGTAAGACAACATGCATAAAGAGGATGATGTGGTCAAAATACTCATTTGCCTAATAATTCTGCACTCCCTGTATGCTGTCTCAGATATTACAACAAATTATGTTATTTGTGCTTTCAATTGATTCCAGGCAAACATGTATAATTGGGGAGACACCCAATTTCAATAAGTAGGCGAATGCATCGAGAAAATTAATAGTGTAGCATAACATAACACCATAGTGACACGCATAAATATACTCATGGTAGATCATCTAACATTTTTTTATGGAAATTCAAGCCTTCTTTTAATGTGTCTAAATGTGTATTATGGCATCTAAACGAGCCACAGTTAAGATATGAACTGTAAAAATAATGAACAGGCAATGGATTTTTACATGAAGAGATTTGATAGTATCAAAACGTGCACTGTTTTCATTGGCTAAGAATAAAGATGACTGATTTCCGGCTCAGAGGAAACATCATTCAAACTTTTATCTAAAGTCAAGGAGCACAGTAGACATTGACAGATTTACTGCTATTTTTCCATTAAAATAGGAATGCTAGATGTCTATGATTTTGTTGAAATAAAGTTACCTTTTCAATAATTTACTGTCAATCCAATATCTGTGGTGGAATGTTTAAAATAGAAACATAAAATGTGTCGGCAGATAAGAACCATGCGGCCCATCTAGTCTGCCCAATTTTCTAAATACTTTTATTAATCCCTGGCCCTATCTTATATCTAGGATAGCCTTATGCATGTGTGTTAACTTCTGGAATAGCCTAAAGTGGAAGGCTCTTCCATACATCCACTACCCCCTCAGTAAAGTAATACTCAATATTAGTTTTAAACATTTTTTCCCCTCTAATTTAAGACTATGTACTCATGTTGTGGTATTTTTCTCTGTGTTGATGTATGTATTTCCATCTTTCTATCATATGCCTCCTCACCCCCTGTCCTCCAAGCTATACATGTTAAGATGCTAAGATCCTTTAACCTTTCCTGACAAGTTGTATTCTGCAGTCCATGAACCAGTTTAGTCGCCCTGTTCTGAACTCTCTCTAAAGTATCTATATACGTCTTTAGTACTGCTTTCCATACTCCAAGTGATGTCCACCAGTGCTCTGTACAATGGCATGAGCACTTCCCTCTTTAAGTGTGATATGTATGTGTGATTATTATCCAAGTTTGACACCAATAATAATAAATAATCTATTTTGTTTAGAGCAGAATGTGAATGTTTAAAGACATTGGTATTATGCAGCATTATGTGGCACAGCTGGCTTATTCAAAACATGTAATTTCTTAACAGGAACATTTTACACCTGAATGCAAATTCAAAGAATCGGTGTTTGAAAACTACTATGTGACATATTCTTCAATGATCTACAGACAGCAGCACTCTGGAAGGAGCTGGTTTCTTGGTCTAAACAAAGAAGGAGAGGTTATGAAAGGAAATCATGTAAAGAAAAACAAACCTGCAGCTCACTTTCTGCCCAAACCATTAAAAGGTAAAAAAAAAAAATGTAATTATTAATGCAAATGCCTCTTATCATCTGTAAGTTATTGATGTTATTGTCATTTCTGCAGATAAACACACGAGTACTCAGATCCAGTGTCATCTCTAAAACCTTGTACTAATATATCCTGAGTAATAGCATGTATTCATGACACATAGGGGTTAACGCAGTGTAGAACTTTCCATGAATCTTTAATATGAGAGAGAATGGCTCTGATTGCCATAAGGTATTACACAATCATTTTTCATACCAAGATGTACTTTTGTCAGAGTAACTGGCCATATTATATGATATGCCATAGGACATTTCATGTTTATAAAACACAAATTATTTTGTTTACTATAATAACATTAGTGATATAAACTTTGTCTAGTGTTTAATACAGTTTTATGGCTTATACAATCAGTTTTGAGAGGTTGACACAAGGGTGTCAAACTCTAGCCATCCAGCTGCTGATTGGCCTCCATTTCCCATAATACTCTATCAGTTAAGATGCAGGTATGCAGTCCACTAGAGTCTCAACTCATTTCCCAGTCCTTATAGTGTTTCCATGGCAACATAAATTGCATTGGAATATGAATGTGGTTTCTTTGCATTCTTCCCTTCCTGGTGTGTGTTATATCAGACTGTTGTTTAGAAAGTACTTTCAAGAGCAAGTGGAAAGGAAGGTGGCTTCTTGTCCAATTCATGTGTCATCTCTCTCTTTTTTCTTCTTTTCTCTTTCTTACTGTGTCGACTTACCTCCTACTATCCCAATCTATGTGGTCTATGCAGTGTTGCCATTGCATGTCAGTGCTAAGTCTTTGGAGAAGGGTGGTGGACTGCAAAGTAAGCTGCTAAAAATTAATAGCTGATTTGTAAATGTAGGCAAGTTGAGGAATTGTACAAAACTCCTCTATTAATGCCTACAATTTTTCAGTCCACTTTTAGTGAACATACCCCTCTATCTTTATCTACCGCTCTCTTTCTCATCGTCTTGATTCCCTCCATTTCTCTCTCCATCTTTCTCCTCATCATGTGCCCATACTTTTAACATCCCTTATGTTTTTTTTTTTATTAATCAAATATCTAAGGGAAATGTAATATCGGTGAATAACCAGAGGCTAAAAACTCCAATGGAAAATCGGTGTTATATTTCTCTTTTCATCATCGCAGTTCTGAGTTATCCTCCCGCCATAGTTTTTAATTAGGCATTATAGTGCATTTTTATGAGCCTTTCTGCATTTGACTATTAAATATGAGAACTGCCTTTTTTATATATTGTTTTAAATTCTTCATTAATAACATTCCTGAAATATTTAAGTATACCAAAAATTCAGACAGGAGGATGATGTGAAGATTCATGCTGTGTTAATAATACTGGGTCTTTTTAAATTCACAGCAAGACGTGAGATAAGTATTTTATTTGATGTGTTAATAAGTACAATATCTAAAGCTCATGCCTCAATAACTTGGCTAATTTAAATGACCTTCCTATACACACAGTTTAGTTCATGCAAAACTGTGAGACTGAAAGAGAAAATAACATATCATTCATTGTGTTTATTAAAAGTATACTTACACATATTACTTATGTATATATTTTTTGTTTTTAACACTTGATACTTACAGAGGTCATGTTTATATAGTTATATAGCTTGTAGTCATTAGTCAATAGCTCAGAGTTGTCCTACCAAAGCCACCAATCTTTACCCCTCTAACATCCAGTGGCCTAGAATGTAATTTTATATATTGTAGTTGATAGCATTGAGCTCACTAACATGTCTAAAACAAGGCTCTTTTATTGCATCTAATGTTGGGGTACAAATCCTGTGTTATTATTTGGCTCCCTGAGCATTATGTTTCATTTAGCACTACAACTTTTGAAGGGCCATAGGTAGCCATTGCCAAGCCTAGTTTTATAGCAATGATCATGACTTACACTGATAGTCCTCATTAAATGGAAAGTTTCACCTAGAACTAAATATGTATTAACCCCTTAGTGACAAGACATTTTCACCTTGACTTTCCCTTGGTGACAATGGCTGTTTTGACATTTCTTGGGTGTTTGTGTTTAGCTGTAATTTTTTTCTTTCTCACATACAGTACCCACACAAATTATATGTTGTTTTTATCGTCATAAGAAGGGCTTTCATTAGATACCATTATGTTCATCATATCTTATAATTTACTACAAAAAGAATCATAAAATATGATGAAAATTTTTTAAAAAACCACTTTTTCTAACTTTGACCTAAAATATAATTTACACAAATAAAATCATTAAAAAAGACCCCGTCTAAATAGTTTCTAAATGTTCTCCCAAGTTCAAAAATATGCATGTTTCCATATTTTTCGGTATTTTTTGCGAGTTATGGGGCAAAAACCAAAAATAGTGGTTTTTGGTTTTTTCCTATATTGAAGTTTTGACCCCAACCCGAACCCAAAATGTAACCCTAACACTAAATTTAACCCCAACTCTAATCCTTATTATATCCCTTAATATTTTTTAACTTTAATTTAATTTTAACCCTATCCCTTATGCTAAAAAATATTTAATTTTAACCCTATAGGTTAATATAGCTAAATAACCTGTTTTTAATTAATTGAACATGTATTTTAAATATTTTCCATTGCAATGCTAGTAAACTACCACTAGGGGCAGTCAAGTAGCATATTCAGAGCGACGAAAGTGAAGTTACTTTCACTTCCGAATCTCAGACCGGCAGAGGGCTTAGCCATATTGACGGAGCAGCATGGTCACAAAATAGAAATTTCGGTGCTGGCTATTGCCTCGATGTCGAGGCAATAGACCAGCACTGTTAAAGCGGTTTTCGCGATCGTTGATCGCGAAAACCGATTCATTCACTGCAGGACGTGCCAGGCACGTCCTTTGTCGTTAAGGGAGTTTCTCCCAGGACGTGCCTGGCATGTCCTTTGTCGTCAAGGGGTTAAACAAAGCTTTGAGTTTGCACCCATTTATGCTTCCTCATTGACACCACTAGATGTCAGCGCTGATGTCCATGATAGTCATCACAGATGCATTATCCAAAATAAAATGTCCAGGGCTGCCATCATAAATTGTGGGGCCCATTACAGACCAAAATGTTTGGGGTACCACCTCCCCCACTCCATTTCTCTTTTCGGTATTGCCCCCACATCCATTGTCATAGAAACCAGGACATGCTCCAGCACCAACATTGTACACCCAGGACATGTCAAAGTGCACACACAGGACATGCCCCATAACCTACATTGCACATCCAGGACATGTCCCATCACCCACATTTCACACCCAGGACATGTCCCATCAACCACATTGCACACCATGTCTTACCCCAGCACCCCAGGACATGCCCCATCACCCACATTTCACACCAAGGACATGCCCCATCACCTACATATCAGACCCAGGACTTCCCCCAGTATACCAGGGCATGCCCCATCACCCACATTGCTTTCCTAGGACATGCTCCATGACCAGTATTGCACACACAAGACTTACTCCAGCCAGCACCCACAGCCCCATGGTGTCTATTGGCAGGCAGCAGGGTGTCTGTGCGCTGGTCTTATGTCTCTGATGCTCTGACCTCAGTCACACATTAGGAGCACAAAGGGTAGCATGAGAGCATGTCTGTGGGCAGCCCACTGACACCATGCTGCCTGTTCACTGGCAGAGGGCTGTGAGGGGAGATCTTTTAATTTCCCCAACCAGCGCCTCTTCCTGCAAGCTTCTTTTTTTATTTTTAGCTTTTAAGAGGGGCCTCTGGGCCCATGGCAGGTGTATTGCCTGTCACTCCCTGATGGTGGCCCTGGAAATGCCATTTAACTTAAATTAAATAAGTGTAACAGTTAGGCTTCAGTAGACATTAGGAACCTAAGAGTGTGTGGATGCAGTTCACCAACGTTGTCAAAGATTAGACCCAAAGTAACCAATTAAATTCTCTATCGCAATATCTGAATTATCCTAACTGAATTGTTTCTGCCATTCCTCATGGAGATCCACTAAGTATAAATTGATGACATGTGTAATTAATATTTGGATATCTTATAACCTGTGTCTCAAAAATTATAAACTACGGTTCTCTCAATTACTTTAATTTTAGCTTTTTCCAATACTCAGAAGGAACTGTGTGACAGTGTTGCACATAAAGACTTTGGACATTTGCCATTTTAATGATTTATTTTGTAAATCTAGCTATTTCAAGAGTACACCACTGCAGATATTTTAATAGGTATAGATTGCATTAGCAATGCTATATGAAAATCAAATATAATTCGTTTTACACAGATTTACAAAATTACTTTCCTATAGTGGTAGTGGTGTTATTACTAACTGAACTATCTGTTCTGCATTGTTCTGCAACTGTTCAACATGATTTTTAAAGTAAATAGATGATAATAGACGATAACAGACTGCAGCCTGAAGAAGGTAGTTTCAGAGCAGATTTCTGACTTGATGTATAGGCTCATTGATGAGGAAAAAATAAAGCATCAAGGGATATAGAAAGTTTGTTTTGGCCACAAAAAAAAAAAAAATACAGTAAATTGAAAAAGGTTTGATCAGCTGCTAAGTCTCTGTTCTCTTTCTATGAATTGATAGTACTTGTTAAAATCAATGTTTTTCCTGATCAAAACTAAATCATAATAGGATCATATCACCTAAACATTGCTTTGATACTATATGTAGAGCCTAAAACAATATTGAAAATGATCTACACATTGTGTTTGAAAAATTGTAAGCAAATGCCTAAGTTAGGCCAAAAATGTGGTCTCCTATTTATGACATCACTTGTGACTTGATATGCAAATTAACTGGTTGTCAATGAGACTCCACAGACACATTTAAAACACATTTTCCCTAATTTAGGCATTTGCTTGCAATTCTGCTAATACAAAGGCAAGATGATTTTCAATAGTTTTTCATTCTCTACATTGTAGAAACACTGTAAAAACAATGTTTAGATGTATAAATCTCTTTAATTCACCAACATCACACAGATGACCTGCTTTAAAAATCTAAGATGTTAAGTCAGTAAAGACTTTATAGTTTGCCATATCTCCTCCACTTGAGATGTTCATAGTAGACCATAGCATTGTCCATGTTTTCGTTGTGGAGGACCACAGAACATGCAGAAACTTGGGTTTGGAGATGAACTTAATAATTTCATGAGGTAATACCATAGGACCTATGTGATAAAGCAGCATATGTTTTAACAGCACATTTCTCTTTTTTTTCATTTCAGTTGCTATGTACAAAGAACCTTCACTTCATGATCTCACAGAATTTTCCAGATCTGGAAGTGGCACTCCAACAAAAAGCAGAAGTTGTTCAGGTGTTTTAAATGGGGGTAAATCTATGAGTCAAAATGAGTCGACGTAGCCAGTTGCAGGTCCATGGCTACAGTATATACAGTAATGGAACCTTACCTCTGGATGCTGTTGAATTATTACAAGCAGTCTGTCATCCAAATATCCAATTATTCAGGACAAGCACCAAACTTTCATAGATCACTCACTTCAGTCATTATTAGATCTCTGGGTTTTTCAGTGGATCTTATTATTTTAGAATGTGCTTTTTGCATCTCAGAAGGCACCGGGATCGCCAGCAAAACATATCGTGGAATAAAGCATGGAGAGGACATGCCTTGCTCTCTGTTTATATCACCTATGCTTTGTGGATAAAGAAACATTTCACCGAACTCAATGCAGATAAGAAGTTGCTTTCCAATCAAGAAAAAAAAAAAGACCACGTTTGCTCTTTAAAGAAAAATTTCTGCTTATATGTTTTATAGGGGCAAGCATACAAAATGTAAAATCTGTTTGTTTTCTTGGCTTAAAGTTTTATATATGAAGCTTGATTACATGTAGAATTAATTTGAGGGGGGAAAAAGTGCAACACTTTGATTTTCAACCAATAAAGCTTTCTGAACTCGACTGGGTACTTAAAGCTAGGTCTAAATGCCAGTATCAGATGAGAACTGAAGTGGTATTTCAGACCCACGTAAACAGTGTTCCTGCAGTTAAAACATACTAAAATTTAATTTTTTTTTAAATATATATATATATATATATATTTGTAGTACTCTGGTCAAGGTATAGTGCAAAACCCCTAATATGTAGACTTGTTTTGTCACAGCCAGACAATAGAACAAACCATTATGGACACCAGTATCCATCTATGTCATATTCTCTTAATTCCATTTTTTGTGTATAATGTTAAATAAATGTTGTGGCTTCTTTTCTAAAGAAAAAAAAAATAATACTGTGGAATTAAGGTGATCATTTTTATAAAACTGTCTTATTTGTAAAAGTCCTTTTTCCAATGTACAATGTATGTGAGTATTGTAGACGAGGAGACATTTGGACAGGCGGTGTCTAAACAACATATACCTATGCCTGCTATTTAATCAAAGTGTTAAAGGTTTAGTTAGTTTTCCATTTAGAGATCATATCCGTTGCATGGATGAAAGAGGGAAATTGGTTTAGAGGTGCATGACTTGCTTGGTTTTGTACATTAAAAACTTTGGATTATGTGCTCCATAAATAACACACAATAGGGAAAGAGGATTTCATGTCTTGTTTATAATGTTTATTTGTTGTATACACAAAAATGCACTGAATAAACTATTTATATTAACATGTACTTTTTAAAAAATATATATAATTTTGAATTGGCAAAATGTTTTCTTTTGTTTTGTTTAATCACTCAAACGAATACTATATGTTGGAGCTAAAGCAGGCTATGCATTATTTCTGTTTACATATTCAGTCATAATAATTTATTATGGGTTTGATTATAGCATTTTCTTGATTTTGTTATTTTTTTTGATAGGTCCCTGTTTACGTTGAAGCAGATTGTGCACTTGTAAAATAAATGTTTCCTTCAGCTAAAAAAAAATAATTTGTCAATTTTGTTTCTAAGGATTAAAGTTGAACATGTTTAGCCCCTCCTCATATATGAATTTATCAACAAACATCACTTAAAAGAGGAAGGAAAAGATGGGGCACTGTACACAAATGACACCAACAAATATGTGGTTGTGTTATATGCAATGGAATACTTATATTCTGCTTTTCTATTAAGAATTGTATTATAATGTTACACAATTTTCTTTTTCCGGATATTCTTCAAAGGGTTATATAGAAAAAGGAAAAACAATAGTGCGCTCTGCACATTTGCAAAAAACTTGAATCTAAGTGTATGTTTTTACACTCACTTGATTCAGAGCAGGGAATTACTGCTCAATTAAAACACGTCCTCCATATCTCTGCTGTGAGTGTATAACATACACCCAGACTTCGAGTGCTGCTTCCCCTCCCCCCCCCAATTTTAATCCAGTAAGGAAATTCACATAGTATGACATTATTTTAATCAAGGTAAAAAAAAATGGTTTAAAATCTTACATGTACAATTGCATATGAGTGCTGTATAACAATTGAGTCTAGTTGGCTAACGTCAGGCGCGTTTCACCTCGCCCAGGGCTTCCATCAATTGTACATTTTTTTTATTTACATTAATCTCACCACAACTTTTAATAAAAAGGTAAACATGAAAAATGGCATTTAATACTTTAGTGTGAGGCATTCAGGTGCCTCTAGTCACTTTGACTCACTGCTGGTCTACATTCAGCAGAGGGAACTCTTATTAGATGAAGGGCTGTGTATTTTTAACTTTTGTTTCTATTAAATTATAAGGCCATTTTAAAGAGTACCATGTGGTAATAGTTTAGAATATTTATACTGCATTTAGGTGTGGGCTGGGCACCTAACCACCATAGTCCACAACAGCCGGGGTTACACAGATTACCCATCACTACTCTACCATTATTTTCCCCCTAATTGGCTCTAGTCTTTTGCACCAGATCTGCTGGGTATATACTGTTATGTATAGTTACATTTTTTATCAATTACATTGATAATACAGGTTTGGTTACTATGCTATTACTGTGCTATCCACATTTGTTCACCCATATAGTAATGTTTGGTATCTACAACAGACTAATTTGCATTAAAGCTATTTCGTCCTTTAGTTTGAAATTCCCTTGTCAATTCTTTCTTTCATGAAAATGTTCAAGTTGACGTGGTTTTTCCTCTGTTGTATTCCCATACCAAAAGGGGTGATCAAATTGCTATGATAACCTTGAAATATGTCAGTCAATTCCTTCTGAAAAAGCTGACCTAACCTTAAATAATATATTTACAATATAGAAAAATGAACATTCTCTAATACCAAATCATTGATCAAAAATAAAGATATTTTACCTCATAACTTGCAAAGAGGTTGATATGTCGCATCTGTGTGTCAAATTACCACACAGAAATGGTAGTCAGGACATAACCCTTTTTACGATAAAAGCATCTAATACAGTTTATGACTAATGCAACATCATGAAAAGAATAGCTGATTACATTGCCCAAACACTGTCTAATTACCTGCATATTCTTAAAAAGTCAAATGGTTTATTTCTGTAAAATGTTAATTTTACAGTCACAGTAGTTCAAAGGATCAATACGTCTGTCATATTAGTAGCTTCTGATTAAATTGAGGGAAGTTTAAAAATGTGCATGAGTTATAGGACTTGTCTGCACTCACGTTCAACTACCGTAAAGCTGGTTATGCTGGCAGTGATTTACAGAAGAAAAACAGAACATCTAACCTGGATTCTGATTGGCTTGTTGGTTCTTTTAGAATACAGGTAGAATGCAAATTAAACAGATCAAAATAAGCTAATGACAACCCCAGTCTGCTGCAAAATGCAAACTTGATGGAGCAAGTTAAGGAAGGAACATCTATATATACATAGAGTGTACAAAATAATGAAAACATCTAACACTATATTAAATCATCTTCTTGGAATGGTGGTATAGAAGTCCAGTCATGGAAAATGGCTTCAATGTTCAAAATGAACGGCCTCTGGTTGTTTAATAATGAAGGTTGAAGTTGCACTCCATAATGTCCCATAAAGGTTTAATCATGTTTTTTATTTGGTGATCAGGAAGGCTATGTAAGACATTAGACATAAACCTGGTGTCCCATGTAATATGAATATGAGTTGAAGCATTACTAAATGTTGAAGGGTGTTTAGTATATAATATTGTATCCCTCTTGATATCACCTTCTGTATATTGCATTAAATAATATAGTTCATTAAAAAGTGCCTATGCACTGTTCAAACAATATACATGTATAAACTCCTAACTGTGTACAGTTACTGGAATAAACATAACCCCAAACTAGACAATACTACCTTTTATACAAACAGCATACTGTTCAAGTTCTTTGTAACTGTAGATCACATAGTACATTACCTTACAAAACCTTCATCGTCTTTCTACAGATGTTGAACAGCTGATGCCCTCGATTGCCTAATTCCCACATGATTGCACTTAGCTGCAATCATCTAACACAGCTGAGTGGCTCTGTATTTTGTGAGTTGTCATGTATAGTAATTTGCAATACTCACATCAGAGTAATTGTATGATAGTGAAACCACCTATTTCAGAGCCATGTCTTGATTATTCTGCACACATACAGAGATAGCCTATAAGCCTTTTTTCCATGAATAATATATCTATCATCTATCTAGCTATCCATATTATATAATCTAACCTAAAAGATATATTGTATGAGAGCTGGAATCGGGCGTGCAATATTTCAGAATTTAAAAGGTCTGTTCAACCTAGCTTGCTTGCTTGCTGTATGTTGTACATGTTTTATGTTTATAATTATAAATACAATTTTTACATTAAAAGTAATTTCATTGGGTCCTCTAAGTTCAGTGACATCAGTGAGAGATAGCACACAGGATGCTAGCTGCCTCCCTTCTGCAGCAGTTTTCTTGGTCCACTCTCAGAAAGTGCTGTCATTAGTTATTACCATAGACACTGCATACCTCAAGTGCCTTGAATGCAGTGAGGCAAGTCAGCTCTGGGTGATGTGAGGTAACATAAGAAGGAGGGCTTGGAAAGAAAGGCAGGACTGTTGCCATAGCAACAACTCTTTTAAATGTAATATGTATCTTTTAGAAGATGGGAAGCATTGAAGGAAAGCAGCATACAATCTGTTTTATTGCTAAATATTTGTAATGTTGGCTTCATTTCCTATAACGCAGGACTCATGTACAGAACCGTAACACGATCTACGTTAGGGGCTGGCCTAGGCCCCATTTTTACAAAGGGAGCCCACCCGCTCCAATATTTGTGCCACAATGCAGCACGGAGAAGAGAAGGGCTGCACTGAAAAGAGTGAGCCTCTAGAAATCAGTGGCAGATCCGGGCAATTGCAGCAGTGGTATTGGGAGCGAGGTGGACCGCACTGGGTGTGTGGTAAATGTCTGCCCCCACCCTGTGAAGCAGCAAGACATGTGCTTCACTCGGGAGCAGGGGACAGTACCAGCTCTGTGTGTTAAACTCAGTGCTGCTCGCGCTCCCCATGCATAATGATAATTCATGGGGGGTTGAGGAGAGAGTCAACATACATGGGAGGGGGGCAGGCAACATACATGGGAGGGGGTAGGACAGACAACATACATGGGGGAGCACAGACAACATACATGTGGGAAACAACAGACATGGGAGCAGAGAGGAGAGAGATGGGCATGGGAAGGGAGAGGAGAGAGACAGGCATGAGAAGGGAGAGGAGAGAGAAAGACATGGGGACACATGTCTCTGTGTGTATATGTGAGATTATCTCTCTGTGTGTGACTGTCTCTCTGTGTCTATGTGACTGTCTTTCTGTATGTGTGCATGTGTGTGACTGTCTCTCTGTATGTGTGACTGTGTGCATGTGACTGCGTAATTGTGTGTGCTTGTGTGACTGAAGTGCTGTTGCCTGGCTGTTATAAGTATGAGGGTCACCTGGTCTATTCAGTGGGGATAGGAAAGAGAGACAGGCTTGGGAAGGGAGAGGTGAGAGAAAGACATGGGGACACATGTCTCTGTGTGTATATGTGAGATTATCTCTCTGTGTGTGACTGTCTCTCTGTGTGTATGTGACTGTCTTTTGGTATGTGTGTGACTCTGTGCATGTGACTGCGTAACTGTTTGTGTGTGCTTGTGTGACTGAAGTGCTGTTTCCTGGCTGTTATAAGTATGAGGGTCACCAGCCCTGGTCTGCACCACCGGTTCTTTATAAGTTTAGCTAGAAAGTCAGATCCACATGGAAGTCAGTAAGCACTCTGTCTGGTCTGTCCTGCAACATATCCAATATTGAACTAATCAAGTTATGTATGCTGTATCCGGTCTAGTCTGGCTCATGCTGTGGGTTTGTTAACCTTAGATTTTGCTACCTTGAAGACATAATTTCAGTAAGGCATTACTAAACTGTTTCATTACTACAAATAAAATACACAACATGTAATCAAATAAAATATGTCTTATTATTCATAACATATTCCAGGAAGTAATGTTATCTATTTATATTTCATACAAAATGTATAGTTTGTAAGTTGAGTTTAAAACTATGTACACATGTTCGTATAGTTATTGATGCTCCTAAAGGCTTGCTTGTTATCATTTGTACATCTTCGCAGCATGTTTTTATTTAAAAAGAGAACAGAAATTAATCACCATATTTTCAATTGAATCCCATCTAATCCAAGCTCAAGGTTCTACAATCAAAAAGGGGACGTAAAAGGATTTGTCTTGTGATAAATGAATTAACTGCACAATCAAGATCATGGATGACAATACAATTTCATTTATAGCTGTATAACGGTTTGACGTCACTTTCCTAAATGTCATTACTTAGTCTTCTCCATAAATGAAATAATTCCTCTCTGCATTATTATTTCAAACTCATCTAAATTATAACAAAAAGTATAAAAATCAGAAAAACCTTTTAAAAATGAGAAAACTCCTCATTTAAGCTTACTGCATTGTCAGTATACACTCTAATGTGGACAACCTTACAAGGCACAATCAACATAGGATTCCTTATAAAACTGGATTGTATGTGGTTGCTATGCTGCAACCCATTAAACATAAGCAAGGCCACTTACTTATCCTTTATAGATGGAATTAGTACTGCCACTTTTTAAAGGGACACTATCACCTCAGAGGCGTCACTAGGGTTGGTGTCACCCGGTGCGGTAACTCATGGTGTCACCCCCCTGGATTTCCTCCAATACCATGCAAAACAGATTCCTTAGTAATGCCAGTCAGTTGGCCCATTAAATATGCCACATACAGGAGCCCCACAAATTATGCCACACACAGGAGTCTATTAACTATGCCACACACAGGAGCCCCATAACTATGACACAAACAAGAGCCCCATAAATTATGCCACTCCAGAGCCCCATAAATTATGCCACACCAGAGCCCCATAAATTATGTCACACCAGAGCCCCATTATTTATGCCTCACCTTGGAGCCCAATTAATTATGCCACACACAAGTGCCCCATAAATATGCCACACAAAAGAGCCCCTTAATTATGCTACACATGGGGCCCAATAAATATGCCATACACATGGGACCAGCATTAATTATGCGACACGCAGGTGACAATTGTACAATTCTAAAACAATACATATCTATACACACAGACATCTCTCTATCTTTATAACTAGTTGAATTTATACAATACATTTTTAATATTATATTCAACTATTTTAATATGTAATAAAAATGTTATTGAAAAATTGCATTCATTGTTTTTATTCCCTTCCTTTGCACCCACATTGCACCTAAAGGACTTAACACAACACCATACGGTACCCACAGAACTTGCCATGCACCTATATTGCACCCACAGCACTTGGCTTGCACTCATATTGCACCTACATGATTTGGCATGCCACAGTGTCACTTTGCCCCACAGAACTAGCCAGTATCACTTTCCTCATGGTACATGTTATTTTGCCCCATAGACCATGTCCCAGCATCACTTTACCAATTAAAATAAACCAGTTTCCCAATTAATATACCAGTGTTTTCCCTTAAATATGTCACAGCCGATTTGCTCAATAATATGCCAGTATTATTTTGCCGTTTATAAGCCAGACAATTTGCCTAATAATATGCCAGTATTATTTTGCTGTTGATAAGCCAGACAATTTGCCCAATAATATGCCAGTATTATTTTGGCGTTAAAAAGCCAGACAATTTGCCTAATAATATGCCAGTATTATTTTGTAATTTAATATGCCACAGCCAATTTGTCCAATTATATGCCAGTACTATTTTTTCATTTAATATACCACAGCCAATTTGTCCAATAATATGCCAGTATTATTTTGCCATTAAAAAGCCACAGCCAATTTTCCCAATAATATGCCAGTATTATTCTGTATTTTAATATATGCCAGTATTTTGCCATTCAATATGCCAATATTTTGACATTTAATATGTCAGTATTTTGCCATTGGATATGCCAGTATTTTGTGACTCAATATGCCAGTATTTTGCCACTCAATATGTCAGTATTTTGCCATTAAATATGCCATTCTTTCACCATTCAACATGCCAATTTTAAACCCCTCAATATGCCCGAATTTTGCCATTCAATATTCCAGTATTTAGCCACTGAACATGTCATTATTTTTACACTCATTATGCCAGTATTTTGTCACTCAATATGCCAGTATTTTGTCACTCAATATGTCAGTATTTTGCCATTAAATATGCCATTCTATGGCCATTCAATATGTCAGTATTTAACCCCTCAATATGACAGAATTTTGCCATTCTATATTCCAGCATTTAACCCCTCAATATGCCAGGATTTTGCCATTCAATATTCCAGCATTTGACCACTCAATATGTCATTATTATTTTGCAATTCAATATTCCAGAATTCAACCCCTCAATATGCCAGAATTTTGCCATTTAATATTCCAGCATTTAACCCCTCAATATGCCAGAATTGTGCCATTTAATATTCCAGCAATTGACCCCTCAATATGCCAGTGTTATTTTGCCATTCATTATGCTAGTATTTTGCCTTTCAATATGCCAGTATTTTGCCACTCAATATGCCAGTATTTTGCAATTAAATATGCAATTCTTTCACAATTCAATATGCCAGTTTTTAACCCTTCAATATGCCAGAATTTTGCCATTCAATATTCCAGAATTCAACCCCTCAATATGCCAGAATTTTGCCATTAAATATTCCAGCATTTAACCCTTCAATATGCCAGCATTTTGCATTCGATATGCCAGTATTTTGACACTCAATATGCCAGTATTTTGCCACTCAATATGTCAGTATTTTGCCATTAAATATGCCATTCTATGGCCTTCAATATGACAGAATTTTGTCATTCTATATTCCAGCATTTAACCCCTCAATATGCCAGGATTTTGACATTCAATATTCCAGCATTTGACCCCTCTATGTGCCAGTATTATTTTGCCATTACATATGCCAGTATATAACCCCTCAATATGCCAGACTTTTGCCATTCAATATTCTAGCATTTAACCCCTCAATATGCCAGTATTATTTTGCCATTCAATATTCCAGCATTTAACCCCTCAATATGCCAGAATTTTGCCATTCGATATGCCAGTATTTAGCCACTGAATATGTCATTATTTTTACACTCAATATGCCAGTATTTTGGCATTCAATATGCCAGTATTTTGCCACTCAATATGTCAGTATTTAACCCCTCAATATGACAGAATTTTATCATTGTATATTCCAGCATTTAACCCCTCAATATGCCAGTATTATTTTGCCATTCCGTATGCCAGTATATAACCCCTCAATATGCCAGAATTTTGCCATTCAATATTCCACCATTTAACCGCTCAATATGCCAGTATTATTTTGCCATTCAATATTCCAGCATTTAACCCCTCAAAATGCCAAAATTTTGCCATTCAATATTTCAGCTTTTAACCCTCAATATGCCAGAATTTTGCCATTCAATATTTCAGCATTTAACCCCTCAATATGCCAGAATTTTGCCATTTAATATTCCAGCAATTGACCCCTCAATATGCCAGTATTATTTTGCCATTCAATATGCCAGTATTTAACCCCTCAATATGCCAGTATTTTGTCACTCAATATGCCAGTATTTAACCCCTCAATATGCCAGAATTTTGTCACTCAATATGCCAGTATCTTGTCACTCAGAATGCCAGTTTCTTGTCACTCAATATGCCAATATATTGACCCCTCAATATGCCAGTATTATTTTGCCATTCAATATGCCAATATTTAACCCCTCAATATGCTAGAATTTTTTCACTCAATATGCCAGTATCTTGTCACTCAATATGCCAGGACGCCACTATATCACCTAAATATTTTTATACTGTGAATGTAGAGAATAAAACATAGTTAAAAAGACCTATACACTGTTTAGTAAAATTACATAGGATTTCTGCTAATCAAAAAATGGTGATTACATCTGAACATTTGGCCATATCAATTCAACTGCTTTAGCGGAAGAATTGATCTTTAAAAGATAGTAAAGTATATTAAAACTTATTTTAAAGTGTTGTTTACTTATGAAAATTGCTTCAAATATGCCCTAATATCACATTTAATACAAATATGTGTGAAGAGAACCATGTTATTTAGCCTTATATAGAACAATGTGGTTTGGGGACCCTACTAATAATTATGAGGGGCAGACCTAGTGTCCCCCTCGGTCCCCACCCGTTGCCGCGGGTGGGGTCCCTAATAATAATAATGAGGGGGGGACCTAGTGCCCCCCCCGATCCCCACCCATTTCCGGCGGGTGGGGACCCTATTAATTATAATGAGGGGGGACCTAGTGTCCCCCCCTGGTCCCCACCCATTGCCAGCGGGTGGGGACCCAATTAATAATAATGAGGGAGGGACCTAGTGTCCCACCCAGTCCCCAACCATGAGCGGCGGGTGGGGACCATAATAATAATAATGAGGGGGGGACAGGGCCGGACTGGGGATAAAATCCAGCCCTGGAAATAATTGTATACCAGCCCCATAGCATGACATCATTATACCAGCCCCATAGCATGACATCATTATACCAGCCCCATAAGCATGACATCATTAAACTAGCCACATAGCATAACATCATTATACCAGCCTAGGGTTGCCACCTTTTCCACAAAAATACCGGCTTTGCTACTGCCTCCATAGACATAACATTGGCAGCAAGTCATATTTTTACCGGCCTTGTGTTAACATTATTTTTCTTGTTCATAAAAGAGAAAATCATTTCAAAGCACATTTGAAAAGTGTATTATTTGTAGATAAAACTGATATATAACCCTGCCTAGGGCAATATATGCCCCCAGTATGTACACAAGGTTATATTAACCCCTTAAGGACAGAACCTTTAAAACATTTTTGTCCTTTCTGGACAATGGCTATTTTAACATTTCTGTGCTGTTTGTGTTTAGCAGTAATTTTCTTCTTCGTCATTTGCTGTACCCACACATATTATATATTGTTTTTATCGGAACAAAAAGGGCTTTCTATGGATGCCATATTTTTGATCATATCTTATCATATTATTAAAAAAAAATAATAAAATATGGTAAAAAAAAATAAAATACACAAATTTCTTTGTTTTTGTTTGAAACAACTTCTCCTCATCGACAATAGCGAACGAAAAAACATGCTAAATAGATTCTACTATTTCTCCTGAGTACAGGGATACCACCCATGCATAGGTTTGTTGGGTTGTTTGGGGGCTAAAATGCCAAATTTGTGAGGTGCAGTTTTTTGTTTTCCAACTTGAAATTTTTACATGCAGACAGCCTGCACCCATGTCCCATTTGGGACATATTTGAAACCAGCCAGTGTATTTTACCCCATCAACCCATATATTTTTTAAAAGTAGACACCCTAGGCTATCTCAAATGGTGGTATTTTAACAATTTCCATGCACTAATTCTACCACCAGCCTTTGTCAAAGTTTGTGGTAGTAATTTTTTTGTGTTTTTTTTTCACAAACCTTGTACTTCAGACATGAATTTACAGATTTTGGTATGTGTCACTGCCAAATAACACCCCAATAAGTGTTCAGCAACATCTCTTGAGTACAGGGATACCCCCCATGCATAGGTTTGTTGGATTGTTTGGGGGGTAAAAGGCCAAATTTGGGAGGTGAAGTTTTTGGTTTTCCAATTTGAAATTTTGACATGCAGACAGCCTGCACCCATGTCCCATTTGGGACATATTTGAAACCAGCCAGTGTATTTTACCACATCAACCCATATATTTTTTAAAAGTAGACACCCTAGGCTATCTCAAATGGTGGTATTTTTACACTTTCCATGCACTAATTCTACCACCAGCCTTTGTCAAAGTTTGTGGTAGTAATTTTTTTGTGTTTTTTTTCACAAACCTTGTACTTCAGACATGAATTTACAGATTTTGGTATGTGTCACTGCCAAATAACACCCCAATAAGTGTTCAACAACATCTCTTGAGTACAGGGATACCACCCATGCATAGGTTTGTTGGGTTGTTTGGGGGGTAAAAGGCCAAATTTGGTAGGTGCAGTTTTTGGTTTACCAAATTGAAATTTTGACATGCAGACCGCCTGCACCCATGTCCCATTTGGGACATATTTGAAACCAGCCAGTGTATTTTACCCCATCAACCCATATATTTTTTAAAAGTAGACACCCTACGCTATTTCAAATGGTGGTATTTTAACACTTTCCATGCACTAATTCTACCACCAGCCTTTGTCAAAGTTTGTGGTAGTAATTTTTGTGTGTTTTTTTTTCACAAATATTGTATTTTAGACATAAATTCACAGATTTTGGTATGTGTCACTGCCAAACAATAACCCAATATGTGTTCAACAACATCTCCTGAGTACAGCGATACCACCCATGCATAGGTTTGTTGGGTTGTTTGGGGGCTAAAAGGGCCACATTGTGAAGGTGCGCATTTTCAACTTGGAATATTGACGTGTAGCCAGCCTGAGCCCATCTTTCATTTGGGACTTTTTTTTTAAAGTAGGACAGTGTATTTTACCCCAAAAAGTATATATTTTGTAAAAGTAGACACCCTAGGCTATTTTAAATGGTGTTATTTTAACACTTTCCATGCACCAATTCTACCACCAGCCTTTGTCAAAGTTTGTGGTAGTCATTTTATTGTGTATTTTTTCCCACATACATTGTACTTTAGACACAAATTCACATATTTCGGTATGTGTCACTGACAAACAATACCACAATATATGTTCAGCAACATCTCCCGAGCACAGGGATACCACCCATGCATAGCTTTGTCAGCTTTGTTGGGTGTTGAAAGGCTACATTTGAGAGGTGCGCTTTTTGATTTTCAAACTTGGAATTTGAACATGTAGAGCAAGGAAGGGATTAATAGCTCTTATAAGAGCCTTTGTAGTACTGTATAAAAAAATTAACCCCTAAAAAAAAATGCACAGACAAGATAAAAGGTTCTGCTGTGCAGGGATCAGTGGCAAGGGAAGGGGTTAATACACTACACTATACAAAGGGTATGGCTTTTATAAAAGCCCTTGGGACTTTTTTTTACATTTTATTTAATTTATTACAATTAAAAAATTATGTTATACAGAACTGTCTCTTTCCCTCACTAAAACTCAAGTGAGGAGAGGGAGGCAGATCCATATGGGTCAGAACAATATTTACGAACCAGACGAATGGTGATGCTCATCTGAGAAATCACCAAACCACCTTTGCCACTGATCGGCTGTTACTGATCGCTATACACGCGTTCAGACAGCTTCAAAAGGAATACACGTAATCCCCTAGTGGGTATAACTAACCCCTAGCGAGTCTGACAAAAAAAATGCTGATAGCAAAAAAAAATCCTTCTGCGACTAGATTGCTCCATATGCGCTGCTTAGGCAGTGACCATATGCACTGCTTAGGCAGTGACCATATGTGCTGCTTAGGAAGTGATATACGGCAAGGAAGGGGTTAATAGCTCTTAAAAGAGCCTTTGATATACTGTAATAAATCAAAGTAAAAAAAAATAACCCCTAAAAAAATGCACAGACAGCAAAAAATGTGCTGCTGTGTAAGATCACTGCGTACACAGCGATCAATTGCAGGGAAGGGGTTAAATACTGGAAACGGCTTTTATAAAAGCCTTTGGGTCTCAATTCTATTAAATATATTATAATTAAAAACTTACATTATACAGCTCTGTCTCCCTCCCTCACTAAAACTCAAGTGAGAGGGAGGCAGATCTACACGGGTCAGATCAAATATTTACAAATATTGATCTAACCAGACGAATGGTGATGCTCATCTAAGCAAACGCCAACCCGCCTTTGTCACTTATCAGCTGTTACTGATCGCTATACATGCGGTCAGACAGCTAAAAAAATTTTTTTTACGTTAAACGTAGTCCCCTAGCGGGTATAATTAACACATGACGGGTGTAATAAAAAAGTAAAAAAAAATTTAAAAATGCTTCTGCAGCAAGATTGCTGCATTTGCGTCAGATCGCTGCTTAGGCAGTGATCTACAGCAAGAAAGGGGTTAATCTCTCTTAAAAGAGCTTTTTTTTTATACTGTAATGAATTACAGTAAAAAAAAAATGAACCCCTAAAAAATGCAGACAGCAAAAAATGTGCTGCTGTGTATGATCACTGCGTACACAGCGATCAATGGCAGGGAAGGGGTTAAATGGCTTTTATAAAAGCCCTTGGTGTTTAAAATTTTATTAAATATTTTTTTTATTATTTTATTTTATTTTTTTACTTTATCTGATCTGTCTCTCTCCCTTACTATAACTAGTAAGGTGAGGGAGGCAGATCAATACTTGTCAAAGGCAATATTTACTAATATTGCCTTTGACAGTATGGTAAGTGCTCATCAGAGCACTTACCATACATGCCTGCACACAGATCACATAGATCTGTTGTGCCGGCATCGATTGGCTCCCCCTAGAGGATCGGAAGTGAAATACTTTCACTTCTGATGCTCTTGCCATTAGAAGGGAAGCGCTGCCTGTATAGGCAGCGTTCCCTTCTACTGAGCCGATGGCGTCGCTCAGGAGAGCGACCACCATCGGCTCTGGGGCAGCTGAAGGTGTTGTTAAGTGCCTCGCTAGCGAGGCACTTTAACAACACCGCAGATGCTTAGAAAGCGAACGATCGTTCGCTTTCTAAGCACATGTGTGCAGCGGGCGCAGCCATTTTTAAATGGCTGCTACGATCACTCCGTGGAGTGATCGTAGCGCGCCCCTGCACATTTGGGGGGTGTTGCACAATGCCTCTACCTAGAGGCATTGAAGCAACACCGTTAGAGTAAAGAAAGCGACCGCTGGTCGCTTTCTTAACTCCATTTAGTGCATGACGTGCCAGGCACGTCACCTGTCGGCAAGTCCTCGATTTGCCGTGACGTGCCTGGCACGTCACCTGTCGTTAAGGGGTTAAACACAGTGCCCTAATATAATCCCCATGCACATTGCCATATATAAGTACCCCAGTATGTACACAAGGTTATAGGAATTGCCCTGTGCATGGGGTATATATCAGGGCAGTGTGTGAGATTTAAACTTGTGAACATACTGGGTGGATATATTGATTTACCCCAGCACCCGGACTGCTCTCACAGAATGTGCCCAACCCATGGCCTATCCCAGTACTCATATTGCATTCATAGGACTTGCCCCAGACAGAACCTATCCTAGCACATAGATTGCACTCACAAGACTTTCCCCAGACAGGACTTACCCTAGCACATAGATTGCACTCACAGGACTTGCCCCTGCACCTAGGACTTACCCCAGCTCACAGTGTGCACTCACACAACTTGCCCCAGCACCTCAGAAAGCCGATTGCAGTTACATGACATGCTCCAGCACTTAGAATGCACTGACAGGACTTGCCCCAGCACTCAGGACTTACCCCATCACTTAGATTGCACTCACAGGACATGCCCCAACACAGAAGAAGGCCCCAGCATCGTGTAGGAGGGCAGAGACGGCCATATCGAATTGGCCATGAGAGTAGTCTGGCACACAGGGGACACTGCACTGCTACTATTCCTGAGAATGTTTGCTATTTGATACACACAGTCATAAACCCTTACAGAAAGTCACACCTACACACACACACACACACACAGTCACACATACATACAGAAATACACAGGCACATACAGAACTGCACACTTACAGTTACACAGACACACCTAAAGTCACACTTACAGACTTACACACAGTCACAATTGCAGACACACAGTAACATGTACACTGTCACACACGCAGACACACATAATTTTTTTACACTTACATACAGTCACACATTTTGCCGAACCTGAACATCCAGGTGTCCGCTCAACTCTATTTACGATTTATGCTCACTCTTGTCTTTTTTTGTATTCTTGTATCCTCCATCTCCTTCCCTAATATGGCCATAGTGTGGCACATTCCCTAGTTCAGCCTCAGAGTGGCACCTGCCCAGCCCGGCCACAGACCAGCACTTGCCCATGTCTAGCTATTGCCCGGCACCTGCCCAAGCCTAGCCACAGAATGGCACCTGCCCAAGCCTAGCCAAAGAACTGTACCTTCCCAAGTCTAACTATAGTCTGGCATCTGCCCTGTCCTAAACCATGTTAAGGGATTGTCCTGAGCCCTGTTAAGTGGCTGCCAGCCTGCCATAAGCCCTTTTAAGGGTCTGTCCTAGAGGCCTCTTATAGAACACAGCTGCAGATGCTAGGGGTAACATGAGAAAACAGTGTTAATAGACATCAATTTACACAACACAACTGTGTCAATTGCACCCTCAGTCCCCAAAGTGTTCCTCGTCCCCTGCCTCTTGACATTGCAGTATCTGAAATAAAACAGGTGGACATTGCAATTGGTACACTATAATTCATCATCTGTACATGTTATCCTATTTTTATATATCTTACTTTGATTTATCTATCTATCTATCTATCTATCTATCTATCTATCTATCTATCTGTCTGTCTGTCTGTCTGTCTGTCTGTCTGTCTGTCTGTCTGTCTATCCATCCATCCATCCATCCATCCATCCATCCATCCATCCATCCATCTATCTATCTATCTATCTATCTATCTATCTATCTATCTATCTATCTATCTATCTATCTATCAATACTTATGTTCAAGTCTTAACATAGAGCTACAGTTATACTGATAGACAGGCATTTGTTTGTACTGCAAATCCCATGGTTCATAGCTACTTACAGCATTCATTTGTACATGCTATTTCCTGTGATGTGCTGCTTGCCTACCCTCTCTAGAGATAAAATGTAGTTTTCGCAAAGTATGTGAATGAATGTCTGGTTCTCCTTTGATAAAAATAAAAATTACTGCTGGTACCTTTTCGGTCTTAGCCTCCCCCCTCCAGCTACCAGTGCTCTGGTTGTCCCCTTGGTTTCCCCCTGCCCTGACAATTGGCTTGCAATTCAGGAATTGAAATGGTTTATTTCTGTTTATAGTAATGTTGGCTTTAATCCTGTTCTAAAATGTTGGTCTTACCATGTGCTCAGTATTTATCATTCCTTGACAGTGAATGGCTGTAAGTTGATAATTTGTGTGCTGGGCCATCTCTGCTGGGACATTGGGACAGGGAAAGGGCAACAGTTCTGGGTACTTACAGTCAAGTGGTTGGCACTTGGGTGTGCAGACAACTGTCCAATCCACCCCTCCAGGGTAAAACTTCACAGATCTTAACTCTGCTAAATCCACATCATGGGTGCACAGTTGCCTGAGGCTGAGCAGCTTGGCAAATTACTTTTCTCCTGCCCCTCACAGATTTAAATTTTTTGCTCCTGAACTACCGACAGTGTACGCCTCCTGGTAACTTTCAAAAATTAATCCAGGACCACTGAAGCCAAAGCCCTCTGGGGATCATCCACACCTCCCAGCACTGGGTGCTTCTGGGTTGTGCACCACTCTAGTGCCCTGTATTATTCATCCATGGCCAGCTCAGCAACATCAAGCTCTGCCAGATCCACCACCCACTTGCCTCAGGGTTGCCCACCCATATATTGCATCCACCCATAAATATATTAGCTCCATCTGGAGCTTGTACCTCTCCTCGGAACTTGGGATGTACCTTCCATGGTAGTACTGATCCCATCTGATAGGTTCCCACCAGAGATTCAGGTGATTACAATCCCTCCTGGACAGCACCTCAGCAACCAGCTCAGTCTCTCTCTCTCCCTCTCGGCTTCCTGCATAATCCAATTCACTGACTCGAAGGGAGGGTTTGGCCCATTGGCAGCCAGATATTCCCTTACCCTCTGGGTGATCACATCTTCTACCTCCGGAGATGCTGAGAACCAACTGGACTCAAGAGTCTGCACTTTCCAGCCATGGTGCTGTTTATAACCCCTTACAGTGGATACTCCACTTGGCTCTTGCAAAGAGGACCCCAAAGCCGCCATGGTGCTAACCAAGGCTGGTAACACCTCCTTAGCCCCAGATTATAGCTCAGCATTCACCCAGCAAGTCATCTCTGCAACCTTGCTCTTTGTTCCCAAATAGCAGAAAGGACTGCTAGCAATTGGGAACAACAAGAATTAACCCTTATTTGTGAAACAAAAGAGACTTAAGTACAGACAAATATGACATAAATTAGAGGGGAGGAACAGGGGAAACTAATTAGATCATGGTAAGTCTCAAACAATAGAAAACTTAATTTAAAACAGGTAATTAAATACAGTGGGGCATCACCTAATTAAACATGACACCTTAAAATACAGACATCCAGACTTCAAGAGACAATAGATGTCTCACAGAACAGTAAACACTTATTATTAAATAAGTACAAATTTCAACAATAACATATAATATTAACATTTCTTACTACCTCCTGAGAGACTGGGGTTTGCAGGACAGGATACCATTGTAACCTAGGGAACACACTAGGATAATTGCTTGGCAATCCCAGAGTACACATCGTGGCTGACATCCTGAGCGAGCCTATACAGAACACCATGTATTTGAAGTCCAGCTGTATTGAAAGCAGAGTGTCGCTGGTGTCACCAAAGTGTGTACACGCAAACCTAAAAACAGGATCCTTAATCCACATTGAAGTGTTTGCCCCTCAGGGTCCTCCACAAACTTTTGCCCACTAAAATGTCTCTTAAAAAGTCCTGGAAAGGGCTAGAGAGCTGCAAAATGAAGTAAAATGTGGGTAAGAGTAGGACAAGTGCCCTGCAAGCAAATGTGGATAGGGAAATAACTTAAAATAACATAAAATTTATACAAATTACAAATACAGCTGAGCCATAAAATAGCACTAGATGGAATCTTTGATTTTAGCTTTGGAAGAACATAAATCAAAATCTAAAGCATGGCTGCCAGGAGGATCAACAGAATTATCCATTTGAGAGAGGGTTGGAGTGCAAGGTATTCTCTTTCAGTTTATACTAAGTGACCCATAGGTTGAGGAGGCAGTGACCATGGCAGTGTAGGTGGAAGCGGCGCTGGAGGAGGAGGAGGAGGTAGCCAACACTGTTTTTTATTTGTTTTTGGTTTTTTTAAATTGGCGTAGCCCCCAAAGTATTGGGACATATAAAAACAGAAAACAAAGAATAAGTGCACTTGAGTATAACAATGACTGGGTGAGGCCGGTATAAATGTCTATTCTGCACAAGGTACAGAGAAGTCTGGTGGGATCCATGTGGAAATGACCCCTCTTCTTCCTCCTCCTCTTCCTCCTGTGCCACATCCTCTTCCATCATCGCCCTAAGCATTTTTTCAAGGAGACATACAAACGGGATAGTAAGGCTGAGAACGCCATCATTGGCTCTGGCCATGTTGGTAGAGTACTCGAAGCAGTGCAAAATGACACACAGATCTCGCATGGGGGCCCACTCATTGGTGGTGAAGTGGTGCTGTTCCGCAGAGCGACTGACCTGTGCGTGCTGCAGCTGATACTCCACTATCGCCTGCTGCTGCTCGCACAATCTCTCCAGCATGTGCAAGGTGGAGTTCAACCTTGTGGGCATGTCGCATATGAGGCGGTAAGCGGGAAGGCCTATGTTATGCTGCAGCGCAGACAGGCGAGCAGCAGCAGGGTGAGAACGCCTAAAGTGCATACAAACGGCCCGCACTTTCTGCAGCAGCTCTGATATATCTGGGTAGTTTTTCAGGAATTTCTACACCACCAAATTCAGCACATGCGCCAGGCAAGGGATGTGCGTCAAACCGGCTAGGCCCAGAGCTGCTACGAGATTTTGCCCATTATCGCACACCATCAGGCCGGGATTGAAGCTCAGTGGCAACAACCACTCATTGATCTGTTGTTTCATGCCCATCCACAGCTCCTGCGCGCTGTGGGGTTTCCCCCCCAAACATATGAGTTTTAAAAGAGCCTGCTGTCGTTGCCCCCTGGCTGTGCTGAAGTTGGTGGTTAAGGTGTTACGCTGACCGGACAAGGAGGTGGTAGAGGAGGTGGTAGAGGAGAAGGAAGAAGCTGAGTAGGAGGAGGAGGCAACAGGAGGCAAAGAGAAATGCCCTGCAATCCTCGGTGGCAGAAGGACATGCACCAAACTGCTATCTACCTCAGGCCCAACCTATACTACATTTGCCCAGTGTGCAGTTAGGGAGATATAGCGTCCCTGCCCGTGCTTACTGGTCCATGTATCTGTGGTTATGTGGACCTTGCCACAGATGGCGTTGCGCAGTGCACACCTGATTTTGTCCGCTAATTGCTTGTGCAGGGAAGGGATGGCTGACTGGGAAAAGTAGTAGCGGCTGGGAACCACGTACTGTGGGACAGCCACCGCCATCAGGTTTTTAAAACTGTCCCTCTCCAACAGACGGAATGACAGCATTTGGAAATGCTGGCATTCAGGGCCAGTGTTCGTGGGTGGGTAGGGTCATACTTCCTCTTTCTCTCCAGTGTTTGGGAGATGGACAGCTGAACGCTTCCATGGGACAGTGTGGAGATGCTTGGGGACAGTGGCGGACGTTGTGGCGTTGCTGCCACTTCCTCTATTTGCTCGGTGGCAGGTGCCACTGTGACTCCAGAGCTGGAGGAAGAGGACAAGACAACAGCAGAAGAGGAAGCAGGAGGAGCCTGAGACCTTTCTTGGGTTTTGAGATGCTTACTCCACAGCAGCTCGAGCTTTGCATGTAGATGCCTGGTCATGCAGGTTGTGCTCAGTTTTAGCACGTTTATGCCTCGCTTCAGGTTCTGATTGCACAGCTTGCAAACCACTCGTGTCTTGTCGTCAGCACATTGTCTAAAGAACTGCCACGCCAGGGAACTCCTTGGAGCTGGCTTTGGTGTGCTCGGCCCCTGGGTGCGGTGGGCAGTAGCAGGCATACTGTCTAGGGGATGGCCGCTACGTTTTGCACCCTGCTCCCGCTCATGCTGTGCTGGTGCCTCTTTGTGACCACCGCCTTTTCCTCCAAACTGGACATGTCACTTGCATGACCTTGATTCCATGTGGGGTCTAGGACCTCATCATCCTCCACATCATCTTCCACCCACTCCTCAACCCTGCCCTCCTTGCCGGTCTGCACACTGCCGAAAGCCACAGCAGTTGGCACCTGTGTTTCAGAGACGTGCTGCGGTGGTCCTCGTATGTCCACATCCTGACACATAAGTGGTTGTGCATCAGTGCACTCAATCTCTTCCACTTCTGGGGCAAGGCTAGGTTTGATGACCCCGCCAGCAGAGTCATCAAAAGCAAAAGAGACTGCTGCATGACTTGTGGCTCAGACTGCTTGGCTGATTTGCAAGGGGGTGAGGTGAAAGACAGATGGCCATGGGCTGCAGGTTTCAACTCTGAGCTTTCAGCAGGTGACCGGGTGGGAGACAATGTGAAGGAACTGGAGGCACTGTCAGCCACCCAATCTACTATTGCCTGTACTTGTTCTGGCCTCACCATTCTAAGAGCGGCATTCAGGCCTACCAAATAACGCTGAAGGTTCTGTCGCGTACTAGCACCTGAGGAAAGTGTTTCAACATCAGCAGCACCATGACCAGGGCCACGTTGTTTGACACTCTCCTCATTCTTTGCGGTCACCCACCAAAGTAACAGATGGTTTATGTCAGGCGACAATGTAACCGCAAATAGTCAATAATTTTAATTTTTCTCTTTTTCTTTTTTTTGTTTATTGGACTGCAAGAAATGCACCGCAAGACGTAAATGTACTATTTAGCACCCAAAACAATTCAAATTTTTCAAAGTGCGCTGTAAGCTTAGTATTGGACTGTTCTATTTGACTCTCAGTTTTGAAGTGCACCGCAAGACGCAAAATGTACTATTTACCACCCAAAACAATTAGAATTTTTCAAAGTGCGCTGTAAGCACAGTATTTCACTGTTCTATTTGACTCTCAGATATGAAGTGCACCGCAAGACGCAAATGTACTATTTAGCACCGAAAAACAATTAGAATTTTTCAAAGTGCGCTGTAAGCACAGTATTGGACTGTTCTATTTGACTCTCAGATATGAAGTGCACCGCAAGACGCAAATGTACTATTTAGCATCCAAAACAATTCGAATTTTTCAAAGTGCGCTGTAAGCACAGTATTGGACTGTTCTATTTGACTCTCAGATATGAAGTGCACCGCAAGATCCAAATATACTAGTTAGCACCCAAAACAATTTGAATTTTTCAAAGTGCGCTGTAAGCACAGTATTGGACTGTTCTATTTGACTCTCAGATATGAAGTGCACCGCAAGACGCAAATGTACTATTTAGCACCCAAAACAATTAGAATTTTTCAAAGTGCGCTGTAAGCACAGTATTTGACAGTTCTCTCAGAAAAGAAGTGCAGGACGCAAATGTAATATCTAACACCAACAAATTGCAGTATTTAAAAATGCCTAGATGTTGCCCACTGAGCTAACAGAACAGGATTAAAGTCATGTGCCTGGCACACATGCAGTTGCAAGTGCACTGTGGCACTGGGCTCAGGGCAGGGTACAAATATGTAGTATAGCACCCACTAAAATAATCACTGTCATTTGAATAATCACTGTAGTTTGAATAATCGCTGTAGTTTGCAGATTCAAAACCAGAATATTTTTTAATCTGTCCCTCACAGCTGCAGCATCCTCTCCCTACACTAAGAAGAGTTCATGTGATGTGCGTGTATGTTACTCCAGCTTATTTATAGAGGCTGGGTCACATGCTGCACTGGCCAATCACAGCCATGCCATTAGTAGTAATGGCTGTGATGGCTTCTAAGGGCAAACAAGTCAAACGCTTGTTGATTGGCTGCCCTGAAGCCTTTCAAAATGCGCCATTAAATCGCCGAACCCCAAACTCCAACAGGAACATACAGTGGAATGTCCGTGTTCGGGTCCGAGGTCCAAAAACCTTAATGTTCTGTACGAACCCGAACAGTCCGGTTCGGGTTCGCTCAACACTACTAAAGATACATAGTGGAGTCAGTTACAGAAAATATTACTGCAGTCTACTAGCTACATGTAAATTCTTTAATATAGAAATGAATTATATTACATACCACACCAACCGATTTGACCCCACTGTCAAGGTGATTCATTTCTACAAGAAGAAAATATCTGTATCTGGCAAACTGACTGCCATTGAAACTAGAAGTATAGGGATCATGCAGTTCATAAAGTACAAAAGATCAGTAAATTAGAACAAGATATAATAATTGTTAACGTAAACACAGACCTGAGAGACAAAGAGGATCACAGACTGAAAACAGTCAGGAATGCGTCAGAAATCCAGTCTAAATAATAATGGGGATATTAATATTTTCTATTCCCATAAAGAACAAAGATTTTCATCACAGAATGATAAAGTTAGGTTATCAAAAAATAAAAATACCTTTACTCGCACACTTCACTTGGGAAACAAAGTAGACATTTCTAGAACACAAGCTAATCTCATATCCTTAAAGGGACTGTCTGGTGTTCAAAATGCATCTTCCATTTGTTAACACATATTAATGTGCTTCTAAAGTACCTTAAATTGCATGCTGTACATTTTGCATTGCTTAAAATATAAAAAATGTACAGTTATATGAATTTGTGAAATTACAGCAGTTTGCACCAGGACTGCCCATACTAGCTGAGTAATGATAATATGTTACTTAAAATGAATAGAATATCCTGATTCACTAGTGATATCATCATACAATGTTAGACAGTGCTTATATAATAAAACCAAGAAACTAATGTACAAAAATAAATAAATGCTTTTAATAAATATTGTGTTTTAAAATAAATTGCACAGAAAAAAGAAATATACATACATTAGACAGACAATAATGCAGCATGCTATACATGACAGTTGTAGCCTTGACTGCCAGGCTGTATCTTACCATAAACAGAAACCACATGGCTCATATGTAGTGGGTAGAAAAGGCCAGAGCCATTTTATTTATTATAAACGTCATTGCATCCATAACATGTCATAACATAACATCAGATGTAAGTATACAGTAATAGGCAATGACAAGACCCACATATTAGCCTATATGTCATAATTTACACGTATCACATAATTAACATAATTAACCATAACTTTATTAAATTGTTAACAGAATAACATAGGAACCATTTCCTCCCCAGAGGTCCCAATATCCACCAAAACCAACTGCCAGACAGCACCTTCTGCCCAGCACACCATTAGGTTAAGAGCCCCCATCTTGGCTCAAAATCTCTCTGTTATCCAGTTTGGCTAGGGCTGCCTCCTGATTTTCAAGCCATAGACCTAAGAAGCAAGTTACAGCCCGGCTGTGACAATGTATGTTCCAAAGTTCCACCCCCCCTACAGTGCTGCATCTGAAACAGAGAAGACAAGTGGCACAAAACAGAAATACCAAATATGCAACAGATCATCCTAAGTTAGGGAGGCAGGGCAAAATTCTGTTAGGAACAAAAGTCTGAAGATTTCCTGTGAGTCCAGACATATATAAAATCTGTTCCCCACCCCCCAACTCCACCCCTGCAATTTTAACACCAAGAGCTACAGCCTTGCTACAGTACAAGCTGTCAAGGCCCTCCTACACCTAGGTATCTCCGTGGGCTGCATTAAAGATATAATGCATAAAAATATATGCCACTCTAAGTGGACAATATTTAAATATATGCAGCAGCGTTTGTATGTGTAAAAAGAGCTAAATAGCCACAAAAAGTAGGTAACAGAGTTATCTTTTGGTAAGTAATCACCTAAAAAAACAATAACAATAAACATACACACCTCCCTATAAATAGGTGTCTGACCTGGCCAGGTACTATCAGAGGCAATCAATGGCAGAACATACAGAAAAAAAGACTCCACACGGGACGCGTTTTGTGTCTTCTTCAGCCGACTGACGTCCAACTCTGCCACATTGGGCAAGGGGGAGGGGGGGTTTGTCTTTATAATCCTGTGAGAAACGGGAAAGGACTTTTTCAATAAACTTTATTACCAATGGACAAAAATGCTCTTAAATCTACACAAACATTGTATTGGGGGAAATTTCCCTAGAAAAACGAGCATTGTTCATAAAAACAACATAATCCACATTTCAATACATGAATAAAGGAAGACATATACAAGGACAAGGATATATATCTACAATGTGTATGGGCATACCAGTAAATGTTTTCAATGTGTATAAGTGAGTGAACGTTGCCATAGTGACGGACTGGACTTCAAACAGCTGGCATAGTGAGCCCACTGATGTCGCATGGCAGCGCTGACCATATCAATGCCAAAGAAAAAAAGAAAAAAAATCCCTTTAGATGTTTAATTAGTCTCCATGATTTTTTTTATATTTACAAACTTGTTTCCTTAAAAACATATACCTACATACACATCATTTTATCTATCTTATCTGGGGAAACATTTTTCGGGTATGTTTCCCACATACTAAGGAATTTCAGCCTATCGCCTTTGCAGGGACCAAGAAAAATATGCTCTATAGCAAATCCTTTAAATAATTTATCATTTTTTTCTATGTTTATCTTTAAAGTGTTTTGATAGTACGTGTTTTTCATAGCCTCTTCTTACATTATATCGATGTTCTGATAATCTTTTCTTGAAACACCTACTTGTCCTACCTACATACTGGAGGCCGAATGGGCACTCCAGCATGTATACAACAAACTGTGACATACAGGGGACATGTCTTTTGATCTCATGCCTAACCTCTGAGTCACTGAGCTTACAAAATATTCTAAGGCACACTGACCTAGATTACATTACCCACATCTATACCAGCCTTTTGTAATGCCCAAGAAATTGTTCTTCATCACATGATTCCCTTTAAGGTTATTTTTACACTTTTCAGACAAATCGGTAGGGGCAAGAATATTTTTTAGATTGTTGTTCTTTCTGCATAAAACTCTCCCTCTGATTTGTAGTATAGGCATTAGGATGGTGTCGTTTGTTAGAATGTGCTAATACTTATTTATAATCTTTTCTATCTCTTTTGTTTTAGCTGAATAGGTGGTGATAAGGCTTACCCCAAAATCAGTGTTGTGATTTTTTTTCCCTTTCACCATCTCCTCTATTGATGCCCTTTAACCTGTAAAACATTTTTCTCTAATCTGCAAAAAGTTTTTTCCCTGAAATGCCATGACCTTTGTCATATACTTTCTCTGACTTGGAATAGTGTATTCCTTCTATGGGATAAATATATTTATGACTCTAAAGAACGGTCCCTTTCCTTAACTTATAAAATAAAGTGTTCTAAAATGTTATATGCGTTGTATACATATATTTATTTTTTCTGACCCATAATAATTATTTATGAATGCTATGCATACCTAAAAAAAAAAAAATATCCCTAGAGGACCACAGACAGACATAACATGGGCTGGATGTGCTTGGGGGGACCAAGAGGGAGGGTTGAAACACTATATTTAGTCTCTCCCTGCCCCACGATCGCCGTGGAGCAGGGAGAGACTAAAGCTGTCAAAGCAGGCACCTGCTTTGAAAGCTATTTACATCCGGGCACTGTGATTGGCTGTCACAGTGCCCGGATGTTCTCGGTAGGGCTTCTCGGTATCGAGACACTTAGCCATGTCATTGGAACCGCAATCGCGGTATGCCAGCATGCATACCGTGATCAGACATGCAGGACATTCATCGGTCACGAAGGGGTTAAACAAAGTTTATTTTGGTTCTTTAATGAATTCTATTTAGAGCAGAAAGGAACCGCCATGGGGACAAGATTTGCTCCCGCTTATGCCACCCTCTTTATGGTAGATTGGGTGGACCATTATGTGTGGGGTGGGATTGGCTTGGGTGCAATCTTGGTCCTCTATCGGAGGTATATAGACAATATGCTCCTGATCTGGAAAGGGGAACAAGGTAAATTCTTACAACATCTTAATGATTACCATCTAAACATACAAGTCACTATTTATTACATATTTATAAGATTCAATTAGATCTGGTGATCTATATAGAAAGTGATATCATTGAAACAAAAACATTTAAAAAAAGTGGATTGTAGAATATTTACTGTCTCTCCTCTCATGCTGCTCTCAAAAAGAGACACAATAACAAATCTGGATAGACAAACTTTATTGTTTTTCAAAAATAAAGAGACTTCTGGTTTAGAGTTGAGCAGACACCTGGATGCTCGGGTTCGGCAGGTTCGACCGAACTTCGAAAAAATGTCCGGGTCCGTGCTCGATCTTGACCCCGAACCCCATTGAAGTACTATTTAGCACCCAAAACTATTAGAATTTTTCAAAGTGCGCTGTAAGCACAGTATTTGACGGTTCTATTTGACTCTCAGATGTAATACATGTAATGCTATTGCTATTCTATAAACTGAAATAGAGTCTCCATTCATAAGAATAGGTCAATTGACCTATTCTTATCAATGGGGACTCTATTTCGGTTTATAGAATAACAATAGCATTACATGTATTCCATAAACCGAAAGTCTATAAACCGAAAGACATTCGGTTTATAGACTTTCGTTTTATAGAATACATGTAATACTATTGCTATTCTATAAAAAGAAAGTCTATAAACCGAATGTCGTTCGGTTTATAGACTTTCGGTTTATAGAATAGCCAATAGCATTACATGTATTCCATAAACCGAAAGTCTATAAACCGAATGTCTTTCGGTTTATAGACTTTCGGACTTATAGAATACATGTAATGCTATTGGCTATTCTATAAACCGAAAGTCTATAAACCAAATGACTTTCGGTTTAAAGACTTTCGGTTTATAGCCGAACCTCGAACTCCAACCCGAACATACAGTGAAATGTCCGGGTTCAGGGTACGGACACAGTAATGTTTGGTACGAACCCGAACAGTGCGGTTCGGGTTCGCTCAACACTATTCAGGTTGCAATTGTTTTGAATTTTAATAGTATGGCCAGAATATTCTGTTGAAGGATAAAGTTTTGAAGTCCCTCCTATAGGAGAAACTGACAAAAATGTACCAAAAAATGACACAGCGAAAATATAGAGAGATTACACACTTTATTTAATCTTAACCAGGTTTTTTTCCCATGAAAAAGTGCTTATGATCAGCAGATCATACTTACAATCCAAGATTTAATTTTAATGACACTGAAACAGTGAAAAAGATCAAATTTCCTGACATGTAACAATAAAAATGTCATATACTTAGTGTAATGTCCTTGGGGTCTCTAGTATGTGCAGCGACGGCCTTTAGTGTTCCAGCTTCTTGTGCGGCCCACCCCCCTGGCACCCCCCTCTACTCTCTACCCTTATGTCTGTCTGTCTCCTCTCCCTCCTCATGCCTGTCTTTTTCCTGTCTCTCTCCATGTGTCTCTCTCCCTTCCCATGTTTGTCCCTTTCCTCTTCCTTTCTATGTCTGTCTCTCTCCACCCCCCCATTTTATTTCTCTCTCCCTTCCCAGGTATGTCTCTCCTCTCCCCACCTCCATGTCTGTCTGTCTCTCATCCTCCCCCCATATCTGTTATCTCTCCTCCCACTCATATTGATTATGTCTCCTTCCCCTCCCCATACCTCTTTCCATCTCCTCTCATTTCCCTCTCTAAATCTCTTAGCTCTCCTCCCCCCATTTCCTTCACATTCCCACCCTCATATATCTTTCCTTCTCCCTATATCTGCTCTCTCTGCCACTCCACCACATACCTGTTCTCTCTTTCCCTCCTCCCCATACCTGTTCTCTCTCGTCCTCCTCATCTATTTTCTTTCTCCCCATTTCTGTTCTCTCCCCTCTTCTCCGCCATCTCTGTTCTCTATCCCCCTCCTCCACATCTCAGTTCTCTCTCCCCTTATATGTTCTATCCCCTCCTCCCTATCTCTTTTCTCTCCCCTCCTCTGTTCTCCCTCCCCCTCCCATTTTTATTTGAAGCAGGCAGCATAAGCTCCGTGTTAACACACATGGAGCTCAGTAAGTGCTGCTCACACTCCCTGTGTGTAGTGATGATGCAGGGCATTGGAAATATGATACCCTGCATCATCACTACAGGTTTATAGGTTTACAGTTTCGGGCTATATCTAAAATAAAAAGGTATTGGACTGTATAAGACAAAAAAAAAGTGTAGTGGCTATATTGTTTAAACACTTTGCAATCTACATGTATAAATGCTGATTTTTATCTTTTTAATTTCCTTTAATTTTATATACAAGCATGAGAATGATTGAAATCAGGTGTTTCAATCAGACCCATTGCCAAAGTTGTATAAACTCAAGCACCTTGCCATGCAACCTGCATTTTTACGAAAAATGTGTCGTTGTGAAGAGCTCAGTGAATTCACGTAGGGTACTGTGATACAATGCCACCCTAGCAATAAGTCAGTTTGTGAAATATCATCCCTGCTAGATGTTGCATGGTCAACTATAAGAGGTATTATTGGAAGCATTTAGGAACAACAGCAACTAAGCCACAAAGGGAAAGATGAGATAAAGGCACAGAGCTGGGCCATGGAGTGGTGAGGAGTATGGTATGTAAAAGTCGGTAATGCTCTTCTTATTCCATGGCTGAAGAGTTCCAAACTTCCACTGACTTTAATATCAGCACAAAAACTGTGTGACAGGCAGCGCTGTATTTAGCGCAAGGCAAACAAGGCAAGTGCCTAGGGCGAAGCCGAACAGGCAGCATGGAGGACACCATCCTGCCTGCCACAAGCCACCAGGGAAAATGGTAAGTCCTGCAAATTTGCAGGGGCATATTAATGGCAAAATAATACTGGATTATTATTGGGTAAATTGGCTGGGGCTTATTAATGGCAAGATAATATTGGCAAATTTTCTGGGGAATATTAATGGCAAAATAATAGTGGCATATTATTGTGCAAATTGGCTGGGGCATAATAAATGTCAAAATAATACTGGCATATTATTAGGCAAATTGGCTGGGGCATATTAAATGGAAAAATAATACTGGCATATTATTGGGAAAATTGGCTGGGGCATATTAATGGCAAAATAATATTGGCATATTATTGGGCAAATTGGCTGTGGCTTATTATTGCAAAATAATACTGGCATATTATTTGGAAAATTGGCCTCCACATATTAAATGGCAAAATAATACTGGCATATTATTGGCCAAATTGGCTGGCGCATATTAAATGAAAAAATAACACTGCTATATTTTTGGGCAAGTTGGCAGGGGCATATTAAATGGCAAAATAATACTGGCATTTTATTGGGTAAATTGGCTAGGGCTTATTAATGGCAAAATAATACTGGCAAATTGTGCAAAAAAGAGAAAGTGTAAAGGTATACTGGCGCTTATCCTAATATATACAAGCTGCAAACTGTCTGGCAACTACCCCTAGTGCCCAAAATATATTAACAATGAATGACAAAAAAAAGTGCTGTACAAGGTGCAAAGTGACAAAATATATTGCAATATGACAGACAGATCTACTGGATAAGGGGCAGATATATTGCAATGTGACAAATGAAGTTATAAAAAAATAACTCACATAATGGTCATACAGAGTAAGATGCAGCTTTCATATCCTCATGGATATAATGCCTAATAATCTCCAAACAAATAAGAGGATATTAGGGTAAGCATAACATGAATTTAATAAGAGGTACAAAATATCTGGTATAACTTGAATTCGATCCAAAACGAAATCTGCACGCAATAGAATTTTTCTCAGATAAGCTAAGCTAAGCTTGGCACTGTCTATCTGGGGTCTGAGAAAAATCTAATTATACAGTAGATCTGTCTGTCATATTGCAATATATTTTGTCACTTTGCACCTTGTACATCACTTTAGCGCACTGTCACTTTTGTTTGTCAATACTGCCAAATTGCCTGGGGCATATTAATGGCAAAATAATAGTGGCATATTATTGTGCAAATTGGCTGGGGCATATTAAATGGCAAAATAATAATTCTGTGTTGCAATTTTTTTTTACGCAGGTGAACCCTTTCAGTGCTGTAGGTAGTGCTTTGCTTTCTTGTTTATTTCTTATGCTTTTTCCTGTCTGCTTTAATTCCTGTCCTGTTCCTTGTTTCCTTGTCTGGCCACAGTGTGGCACCCTTCACTTGTTTGGTGCTTGCCCAGTTGACCCCCGAGTGGCACCTGCGCCTATCTTAGTAATCCAGCCATTGAGCTATTTTCTGATAGAATCAACACTGACCATTAATTTACTGCTAACACCAGTTTTTACATGAAAGGGGTCCATTGAATCTAAGCCAATATATTTTCTGTGAATTTGTGGTATCTCCTGTTTATGATAACACATGTGGCTTGATATGCAAATTTCAAGTGCAAGAAGCAGCCTAGAATGATGTATGTGTGCCTGGGCAAGTTCTTTTTGTACAATTTTGGTGCTGGGACATGTCCTGTGTGTGCTCTCTGGGTGCAGTGCAGCAGTTGTTGTAATCTAGGTACTCGGGCAAGTCCTGTGGGTACAATTTATGTGCTGAGCAAGTCCTTCATTTGCAAACTGAGTAATGGGCAAGTCCTGTGGATGTAATCTTGGTGCTTGGGTATGTATTTGTGACATGTATGTGTGTGTGCATGTGACATTGCGTGTGTGACTTTGTGTGACATACATTAGGATGAGATCAGTAAAGGGTGGAGAAATCTGCTATCAGGCAATTAGTTAATCAAGCTCAATGTGTCATATATTGGAAACCCCATAGGTAGTGAAATCCATTCATTTTCCAGTTATACAAAAATGTATTTTTGATCTTCAAAAAAAAAACAAAACAAGAAAATCCTCCTGTTTTTAGGCTCCATTAGGTAAAAGATGATTGCAGTACAGAGCTGCGAGTGACAAGTTTAAGCCATGGGCCAGAAATAATTCAGTGCTGATAGGAAGCATGGATACTGTCAAATTTTAACTATAATAACATGCTGTCAGAATGATGACAGGATTGCTGTGAAATAAAGACAGCCTCGTTTCCATGTACTGTTCAAGGTGATGTTTCCACTGATGATGAATAAACGCCTCTGCATCAGTGTAATGTAAAACAATATATTGCATTAACATGGCTCCACAGAAACTTAATCTGTTCACCCTTAGGGTCCATTAGTACCATTAAGCAACACATTTATGTCTAATGAGTTTATGTTCAATGGAAACCCATTTTGTTATTTGCTAACCTTTTTCCAAATATTGATATAATTTGGGCCGATATGCCTGTTATTATAATACCTTGCCACTGTGTTAATCACACACATGATCTGGATTTAGGTGCAATGTACCTGAGCTAGTCCATTTTAGAGAGTCCATGACAGACACGATGTCCAGTATCACAGCCATAGTAAGCCATTTTGCACCAGCTGTTGAGGATTGGATTTACCATTTTATTTAGCAAGTTTAACTCTCGCATAGAAATATTGATCTAGTGGAGGTCCCATAAATTATTTCTGGCCCAGTGACCTTTATTATCTTGTTCTTCCCTGATCTGGACACTTTTTTAACCCCTTGGCACAATAGGATTTAAATATACGTTCTGTGTTTCCTACAGTTTGTGCAATTGGGTGTATATATATGTCCTGTGTTAAAACAAGTGGAGGATGGGGTCAATGATTGTTTAATCGAGGCATTAAACAACACTTGATGGTGAGTAGAGTTGAGCGGACACCTGGATGTTCAGGTTTGGCAGGTTCGGCCGAACTTCGAAAAAATGTCCGGGTCCATGCTCGAACTTGACCCCGAAGTTGACCCCGAACCCCATTGAAGTCAATGGGGACACAAACTTTTGGCCACTAAAATGCCTCTAAAAAAGTCCTGGAAAGGGCTAGAGGGCTGTAAAATGAAGTAAAATGTGGGTAAGAGTAGGACAAGTGCCCTGCAAGCAAATGTGGATAGGGAAATAACTTAAAATAACGTAAAATACATACAAATTACAAATACAGCCGAGCCATAAAATAGCACTAGATGGAATCTTTCATTTTAGTTTTGGAAGAACATAAATCTAAATCTAAAGCATGGCTGCCAGGAGGATCAACAGAATTATCCATTTGAGAGAGGGTTGGAGTGCAGGGTATTCTCTTTCAGTTTATACTAAGTGACCCATAGGTTGAGGAGGCGGTGACCGTGGCGGTGTAGGTGGAAGCAGAGCTGGATGAGGAGGAGGTAGCAATAATTTTTCAAAGTGAGCTGTAAGCACAGTATTAGACTGTTCTATTTGACTCTCAGATTTGAAGTGCACCGCAAGACGCAAATGTACTATTTAACACCAACAAATTGCAGTATTTAAAAATGCCTAGATGTTGCCCACTGAGCTAACAGAACAGGATTAAAGTCATGTGCCTGGCACACATGCAGTTGCAAGTGTACTGCACTCTGTGGCACTGGGCTCAGGGCAGGGTCCAAATATGTAGTATAGCACACACTAAAATAATAACTGTAATTTGAATAATCGCTGTCGGATTATGCCCCTCAATATGCCAGGATTATGCCCCTCAATATGCCAGGATTATGCCTCTTAATATGCCAGGACTTAGCCACTCAATATGCCAGGATTTTCCCACACAATATGACAAGATTTTGCCCCTCAATATACCAGGATTATGCCCCTCAATATGCCATGATTATGCCCCACAATATGCCAGGATTATGCCTCTCAATATGCCAGGATTTAGCCACCCAATATGCCAGGATTATTATGCCACTCAATATGCCAGGATTTTCCCACACAGTATGCCAGGATTATGCCCCTAAATATGTCAGGATTATGCCTCTCAATGTGCCAGGATTTAGCCACCCTCTTCCTCCCCCCTTCCCCCTTACTTACCTCCTCGCTGCTGCTCTGTCTTCCGGTGCTGCAGGTCCATGGCTGTGAGGAAGGCAATTGTGCGTTCCTATCCAGCCAATGCGCATTCAATAAAGTTTGTTTAAAAAAAAAAGTTTAAACAAACTTTATTGAATCCGCATCGGCTTGAGGGTAGTGCACAACGCCTCCCTCACAGCCACGGACCTGCAGCACCAGACCTGCAGCACCTGTGGCACTTATTAATAAGTGCAGGAATAAACAAGTGCTGCTTTATTATCTCTTCTAAATATGCATACATGTACAATGATTGTAAATTGTATTTAACAGTACTAAGTATATACATTTATATATTTGTATATCCATTTCAAATATGCAGGCTGGTCAAAAAATTTCCATCCACAATAGAATGATCCTTGAGGACAATGCAGGTTTATAAATACATATTTGCTTTGTGAGCAGGTTTTGCACTCACACCCACCATCTCCAAAAGAAGACTCTGCTCAAGAGGAGGCAATCTTCCAGAAGCTTGCTTGGAGCACATCTGGGACAATTGTGGTAATTAGTTCCAATGTTCTTTGACCTGTGAGTTTAGGCATAGACAACTGCATCACATGTTATCGAATTTTTTTGCACATGTAATTATAAAGCACTAAATCCATGTAAGCATGTTATATTAACTAAGAATCCTGGACATACATGTCAATTTGTTATTTCTTCCCATTTATTCTATCATGTTTGTAAGTGTTTCGATCACTTGACCAATTACCACACTGGGTGAGTAGATGGTGCTAGCGTTTCAGAAAAAGATAGTAGTAGTGGTACAAATGTACGATGTTAGATAGGTAGAGTAAAAATTTACAATTTAATAAGGTAAACAGTAAGTACAATAAAATACAAAGAATAAAATCAAGTACATATAAAATATATTGAAAACTGTGGTGTTAAAAACACAGGATTGGAGCCCTGACTCGTTTTGCCGTCAGGCTTTTTCAGAGTCTCCACTCCCTTGTAATATGGTATTAAATAGTTGCAGAACAAATTGATTTGCAAGGAACAGTAAGAGGATGCGGCTGCAGGAAAAAAAAATCAAAAAAAAATCACCGTAACTGGAGGTGACGTTACGTCACATCCGGATCCGGTAACTGTTTCCCTCCTCCGCAGGAGGACACTGCGCGAGACGTCTGGGGACACAGCAGCTGGAGGTAAGTGATGGGGAAGCGGGGGAGGAGGGAGGTATAACGAGCACTGGAATGGCACACTATTCCTGGGCATCTGACTGGCACAATATTCCTGGGCTCTGACTGGCATAATATTACTGGGCATCTGACTGGCACAATATTCCTGGGCATCTGACTGGAATAATATTCCTGGGCTCTGACTGGCATAATATTACTGGGCATCTGAATGGCAACATATTCCTGGGCTCTGACTGGCATAATATTCATGGGCATCTGACTGGCACAATATTCCTGGGCATCTGACTGGCATAATATAACTGGGCATCTGAATGGCAAAATATTCCTGGGCTCTGACTGGCATAATATTCCTGGGCATCTGACTGGCATAATATTACTGGGCATCTGAATGGCAAAATATTCCGTTATAAATTCATCTTTATTACAGTTTTAATTCATTTTATACAATATTAGGCAAAGAAAATTAACCAATGACAATATCATCCATCTATGTCATTCTCGAGATGTTAATACTCCCCTGGGGGCAGATTGTTCTTAATCAACAACATCAGTATAGAGCATTCAGATCACTCAGGGGACTAGTATGCTCATTACCCCGAGACCCTTCCTCCGGTAGCCTTGGCAATGTCTGCAGCTAACCCAGGAGGGATACGGGCTGCACCTGATCATCTGTCTCCCATGGATTTTCCACTAGTTATATGCTGTTTTGTCCGCCCATCTCAGAGGCATCTCTGTCATACAACCATTCGTCCTCAACTTCCATACTCATTCTGTCCCCTCTCCCCCGGGGCGGGGGCGCCGACCCCCGACCTCCACCGTTTTGACTGTTTGTTATTTTCTTATTCCTAACTCACTGGGACTCTAGCAGACTTATTCCAAGTAGTCCAGATTTTATTGTATTGTTCTCTTGTTTTTTTGTCCCTTCTACAAAAGTATCTTTCTCCCCCGGCCTGGATATCTAACTGACTTTCAATTTCTGACCATGATGGAACATCGGATCTTCGCCAATATCTGGCCTGAATGGCAAAATATTCCTGGGCTCTGACTGGCATAATATTACTGGGCTCTGACTGGAATAATATTCCTGGGAATCTGAATGTCATAATATTCCTGGGCATCTAACTGGCATAATATTCCTGGGCTCTGACTGGCATAATTTTCCTGGGCATATGACTGGCAAAATATTCCTGGGCTCTGACTGGCATAATATTCCTGGGCATCTGACTGGCATAATTTTCCTGGGCATATGACTGGCAAAATATTCCTGGGCTCTGACTGGCATAATATTCCTGGGCATCTGACTGGCATAATATTCCTAGGCATCTGACTGGCATAATATTCCTGGGCTCTGACTGGCATAATATTCCTGGGCATCTGACTGGCTTACTATTCCTGGGCATCTGACTGGCATAATATTCCTGGGCATCTGACTGGCATAATATTACTGGGCTCTGACTGGCACACTATTCCCATTGAAATACTGGTAAGTTTGTTGATTTAACTTTACTTCATTTTAAATATTGTATTTGTTCCCGTTTTGTTCAAAATAAGATATATGCAGTGTGCATAGGAATTTGTTCATAGTTTTCATTTTTACTATAGTCTGGCCCTTCAACGGTCTGAGGGACAGTGAACTGGCCCCCTGTTAAAAAAGTTTGAGGACCCCTGCTTTAGCTGAAACCCATTGTAAACTGGTCCATAAGTGTTACTATGTCCCGGTGAGATTGGCTCGCATTTACCCCTCCTCTTCCCCAATATGCTGGTGTTGTAGGAGCAGTAGCAGAACATTTCTACATAGATGGTGGGGATGTGCAGACATCCATAACATGTTGCTTAAATCCTTTGATTTTATTGAAAGAATCATAGGAGTTAAATTACCAAGAACTCCACAGGTTGCCTCATTGCATTTAAACTGGTCAAAACTCCCCTGGACTACCACAAGTTTGTCTACCATTGGTTTATTGCTTTAAAAGTGGAAACAACACGGGCCCGTCACCTGGGACTGTCAGGAAGAACATTTTGATTCAGGCAAACATGAAAAGGGATTTAAGTAGATCATTCCTGAATTCACCCAAAAAAAATCTTATGTGGGATTTGTGGCTCAAACAAATGGAGGGTTCTCCATAAAACTCACCAGCTAATTTGGCAGCGATCCACCTTGCGGACGGTCCATTCTTCTCCTCCGCTTCCTCGGTATCCCTCCCCCTCACCGGTTCTTATGATGTCTATGCCTATGGTATTGTTATTGTCCTGATGCACGGAATAAATGTATTTTTAATCAAACATAAATAAAAAGAATAGGAAAAAAATAAAGTATATGTTGCTTTGTTATTATTTTTCCCATAATGCATAACTTTATATTTGTCTATATTGAACCTCATTTGTCACTTAATTGCCCAGTTCTCCACTCTGTCCAAATCTTCCTGTAAAGAACAAACATCAAGGTTAGTGTGTATTATCTTACCTAATTTTGTGTCATCAGCAAACACTGAGACATGGCTATCTTTTAGCCAATTTTTAATCCCAATACATACATTTGCTCCCAACTCAAACCTATTTCTCTAAATGTATAGAGTAATCTTTTGTGTGCAACTGTATCAAATGCTTTGGCAAAGTCTAAATAGATCACATCAACTGCCACACCTAGAGCTATATTTTTACCGTCTTTTTTAGAGAATGTTATTAAGTTTGTTTGACAAGACCTGTCTTTCACAAAACCATGTTGACTTTTACTAATTATATTCTGATTCAAGATGTATTCTAGAGTGTATACCTTTAGCAATCTTTCAAAATTTCCCTTTTACAGATGTCAAGCTCACTGGCCGGTAATTACCCGGTGGAGATTTTGAACCCTTTTTAAAAAATGGAATGACATCCGCCTTTCGCCAGTCTGTTGGCACTATTCCTGAACTGAAAGAATCCCTTAATGTCAAAAGAGTGGTCTGATTAGAATTATGCTTAACTCTCTAAGGACACTTTGGTGTATAGCATCTGGCCTTGGGGCCTTGTCTATCTTAACAGAGTTTAATTGCTTAAGCACTTTTTCAGCCAATCCCATGTTTGCTGTGAATGTTCCATAACTTCCGGTAGCAGGGGCTCATCCATTGGTTCTTCCTTAGAATAAACAGCAGAAAAAAAAGTATTTAAAATCTCTGCTTTCTCTCTGTGCTCACTAACCAAATTTCACATTTGGGATAACAAGGGCCTAACATTTTTTGCCTTTAGCTTTTTTCCATTTATATACTTATTAACATTTTTGGGGTTAGTTTTATTCTCCTTAGCATTCCTTTTCTCAATTTCCAATTTAGCAATTTTCATTGCCTTTTTGAAGGCTTTGATGGCATCTTTGCACTCTATAAATGATAATGCTGATCCCTTGCTTTTATTATGTTTGAATGCCATTTTCTTATTTTGTATTTCCTGTTTCATGTTACTGGTAAGCCACATTGGTTTTGATTTGTGTATTTTGTACTTATTTCCCAAAGGTATATATTGGGATGTGTACTTTTGTAATGTGTGCTTAAAGGAATTCCAGTTGTCTTCTGTGTTTAGTCCAGAAAACAATCCTTCCCAGTCTACATATTCAATCAATGCCCTTAGTCCATCAAAATTGAAGTGTCTTGGTGGAGTGGTTACCAATTAGATTTTTTGCATTACTCTCAAACAAAACCATGTTATAGTCAATATTCCCCAAGTGCTCTTTTTACTTGAGATAAGCACCTCATTGTTTGTTATTACCAAATCAAGACACGAATGCCAAGTAGACAAATAAAGTTATTTCTTATGGGAAAATAGTAACCATGCAATTAGGAATTAGGAATAATTGTAGACAACAGACTTGGCGACACACTGCCAAGTGAAGGGGTGCTATAAAATACAATAGATGCCTTCAAAAAAGGTCTAGATATGTTTTTTTTTTTTTTAGAAAAGCAGGACATACAGGGCTATATTAAAAGAATAAACATTAATAATAGAGCTTCTTGATCCAAGGAGAAATCTGATTGCCTTTTGGAGTCAAGATGGAATTTCCCCCCAAAAATGGAAAATCAAAAAAGCTTATTTAGGGTTTTGTTTGCATTCTTTTGGATCAAAAGCAGGAATGATAGGTAGAAGGGTTGCTCTTGATGGACTTAACAATGGAAAATCCTTTTAATAAACAAACTGAGGAACTGATATGCAAAAAGGAAGAATCTATGAAGGAAATCATAAATACATTTACTTGATTTCATGTTCATGTGTTGCTGATGATTATTGGAAGTAATGTATGTGAGAAACCAGAAGGTGGCAGGTTAAAATAAGTTGATTCAGTCATTGTATTAAAAAATGGGATCTGACTTAAAGTAACAAAACATCGTAACCCGTGGGGGACTATGGATCCGGCACCACTTTTGTCTGTCTATTTGCGTTTGTTCTTTGTGTTTTTTATTCTCTTTGTCTAAGGTTTTGTGGCAGCACTAAGTCGCAATTTTAATTCGATGTATTTAAACTTTTCCACTTAAGTAATTGTGATTTGGAATTGGATGGTGGTGTGAGGGTCACCCCCTCACAAAAAAATTTCAATGTTGTCTGCTCTTTTGATATTTTCATATAAAAACAAAATGGGATCTGGTCCCTATGGCTAAAACTGTGGGACCGGGGGGATGGATAATGGCACTAGGCAGGGAAGCCCTCTTGTACCCCGGTTGTTCATACTGACCCGGGAGCCATTTGCGCCGAGGATAAGACAAAATGGAAATATTACTGGGATAAAAATAGGAGAAAAGTAATATAAACTGTGTCTATATACTGGTGATGTGGTACTAACTTTGACTGAACATGAAAATACCCTAAAGAACTTTATACAAGAAATTGAGACTTATTCCAGAGCAGCAAATTACAAATGAAACATAACAAAATCACGAGCACTAATGATAAATATAGATTATAAAATAATTTAAACACTACAACACTTCCTAGGAATAAGAATTACCCCCAAATTCCAGAAATGATGAAGGAAAACTTTGATACCTTATACAGGGACACTGTAAATAAATTAACAAAAAACTGGCATAACCTAGAGATATTGTGAATGGGGTGATTAAATGTGTTAAAATCTTTGGCTATATCTCTTTAGGATGCTTCCATTACCAATTTCGAAAACTAAGATTCAAAACGTGCAAAAGATATTTCACACCTACATCTGGGCTAGGAAGAAACCCCAAATTAATAAAGTACAGATGATGAAACAAACTAAAGAAGGATGATTAGGAATTCTAAACCTTAATTAATACCATGACTCTAGCAGACTCTATCATATTAACAAATGCAATATGACTGCTATCCTGTGGACAAACTCTCCGAATAAGAACAATATATAAAAATAGGTCCCTTTTCATCTGGAATCCCTACTAAATCATTGGGAAAGATTTGAAAAATCCCCACTGGAAGTTTTACAGGATATCATAGGTGACATCAACTTCAAAAATTGGGGCTCAGTATGTCGGATATAGTGCCAAATGGTTTAGTAAAACCTTTTTCCCAACTCCAGAAAGAACTTCCGTCTAAAGAGATTTTTTCATTCTTAAGAATTAAAAATGTTGTAAATAGTATGAAGATCCTGGACAAAAGTGCTCCGGGAGTGGAGAGAGATATCATGGCCTTGTTTGTTACACTAAGCAGAGATAAAATCTTACCCAGAATATATAACATGCTGGTCCTCAATTAAACAAATTTAAAAGCAAAGGCATGGACAGCCTGGGAAAGAGATGTAGGAAAGTTAATAATGGACAAACAATGGTACACATCAATTAAGGAATCTAGAAGATTGATAAAACATCTCAATATCATAGAGCTATAAAATCTATATACAGGTGGCATTTAGTCCCCTTAATAATGAATAAAGTGAACAAGAGTAATCCATCTGAATGCTGGAGATGTAACCTGGAGATAAAAGATCTTAAACACGTATGGTGGGATTGTTCTACTTTAAGAGGTCTGTGGAGCAGAGTATTCAGCGAGATGTCAAAAATATTTAACGACCCTATTGACGTTTCAATAGAATTTGCTCTCTTCCACTTACAAGAGAACAACCTATACTTTAACAAAACCTACCTGATTATACATATCTTAATGGCAACCAAGATGATAATTTCTAGTAACTGGAATCAAACAGAAGATATCACCTGGGACCAAGTAGCAAACCAGATCACATATCAACATAACATAACAGTTCCATGCAAAAGGTTACTCTGCAAATGGGGAGAAATAGGTTTGGGGGCAAAGGTATGTATTTGGATTGAAATTTGGCTAAAAGATAGAAAGCAGAGGGTTGTTGTAAATGGAAAATGCTAAAATTGGACCAGGGTATTAAGAGAAGTACCTCAGGGGTCTGTTTTGGGACCTCTTCTTTTTAATTTGTTTATTGATTGTTGATGTCCCATGTTGTGCTGAGATCCATGTCTCAGTGTTTGCTGATGACACAAAAATTATGTAAGGTAATAAAGACTAATCTTGATGTTTTTCTTTACAGGAAGATTTGGACAGGGTGAGGGACTGGGCAATTAAGTGGAAAATGAGGTTCAATATAGACAAATGTAAAGCAACATATAGTTTAAATTATATTTTCTTTGGAAAAATTACTAATGAAAAGCATCTAGGAATAATTGTTGATGACAGACTTGGCAACAGTGCCCAATGCCAGTCAGCAGCTGCAAGGGCCAATACGATATTAGCATGTATAAAACGAGGTATAGATTCACGGGAGGAGGATATCATCATGCCTTTTTACAATTCAATGGTAAGATCTCATCTTGAATATGCAGTACAATTCTGGGCACCAGTCGTCAAAAAGGATATGAACAAACTAGAAAAAGTGCAAAGGAGAGCTACAAAATTAATAAGGGGATTGGAGGATCTTAGTTATGAAGAGAGACTTAAAAACTTGCATTTATATACGTTAGAAAAAAGGCATCTCAGAGGGGATATGATAACATTATGTAAATATGTGCAGGGCCAATATAAAGAGCTCTCCAGTGACCTGTTCATTAACATAAATGTACAAAGAACTAGAGGTCACCCCCTGAGACTGGAAGAGCAAAGATTTCATAGACAGCAAAGGAAGGGATTCTTTACGGTAAGGACAATAAAGTTATGGAACTCACTGCCAAGAGAGGTAGTGCTATCAACCACAATAAATGCATTTAAAATTTAATGGTCTGGATATGTTTTTATAAAATCAGAATATACCGGGCTATTAATAATAGAATAAGCATTAATAATAGAGCTTATTGATCCAAGGAGAAATCTGAGTGCCCTTTGGAGTCAAAAAGGATTTTTCCCCAAAGAAGGCAAAATTCGAAATAGCTTCCTTAGGGGTTTTTGCCTTCTTTTGGATCAAAAGCTAGAATGATAAGTCGAAGGGTTGAACTTGATGGACAATTCCAGACTTCCAGAATGAACTCCACAGCTCTACGCCACCCCCTAGAAATGTTTTGTTTGTGTAAATTGTCAAAATACATGTTTTGGTTCGGTTTTTGTTTATTCAGATGCTATTATGAAGCCGCTCTGAGTTTACAGAAATGAAATGTTGTAAAATTATTGTATACTCAGTATACAAGCACTGCTATTTTATTCCTGTTGGAATTGTCTGTGTGATCTATAATCATTTATCAAAACACTTTTTTAATAACACATGATAAGAGAGATCTGTTTTTGTATATGTAAGAAAACAATAAATATTTATATATATATATATATATATATATATATATATATATATATATATATAAATATATATATATATAGGATCGCTATTGATAACAGGATCATTTTATTCAATGGACAATATGGGGATATGAACACATTTGCTCAGAGCTCCCATTATTATACACCACAATTCCCTGCAATTTTTTTTTTGAAATACAAATACTTTCTGCAGTTGTATTCCAGGTATAGCTCAAACTTGTCTTGGTTCTTAGCTGAGGAAGCAGTAAACTTCAGTTAAATACATACAACATTTCCTAAGTATAATGCAAAAATATATTCTGTTTCCCAGCAACGTTCGACATGGTGTTGAGTGTTCAAAGTTAACCTTAACACCAAAAATATTCTCCTTGCACTTTCAAAGCATGCACTTACTTCCAGGAATGCACATTGCAGATACAATAAGCATGTTCAGTTTATTGTTTACTGACTACCATTTATGACAAGCAGCTAATACTGCACTGCCATCGTACAGATGAAGCAAGAAACTGTCTCTTCCCTCTGAGTTTCACTGCATGCAAACTCAGTGGTGTATCTTGATTTTGTGCTGCCCTAGGCAGACAAAATCCGGGCACCCCCCTACCCAAGCTGCACACCCACGTTACACACCTAAGACATGCCCCATCATTCAGACTCACATCAAGCTCACACTCCCATCACACTCAGTCACACACGCCTACTCCCATCACGCACACTCTGACTCCCATCACACTCAGTCACACACACTGTCTCCCATCACACACACTCTGACTCCCATCATACTCAGTCACAAACACTGTCTCCCATCACACACACACTCTGACTCCCATCACACTCAGCCACACACACTGTCTCCCATCACACACACTCTGACTCCCATCACACTCAGTCACACACACTGTCTCCCATCACACACACTCTGACTCCCATCACACTCAGCCACACACACTGTCTCCCATCACACACACTCTGACTCCCATCACACTCAGTCACACACGCCTACTCCCATCACGCACACTGACTCCCATCACACTCAGTCACACACACTGTCTCCCATCACACACACTCTGACTCCCATCACACTCAGTCACACACACTGTCTCCCATCACACACACTCTGACTCCCATCATACTCAGTCACACACACTGTCTCCCATCACACACACTCTGACTCCCATCACACTCAGCCACACACACTGTCTCCCATCACACACACTCTGACTCCCATCACACTCAGTCACTCACACACACACACAGTCTCCCATCAGCACTTACCTTTCCCTGGCAGGCAGGCAGCATGGTCCCTCCATGCTGCCTGTTCGGCTTCCCGGCGATTGTGCCGACAGGTCACGTGACCGGGCGCGCGTATGACGTCAGCGCGCCCGTCACGTGACTGTCGGCACTTCCGTGTCGGCATACTGCACGGGGAGCCGAACAGGCAGCACGGAGGTTTCTCTGTGCTGCCTGTTCGACTCCCCGTGCAGCCTGGCAGGCAGAGCGTTGGTGAGGGGGGGATCTTCCGATCCCCTATCACCTCCGTCTCTGCCTGCAAGCGCGGTGGGGTTTTTTTTTTTTTTTTAAAGGGCCGGATTTATTTTTCTTTTTAATTTTTTTTTATTTTTAATTTTTTTATTTATTTTTTTTTTTTTTTCCAGTGCTGGGGGGCGCTGCCGCCCCCCAAAATTTGCCGCCATAGGCATCCGCCTAGGATGCCTCGCGGTAAATACAGCACTGTGCAAACTGTATGGTAGTGAATCACACTTTGGTATTCCAACCTGGCTATATCCTGTAACAGCAGGATTTCTCACTGCTTTTAAGACCTGAGTCATTTGAGGCTCTGTTGGAGCCAATCTGTCCTTAATTAAGTCTTGCTGCTTTTTTTAAACAATAAAATTGTGAACATTTCAGATATACACCTGCAGCTGTGCACATAATTTGACGAGTTTTGGTTCTCAGGGGAACATTTTTTTTGCCATGTTTCAAACTACAGTAATTGTGAAATGTTGTTTGAGTCCTACCTTCATAACAGAGATGGGTGATGAGAAAAAAGACTTTGATTTAAATATACATTTTTACATCTGATGTTTTTTTTTAATTCTAATATCTAGTGAGGAGAATAAACAATACCGTGACACTATTTGATGTGAAATATCAATTTGATACCAAAAAAAAATCAGCGTTACACTAAAGTTGTGGATTATACCACCACATTATTAAGTGTAATAAATAAATACGTATATTTTCAGATTGTGCTCCTCTTGTCATCTTTTCAAAAATACTCTCATGTATTTATGCAAAAAAGAAAACAAGGAGATTTCAAAGTATAAAACAATAATTGAAAAATAAATCAGTGTCTACTCCCTGGTATTTTACTAGTTTTGGGTGAGAAGTCCATCTACTAATTGGTCAACCTCGCAAGAGACCCATATTGGAACCAAGGTAAGAAAAGTCCATATGCAGCCCTATAATGTCCTCAAGAGAAAGGATGCACTGAGTAATAGGCATTAATAAAAAAGCAAACACATTTATCACAAAGAAGATAGAACTGCTTACATATAAAATAACAATGTTGTTCAAAGGGATGACTAAAAGCATGAACAAGCAAGTTAGTCCTGTTTGGCTTCCTACACCTCTTCCGCACTGTCCACATCCTGGCTGGGCATGTTTGAGTAATCTAATGCTGAGACACTAGATGTTGGGCCCAGTTGCTTTCCTTGGTTGCTTCAACAATACACATTACTCTGAATAAATGTAACTTTTTGACAAGTTGAGCTTTAAAATGTATAAAGATATCCAGTACAGTATATCATAGCCACTAAGACTGATAGCTACTTATTGCAGCAAGTGTAAGATTTTATTGTGTTTTTATTTGTTTTGTATTAAACATTTATACTTAAATCCCTGCCTTCTCTTCCCCTGTGTGACATCTCTGGAGCTGTGTTTAAGGACAATACTGGGTGTTTTCTTCCATCTACCTGATTGCGGTCTCCCTGATGCTATTATTCCTGAGCAGATTACTGCTCAGGTACATGTGAGTGGACATTTCATATACTTTTTTGGAGTGTTTTTTCACACTGTCCTGACATACTTCACCATATATTGTTTATGTTTATTTTTTCCCTTTATATAACATGTGTAAGCGACCACCTTACTGAAAAGGGTAATTTGTTTTCATTTCTCTACTTTAGTCACCATATTTTTGGCATTTTGGGGGTATATTCACTTAATACTTGGTTTTACAAACCGTTGTCTGGACTTTTTGTGGGACAGTGTCGATTTTGGGGCTCTGTATCATCCAGCTCTACCTCTGACCCACTTTCCGGGACAGAGGTAGAACTCAACAGGGCAGCAATATTGCAGTGGTCCTCATCCCATACTACGTATGTGCATAATTATGCTCATGCACAGAAGCCCTATCAGTTTGAGTGACCCCCCAATTAGGGGGACAAATTAAAAAATTTACTTTTTCTTTAACAAGAATCAACTGGCTTGTGTTAATATGACTGTGTGTGTGTGTGTGTGTATGACTGTCTCTGAGTGTGTGTGACTGTCTCTGTGTATGTGTGTGTGTGTGTGACTGTCTGTGTGTGTGAATGTCTCTTTGTATGTGTGTGACCGTCTAACTGCATAAGCAGTGGACTGATCTAAGAATGTCTGACTGAACTGAACTTTTCAGTTTCTCATAGACTGGTTAATTTACTGTGGTTTATTAATTCTATACATTCGCAGTATAAAAAAACATAAACAATTCTGTAAAGTTCTGAAAGTGGAGAAATCAGCAGAAACAATCAATTCCATTAAAAAAACAGAGATTACTATCTGACATATACAATTTCTTTCACCCCATGAATGTGAACACTTGGGTAGACATGCGTACCTGTCTTAAAGTGGACTGGTCATCACTAATTCTATTTGCACCATTATACAGCTTATGCTTTACAGGAAGCTTACAAGAAAGATGAGACAGAGGAAATATGATAGAAACATTTAAATACATAAAGGGAATCAACAAGGTAAAGGAGGAGAGTATATTTAAAAGAAGAAAAAAAAACACACAACAAGAGGACATAGTCTTAAATTAGAGGGTAACGAGTAAAGGTTTAAAAGCAATATCATGAAGTGTTACTTTACTGAAAGGGCAATGTATAAATGGAATAGCCTTCCAGCAGATGTGGTAGGGGGTCAATACATGAGTTTAACCATGGGATAGGCATAAGGCTTTCCTAGATATAAAATAAGGAGAAGGGACTAATTAAAGTATTCAGATATTGTTTTAGGCAGAATTGGCAGACTAGATGGGCCAAATGTAGGGTTGCCATCCAGCAGACCAATAAAAAATTAGCTTAAGGACAAATTTTAAGTCTATGGACACAGTAGCAAAAAATTTATTTTTTTAACCCTAGTCAAATGCTTTTTATCTGTTGATAATCTTAAATGTACTTTTTCCCCCCCAGGACTAACATGGTATCATCCTTTTAGCTATTACAGCATAAGAGGCAGTCAATTTGTTTTAGTAATCCACAAAAGAAAAAACAGGTTCTTGTAAAATCTCTTTGTATCAGATACATTTGATTAACACGTTTGTTGTTTTTATTTTACCCATTTACCTAGTCTCTTAAATTTTCTACATTTTCTTTTCTACCTTTCTCATTTGAATACAATAAACTGGCATGTTTTACTCAACAACAAAAAACACACATTTCAAAAGGTGTTACAGTTGGTGTAAATTAATATTATTTTTCAACTAACAGCATTAAGATGAATTAAGAATAAACTCATTTCACTTGTACAAGATACATATTCCCATTCCAATCTTCCAATGAGAGGCATCTTTTAATAAAGTATTTTTTTCATGTAGAGATTGTACTGATCAGCCAGTGGTCTCTCAGTATTTTAATATTCACACATTTGGCACATTCACATCTGAAAGTGCACTATGAGTAGTCCTATAATAAAATATTAGATTTTTGAGAGCAGACGTACTTTCTGCTGAAGGTGTGAACTTTTTTTATGTTGAGAGGTAATACTGTCAAACAACAGTCTTTCCACAAAGCACAGCTGTAGAATCTATCAAATGAGGCCTTCCAAGTAGATCAATACCTGCATTAAACATGAATGTCTTGTTAATTTTACATCACAGAAAAAAGATTTAAACACTGCATTAATCTTCTTTTCTTACTTGAAAAGGCTTTTTCACTCCCAGCCTTTGCAAAAAAATAAATTAATCCCCAGCTAATGCAGGAGAATATCAGTTCAGAGCTGCTTGTATAAAGAAAATTATAATTCCAGTACCCAAGTACAAAAGGACAAGGCCACCAAATATCAGTTCTTGTACGTAGTTTTATGCCAGCGTGTGTTTATTCAAAATGGAGGCACTCTATTTAGTGCATGCTTTGAGATCTTTTAGTCTAACACTTTGACTGTACAGCACAACACAATATATTTTAGGCAAAATGCAGTACATGATAGAGCAATGAAAGGAAAAAATATTACATTTGCTGTATTTCATCCATGTTAACTTTCTTTGTAAATATAGTTCAGAGAACTGCCAAAATATACATATAGGTCTTTACTAGGAGAAAAGAGAAATTAAGATGGCCACAGTAGTTCAGTGGGAAAAATTCTCCCATTCAGCTGCACTGGAGATTTTTTCCAACTTGGTTACTTTGACCTAAAGTTTGAAATTCCCTGCCATTCTTTATACCCTATAGCTAGACAAACTTACACACAAAGCAGCAGTTATGTTAATTTTTAAAGCTAGAATGAATGTTTTAAAATAGTTTGTTATGGTCAATACTCTTCAAGCATCATTAGGTCTGTGCATTAGAATAAAATGGATTTTCTCTACCCAAATATATGCCACATATTTCTTACACAAGATGCGTCATACTCCATTACTCTTCCTCCTATAATTTCCTATTGTGTTCAGACTGATCGATAATCTGTGCTCTGTACCTGTGGGATGAATCAATACTTCCTCCTTTCCAGCATTAAACCTCCTTTTGGAGGCAACAAACGGTTACATGAGATAAGTACAGTAAAATCATATTGTAACAGCAGCAATACTTGATAATGCAAGTTCCAAGTAAAATAACAACAGCAAATTCAGATCCATTTGTGCCAATATGAAATTCACTTGTGACTGTCTGAGGAGATTATTCCTGAATTCATCAGAAATAACATTGAGTGACTGCCATGGCACAGTGCCTCTGGAAAAACACATATAATAACATCTATTCAATTGTCAAGGCTATTTTCTAGTGACAAATAAAAACAAAAAAAATAAATTGCATAGTCATAATAAAATATAATCAATGCCATTTAATCAAAAACCCTAGAAACAATGCCTTAAAGTGAATGCAGATAGTGAATGCAAAGCAGTAACGTGATAAGTTATTGTTTACTTTTGCTAAAATCTCAGTGGATATGTTTATGTTTTGTTTGTTGTTTTGCTGATTGGACATTCTTTGCAACTGCCGCTGACCTTGATTTGTCATCACGCAGGGATCGTCAGCCCACTGCCCTGAGGCAGACCTTAACAATATATTTTGCATTAGGCCATTACCCAGCTTTTAAATTTATCATTTTACATTTAACAGATAAATCTGTCTCTGGCCTAGAGGATTGCACACGCTATATTAATACTTTGATTTAAGGACATCAAAATTAATACTTTAGTACATTTTAATAGTATCACAATTTCTCATTGTATTCTTACCTTTTTATGACTCAAAATACTATTGTACTTTTTGAACTTTTTAATAAATTTAAATTTGTTGGGAGCTGAATTTGCATGTAGGTTGATGATTTCATTGAGACACAAGCTTTGAATGAGCTTAAAGTATGTTGCTTAACACTATAAAGCAAGACTTATTATGTGGTATGAGCCTAGATTGCCTATGCAGAGACTATGCCCAGGGTCCACGGGTTTGGATATCTTCATGAGAGGCTATATGGATGAAGTTCAGAGTCTGATAACACTGTGGATGTCCAGTCCAGGGGCATGAGGACATTTGCAATTCAGGGACTAAAGTCATCAAGAGAGAAAGAACAGAACCAGGATACAAGTACATTAAACTAGATTATGGAACAGATAAGGAGCAGACTCAATGTCCATTCAAAAATAAGAATTTGCATTGGTTGAACAGAGAAACAGAGGCACACGTTACAAACAAGGAGTGATAGACTTGTCAAATAGTTATATGACATTGATAACAAAAGAGAATCTCCCAATGAGGGAGATGAATCAAAAGTGTAGCCTTCTTTCACTTCATAGAGGAATTGAAGACCTGTGTACACATCATCACACTGGAATGTGTAGGCACAATCCCATGGAAGTAGAACATTTTATGGATAAATAAGTATACTTACAACACAAGTTATTTGAAAAGGGAGTGGTGTTTGGCGTCTATACATCCTCTAGTTCTCATGACAGGTGCAGCGTCTCCATAAAGGTAGGTGTAAAACAAAAATAAACAGGTGATAAAGTGTTGCGCAGAAATATAATAAAATAGATATACTTATCTAAATAGAGATATGTTTGTTTCTCCAGTAGAACATATATAAAAAAACAAAACACTGAAATGAATAGTATTGTATGCACTGAGTGTGAAGTGTGAAAGGCTCTCTTCTGAGTGAGTGTGTTTCCTTTGGGGGACATACTTTTTCGGTTTATTTTTATACATACAATACTATTCATTTCAGTGTTTTGTTGTCTCTTTTTTTATATATTTTCTACTGGAGAAACAAACATAATCTCTATTTAGATAAGTATATCTATTTTATTATATTTCTGCGCAACACTTTATCACCTGTTTGTTTATCACTTTTGTGCCCTCTTAGGGGATAGCACTAGTGTTTGCAGCATTGTTCATTGTTTAAATTAATTTAATTATCTCTCATGGCTCCTATCATCTATTTTTATCTATTATATTGTAAAACAAAAACACCCTTAAACATCCCCAAAGATCCAGTTTCTTAAAATGGGTACATTTCCACAGCTTTAATATATAAATAATAAACATATCCAACTTACCACATAAAGTCATTGCCAACAATCCCATTATACAATACAGCATAAAACATAACCCCCCTCTGTACAATGTGGCATAAACATCACCCCCATTTTCAGTAACATGACAATGATGCCAAGACACCCCTATACCCCCAGATTCTGAGCCACAAACTAGCTCTAAACCTACCACCAGTATCAACCAATGACCAAAATACTCAAGCAATAAACTCCCCAGCTCCAAATTCCAGACCACTACCCTTCCAACTCTCTTAATAAAACTGGCCAACAGTCTATTAACTTTACTGCGGCATCTATCAATCACCTCTAAATCCCTAGCATGCCTCCAACTTAAATGGGGACCATCTCTGACCATGCTACCATAACCTCAGGGACCAAATTCCCATAACCTGTTGATATCCTGCTTCATCCATCTCACTAACTGCCTTTGAGGTACCAGTCCCAAATCATTACCTCCCACATGTGACACAATCAAATCAGCTTTTTTACCCGATGTAACATATTAAACATTTCCTAACATGTTTTCTTCTAGAACAGTCCATGCAACGCAGCCTGGTGAAAGAAGTGATGGAATTCACATGCCACAAGTATCAATAACAACCTGCATATCAATAAATTATACTCCCTGGGCAAACATATGCCCAAAAACGATCTGACTCCCACCTACCAATTTTCTTTACCAATTCCAAACCCCGAAACTGCTGCTTCAGTCGCCGTCACTATGCGTAATGAATGATCCTGAAAGCATCAAAAAATGCCAACACAAAAGCCAGACTGAACAAAGCTGACTCATACAGATTAAATCAAATGTCCAGAAGGACACCAACCAGCCCCTGCAACACCCGTACTGAGACCGGTATCAGGAACTCTACCACCTTTCCTCTGACCCTTTAATGCCTGTCTTATCACAAATTACTTGGTAACGTCCTCCCAACCATTTAACTTAAACCAAAAAGCCAAAGAAGACAAGTTTCCATCCATCCTGGATGGGGAAACCCCTTTAGATAATAGCCTGAAAACAAACCACAGCCCCTGTGTTAGCACCAACAACTCCTTCCACTGCCACAACTAGAGCACATAGTCTTTAATTAGAGGGGCAACGATTTAAAAGTAATATCAGGAAGTATTACTTTACTGAGAGAGTAGTGGATGTATGGAATAGCCTGCCAGCAGAAGTGGTAGAGGTAAACACAGTCAAGAATTTTAAGCATGCGTGGGATAGACACAAGGCTATCCTTGCTATAAGACCGGGAACGGGGGAACTAATAAAAGTACTAAAAAAAAATTGGGCAGACTAGATGGACCGAATGGTTCTTATCTGCCGACACATTCTATGTTTCTATGTGTCTATGTTTCTATGCCCTGTCCCATAACTCCCACACTTTACTATATGTCTTAGGGGCCAAAGAGGCTCTTACATATCTTGTAAACAGGCGGTCCGGAGCAGCCCCATCTCCCCTGGGCAAGCCTGCCCCTTCTTTTTTGCCCCTGGCGCCATTGACCAAAAAAAACCCGGAGTACACTGGCAATGAGATAAAGAATCTATCACAGTGTTCAAATAACCAGGAATTTGCCTAGCCATAAAAACCACATTCAGAGTTAAGCACAGCATGACAATATTCCTAAGCAGACGCACCACAGGACTTTAAACAGTTGATAGTTGCGTGATTGCGTGCACCACTGACATATTATCTGTGTAAAACACCACCATCCCATTCTTCAACAGCTCCCCACAGTGATAAAGCCACTAGCAGTGGGAATAGCTCCAAATAAGGCCATGTTATGTATGTAGTGTGTTCACCAGCCATGCCTCAGGCCAATACTTTAGACAGCAACGACCACCAAAGTATGCAGCGAAACCCAAACTTCCTGAAGCATCAGTGTACAATTTCCTAAATTCCTAAAGAAAACCACCTTGTTAAAGTGCTGCAGGAATATCTTCCAAACATTCAAATCTGCTTTCATATCAGCAGTCACCCTGATTTTACCCCCGCAGTGACCTTAGACAAACTCCTACTGAATATCCTACTCATAGGAATTGCTCGGCATGCAAAGTTCAGCTGATTTAAAAGTTCAGCAGATTTAGTAATTAAATACCAAGAGGAAGATCCTGAAGGCAGATACATTTGAAATTGATCAAATCCCTATGACCTTAGTCAATGTGTATGCCCCTAACAACTCCCTGTTCAGCTTTGTCACTGATCTTCTGAAGAAAGTAGAGAAAATAAAACAAGGATTTCTCATATTGATGGGAGACTCTAATTGTACCTTAAATCAGATTAAAAAAATACATTTTCCCAATCCAATAGATTTCAAAATCTAATGGATAATTACTCTTTACTAGATATCTGGCACATCCTACATATTAGAATTAGACTATGCTTCTTTTTCAGAATCATATTCAGCTTATTCTAGGATTGACCTAATAATGGGAGAAATATCAATTACGAACTTAGAGGACAAAATAGAGATATGATGTCATTTTATTTTTATTTATATTAATTATTTTTTCTTTTTCAATGATTTTAACATATTCAAACTAATTGAAAAGGCAAATAACTTTGCAGTACTCAAATCTAAATAGTATTACAAAGGAAATAGGACCCACAGACTTCTCTCAAACATGCTAAAAAGCTCTTGAAGAAGTTATCCAGAAAATGTGAAAACAGAAATTGGGAAAAGTACCCAGCCCAGATGGTTATAATGCTCTTTTTTTTACAAAAAATGTTTTGAACAATTTGCATCCTATTTGACAAAAGCCTATCATGAGGCATTTAAGAAGGGTTCTTTCCCAGCTGAAATGTTGAAAGGAAGTATAGTACATATTCTGAAGCCTGGGAAAAAGCCAGATGATGGTCAAGCTATCAACCAATATCTTTGTTAAATCTTGATGTTAAAATATATGCCTCGATATTAGCAGATTAAATGAGGTTATAAGAGAACTAATTCACCCCACTCAGGTATGTCCTGATCATCAGCAGGACACATTAGAAGCCTTGCAAACATATACCAGCAATCTCGCATGAGACGTATAAACTGACCCTGTCATTATGCTGAAAAAGTGTTTGACAGGGTCAGATGGTAGTTTATTATGGAGACACTAAAAATATTTAATCTGGGTGGCGAGGTATTGAGAGCAATCATGGCTCTTTATCCGGCTCCCTCAGAAGGGGTTATAGATTTGGGGATGAGGTCATCATTGTTTCCACTGTTAAATAGCACCCATCAGGGATGCCCTCTGTCCCTGATCCTGTACCTATTTGGAACCCCTGGTTAGGAAAATTAGAGATAATCAAAAAATAAAGGGATATTTGGGATTAGATTCTCAAATAGTAAAGATGTACGCAGATGACATCCTGATCACTGTAGAAGATCCAGTAGTATCTGTAGATGAAACAATGAAGCTCACAAGTGAAATATCTAACTATAAGCTGCATGTAACATAAACAATAGATATGCCACTTAATATGTCCAACACTCAGATTTCATATTTAGACAAAAAATATTAATTTGTTAATTTGTTGGGAAAACGACGCTCTTCCCAAATTTATGTACATCTTTCGTATGCGAACTATGAAAGGGTTCTGGTATATAAACAAACCTGTGTCAAAAACTGTTTTACATGATCACAATATAGTTTTAACAAACATCATTGACAAATGGCAAAAAGTTAAAAAATCAGTAGGAATAAAAAAATAAATGAATTCCAACTGTCCCAATAAAGATACTGAATGTGACAATGGAGAATATAGATCTGTCAAAATGGAACGGAAAAGGTTACTGTCATTCATAGTATTACAAGATGAATAAGAGAAATATTCTCATTCAGAATTCATATCTAAACCAAGAGCTAAAAGAACTGGAATTAATAACTAGAATGTTAAAACAAAAAGATTATACAACAAAAAAAAAATGGTCTCTTATTCCTTACAGCTGATTAAAGAAGCAACAAAAAAAATATCCAATTACGGCAATAAAAAAATGGGAAACGGATCTACAAAGAGAGATAGAGGAAGAAGAATGGTGCACAGTTTAAAAAAAAATGTTATAATGCTTTATTATGTTATTAATGCAACTGTCTTAATCTTAATGAGACACAGTTTAAACTTCCAAACAGATGGTATTTGGTAGACATGTGCATTCGTTTTCGGACGAATGCATTTTCGGACGAAAATAGCATTTTCGCCCATTCGTCCGAAAAACGAATAACACAAATGCTAAACTAACGAAAGTTAGTTAACTTTCGTTAGTTTAGCATGTTCGTTATTCGTTTTTCGGACGTAGGGACGAAAATGCTATTTTCGGACGAAAATGCATTCGTCTGAAAACAAATGCACATGTCTACCAAATACCATCTGTTTGGAAGTTTAAACTGTGTCTCATTAAGATTAAGACAGTCAGAATACCAATAGCATTATATACATTCCATAAACTGACATAATGAACGACTTTTGGTTTATGGAATGCATGTAATGCTATTGCTATTCTATAAACCGAAATAGAGTCCCCATTCATACGAATAGGTCAGTTGACTTATTCGTATGAATGGGGACTCTATTTCAGTTTATAGAATAGCAATAGCATTACATGTATTCTATAAACCGAAAGACATTCGTTTTATAGACTTTCGGTTTATAGAATACATGTAATGCTATTGCTATTCTATAAACCGAAAGTCTATAAACCGAATGTCGTTCGGTTTATAGACTTTCAGCTTATGGAATACATGTAATACTATTGTCTTTCTATAAACCGAACTAGAGTCCCCATTCATAAGAATTTCTTATGAATGGGGACTCTAGTTCGGTTTATAGAAAGCCAATAGTATTACATGTATTCCATAAGCCGAAAATCTATAAACCGAACAACATTTTCGGTTTATAGACTTTCGGTTTATAGAATACATGTAATGCTATTGCTATTCTATAAACCGAAAGTCTATAAACCGAATGTCGTTCGGTTTATAGACTTTCAGCTTATGGGATACATGTAATACTATTGGATTTCTATAAACCGAACTAGAGTCCCGATTCATAAGAAATTCTTATGAATGGGGACTCTAATTCGGTTTATAGGAAGCCAATAGTATTACATGTATTCCATAAGCCGAAAGTCTATAAACCGAATGACATTCGGTTTATAGACTTTCGGTTTATGGAATGTGTAGGTCAATTGATTTGTACGAACAAATAAAAAGAAACGAAAATAATGAATTTCGTCTGAAACGAATGCAGTAATGAACGAAATTCATTTTAGACGAAATAAATAACATTTTCGTCCGAATGGACGAAAATGAAATGAAAATTTTAGTTTTGCACTTGTCTAGTATTTGGTCCCTACAAGAGTCTCCCAGATGTACCCTAACATTTTGGATACATGTTGGAGATGTGGATTGCATGGAGGCGATTTCCTACATATTTGGTGAGGATGCACTAAGATCAACAGTTTCTGGGTAAATGTTTCACAAAGATTAAGTGAGACATTTGCCAAAGAATGGACCCTGACTCCAGATAAATCCCTTCTGCACCCTCCCTGAATATAAAAATGAATATAAATAGATTTTCATATTTTAACAGCAATAAAGCTTGAACTAGCTGGAAGACCACCAGTATACTAATATGCTCCAAAATAAATGCTCCATTTATTCATCAGTGTCAAATGGAAAGAGGCATTGCATGGCAAAACCATCAGAACAAAAAAAATGACCTACTGGGACAAATGGCTGGATATTTTTGAAAACAATAAATTTTAGTTTTCACCTGCTTGCTGTCAAACCTCCTAGAAACATCTACCCATTAATGTCTTTTTGTATGTGTAATAATGATGGTGTGATTATTATACATAAAAAAACAACACAAAATAAGTCATCCAGGTAATGCACCATAGCTTGACTTCCAGATTTTGAACTAACCACCCACTCCAAGAATGAACTAAATTTCTCAAAATAGGAGCAAGATATGGGTAAACATAAATAAACACAATATTTGGCAGTTAGTGAAAATCAGTTGAATTGGCAGTTAGTGAAAATCAGCTTTTGCCATAAGGGCATTAGGCCCGGCCTTCTTAACCAAGTCAAACGCCTGGCCAAACGATGCATAAGAGGCTGAACAGAGTTCCTATCTTACAATTCCTATACATTTTATGCTCCTTGTCTTTTTCCCCATCCTTCCTATCTCCTCTTCCATATGAATGTATTCCTCCAATGGGAGGAGAGAGAATATCTACACAAACTCTCCCTTCCAAATTTTGGCCTTTACCCCCTGTTTTAAATTAACCCCTAATGGGCCTGAAAATGACACATATGCATTTTGCCTCACAGCATCAGAGATAATACCTGCCCTCTCAATCCCCAACTCTCAACTCACAGCTGCAAATGAAACATCCTCAACTACTCCACACCTTCCTACCCCTAAGCCTGCAATTACCTTGGCGGGATTTAGAACCCCTATCCCTCCTGGAACACATACTTGCCTCACATTTACTCCTTTACTATCCTATAAATCTATTGATTTTTATAAACGATGTGTGTGCTGTGTTTCCCCATGACCACAGATGGCCTCAGAGGTGCTCCCTGGATGCTCCTTGGACTTCTATCACACACTCATGGCTATTACATCCAATCTGTCTATGCATTGTTGTCTGCATATTTAGTTTTATTTTCAATCTAAATCTTCTATTTATTTGAGTGAGTTACCCATAGTATTGGTACCTTTGGGTGTCTCACGTAAGAGTACCAGCTGGCCTGAATATTAGAAATCTCAAAGTTAGGATTTCAAAACCATGCAATTATATAATGCCTACCCTAGTACCATTTGGATGACACTTTTGCAGGATGAACATTGATCTCTAGACCATTATCTTGCTCTCGACTAAAGGCTTACTACAGGAACTGAAATTCTAGCAAGTCACTCTTAGCATAACCAATAAATATTCTACATATTACATTTTTCAACTATATGAAGAAATATGTCATGACTTCTATTAAGATAGTGTTAGTGAAAGGAAAATCTGTCAGGTTAACTATTCAACTCCGATTCATATATATATATATTCTTTTTTAAAAAAAAAATGTTTAAGTCAGTATTAGAGTTGAGCGGACACCTGGATGTTAGGGTTCGGCAGAACTTAGAAAAAATGTCCGGGTCCGTGCTCGAACTTGACCCCAAACTTGACCCTGAACCCCATTGAAGTCAATGGGGACACAAACTTTTGGCCACTAAAATGCCTCTAAAAAAGCCCTGTAAAGGGCTAGAGGGCTGCAAAATGAAGTAAATTGTGGGTAAGAGTAGGACAAGTGCCCTGCAAGCAAATGTGGATAGGGAAATAACTTAAAATAACATAAAATACATACAAATTACAAATACAGCTGAGCCATAAAATAGCACTAGATGGAATCTTTGATTTTAGCTTTGGAAGAACATAAATATAATTCTAAAGCATGGCTGCCAGTAGGATCAACAGAATTATCCATTTGAGAGAGGGTTTGGAGTGCAGGGTATTCTCTTTCAGTTTATACTAAGTGACCCATAGATTGAGGAGGCGACCGTGGCGGTGTAGGTGGAAGCGGTACTGGAGGAGGAGGAGGAGGAAGAGGAGGTAGCCAACATTGTTTTTTTATTTGTTTTTGTTTTTTTAAATTGGGGCAGCCCCCAAAATATTGGGACATATAACAACAGAAAACAAAGAATAAGTGCACTTGAGTATAACAATGAATGAGTGAGGCCGGTATAAATGTCTATTCTGCACAAGGTACAGAGAAGTCTGGTGGGATCCATGCCAAGTTCATCTTAATAAACGTGAGCTTGTCCACGTTGGCTGTGGATAGGCAGCTGACTTGTCTGTGATAACGCCCCCTGCCGTGATAAACACACGTTCAGATAATACACTTGCTACAGGGCAGGCCAGCACCTCCAAGGCATAAAGGGCAAGCTCAGGCCATGTGCCCAATTTGGAGACCCAGAAGTTGAATGGGGCAGACCCATCAGTCAGTACGTGTAGGCCTGTGCACACGTACTGTTCCACCATGTTGCTGAAATGCTGCCTCCTGCTAAGACGTTGCATATCAGATGGTGGTGCTGATCTTGTGGCGTGCTGACAAAGCTTTTCCACATTTTGGCCACGCTAACCCTGCCTTCTGAGGTGCTGGTGGTGCCCCAGCTGCGTTGGCGGCCTCCTCCTCTGCCATGTGCTTCCATTGAGCCCCCAGTGTCATTTTGGAATGCCCTCAGCAGTGTGTCTACCAGCGTGCGCTTGTAGTCGCGCATCTTACGATCACGCTACAGTGAGGGAATTAAGGAAGGCACGTTGTCCTTGTAATGGGGATCAAGCATGGTGGCCACCCAGTAATCAGCACAAGTAAGAATGTGGGCAACTCGGCAGTCGTTGCGCAGGCACTGCAGCATGTGTGTCAAGCTGCCCAGAGGCAAGGACAAGCTGTTCTCTGTAGAAGGAGTATCATTTGTTTCCTCCGTATCCCCCCAGCCATGCTCCAGTGATGCCCACGAGCTGTGTTGGGTGCCACCCTCCTCCTCCTCCTCATCAACATCCTCATCCTCCTCCAAAACTGTGCCCTGGCTTGACAGTTGTGTACCTGGCCTATGCTGGTGCAGGAACCCACCCTCCAAGCCACTTGTGAATGACTGGCCTGATAAACGTGGAAATGACCCCTCTTCATCCTCCTCCTCTTTCTCCTGTGCCACATCCTCTTCCATCATCGCCCTAAGCATTTTTTCAAGGAGACATACAAGCGGGATAGTAAGGCTGAAAACGGCGTCATTGGCACTGGCCATGTTGGTGGATTGCTCGAAACAGTGCAAAATGGCACACAGGTCTCGCATGGAGGCCCACTCATTGGTGGTGAAGAGGTCAAGACAGCAGCAGAAGAGGAAGCAGGAGGAGCCTGAGACCGTTCTTGAGTTTTGAGATGCATACTCCACTGAAGCTCGTGCTTTGCATGTAGATGCCTGGTCATGCAGGTTGTGCTCAGGTTTAGCACGTTTATGCCTCGCTTCAGGTTCTGATTGCACAGCTTGCAAACCACTTGTTTCTTGTCGTCAGCACATTGTCTAAAGAACTGCCATGCCAGGGAACTCCTTGGAGCTGGCTTTTGTCTGCTCGGCCCCTGGGTGCGGTGGGCAGTAGCAGACGTACTCTCTAGGGGACGGCCGCTACGGTTTTGCACCCTGCTCCCTCTTATGCTGCTCTGGTGCCTCTTTGCGACCACCGCCTCTTCCTCCAAACTGGACACGTCACTCGCATGACCTTGATTCCATGTGGGGTCTAGGACCTCATCATCCTCCACATCATCTTCCACCCACTCCTCAACCCTGCCCTCCTTGCCGGACTGCACACTGCCGAAAGCCACAGCAGTTGGCACCTGTGTTTCGTCATCATCAGAGACGTGCTGCGGTGGTCCTCGCATGTCCACATCCTGACACATAAGTGGTTGTGCATCAGTGCACTCAATCTCTTCCACTTCTGGGGCAAGGCCTAGTGATAAAAAAGCAAAAGAGACTGCTGCATGAATTGTGGCTCAGACTGCTTGGCTGATTTGCAAGGGGGTGAGGTGAAAGACAGATGGCCATGGGCTGCAGGTGTCAACTCTGAGCTTTCAGCAGGTGACCGGGTGGGAGACAATGTGAAGGAACTGGAGGCACTGTCAGCCACCCAATCTACTATCGAATACTTGTTCTGGCCTCACCATTCTAAGAGCGGCATTCGGGCCTATCAAATAACACTGAAGGTTCTGTCGCGTACTAGCACCGGAAGGTGTTTCACTTGTGCGTGTAGCTGGCACAGATCAACCACATCCCCTACTTGCAACAGGAGCTCCACCAACACCAGCAGCACCACGACCAGGGCCACGTCCCTTATTTGACGCTCTCCTCATTCTTTGGGGTCACCCACCAAAGTAACAGACGGTTTATGTCAGGCGACAATGTAACCGCCAATAGGCAACAATTTTTATTTGTAATTTATTGTGTTTTTTTGTTTATTGGACTGCAAGAAATGCACCGCAAGATGTACTATTTAGCACCCAAAACAATTAGAATATTTCAAAGTGAGCTGTAAACACAGTATTGGACTGTTCTATTTGACTCTCAGATTTGAAGTGCACCGCAAGACGCAAATGTACTATTTACCACCCAAAACAATTAGAATTTTTCAAAGTGCGCTGTAACCACAGTATTTCACTGTTCTATTTGACTCTCAGATATGAAGTGCACTGCAAGACGCAAATGTACTATTTAGCACCCAAAACAATTCGAATTTTTCAAAATGCACTGTAAGCACAGTATTGCACTGTTCTATTTGACTCTCAGATATGAAGTGCACCGCAAGATGCAAATGTACTATTTAGCACCCAAAACAATTAGAATTTTTCAAAGTGCACTGTAACCACAGTATTTCACTGTTCTATTTGACTCTCAGATATGAAGTGCACCGCAAGACGCAAATGTACTATTTATTACCCAAAACAATTAGAATTTTTCAAAGTGCACTGTAACCACAGTATTTCACTGTTCTATTTGACTCTCAGATATGAAGTGCACCGCAAGACGCAAATGTACTATTTAGCACCCAAAACAATTCGAATTTTTCAAAGTGCGCTGTAACCACAGTATTGGACTGTTCTATTTGACTCTCAGATATGAAGTGCACCGCAAGACGCAAATGTACTATTTAGCACCCAAAACAAATCAAATTTTTCAAAGTGTGCTGTTAGCACAGTATTGGACTGTTCTATTTGACTCTCAGATATGAAGTGCACCGCAAGATGCAAATGTACTATTTAGCAGCTAAAACAATTAGAATTTTTCAAAGTGCGCTTTAAGCACAGTATTGGACTTTTCTATTTGACTCTCAGATATGAAGTGCATCGCAAGACGCAAATATACCATTTTGCACCCAAAACAATTAGAATTTTTCAAAGTGCGCTGTAAGCACAGTATTGGACTGTTCTATTTGACTCTCAGATATGAAGTGCACCGCAAGATGTAAATGTACTATTTACCATCCAAAACAATTAGAATTTTATCAAAGTTAGCTGTAAGCACAGTATTGGACTGTTCTATATGACTTTCAGATATGAAGTGCACCGCAAGACGCAAATGTACTATTTACCACCCAAAACTATTAGAATGTTTCAAAGTGTGCTGTAAGCACAGTATTGGACTGTTCTATTTGACTCTCAGATTTGAAGTGCACCGCAAGGCGCAAATGTACTATTTACCACCGAAAATAATTAGAATTTTTCAAAGTGCACTGTAACCACAGTATTTCACTGTTCTATTTGACTCTCAGATATGAAGTGCACCGCAAGACGCAAATGTACTATTTAGCACCCAAAACAATTAGAATTTTTCAAAATGCGCTGTAAGCACAGTATTTCACTGTTCTATTTGACTCTCAGATATGAAGTGCGCCGCAAGATGCAAATGTACTATTTAGCACCTAAAACAATTAGAATTTTTCAAAGTGCGCTTTAAGCACAGTATTGGACTGTTCTATTTGACTCTCAGATATGAAGTGCATCGCAAGACGCAAATATAACATTTTGCACCCAAAACAATTAGAATTTTTCAAAGTGTGCTGTAAGCACAGTATTGGACTGTTCTATTTGACTCTTAGATATGAAGTGCACCGCAAGATGCAAATGTACTATTTAGCACCCAAAACAATTAGAATTTTTCAAAGTGCGCTGTCAGCACAGTATTTGACGGTTCTATTTGACTCTCAGATATGAAGTGCAAGATGCAAATGTAATATTTAACACCAACAAATTGCAGTATTTAAAAATGCCTAGATGTTGCCCACTGAGCTAACAGAACAGGATTAAAGTCCTGTGCCTGGCACACATGCAGTTGCAAGTGCACTGCACTCTCTGTGGCACTGGGCTCAGGGCAGGGTACAAATATATAGTATAGCACCTACTAAAATAATCACTGTACCGTATTTTCCGGCGTATAAGACGACTGGGCGTATAAGACGACCCCCCAACTAAGTAATCTTATAAGCCGGAAAAATCGCATCTATATTTTAACCTTTTAGGTTAAAATATAGAGTTTTCCACCCTCCTCCCCCTTTCCCCAATCCCCAATCCCCAGTACTTACCTATTTTCTGCTCTGTCTCCCGCTGTTAAGCCGGTCCGTGGCTGTGAGGGAAGCGTTGTGAGCTCCCCTCCAGCCGCGCGGTCAATAAAGTTTTGTTTAAAAAAAAGTTTAAACAGACTTTATTGAAGCCGCGTGGCCTGAGGGGAGCTCACAACGCTTCCCTCACAACCACAGACCGGCTTAACAGCGCGAGCGGAGACAGAGCAGAACATAGGTGAGTAAATCCCAGTACCCGGCGTATAAGACGACCCCCCAACTTTTGAGAAGATTTTCAGGGGTTAAAAAGTCGTCTTATACGCCGGAAAACACGGTAATTTGAATAATCGCTGTAGTTTGAATAATCGCTGTAGTTTGCAGATTCAACACCAGAATTTTTTTAAATCTGTCCCTCACAGCTACAGCCTCCTCTCCCTACACTATGAAGAGTTCATGTGATGTGTGGTGACTCCAGCTTATATATAGAGGCTGGGTCATATGCTGCACTGGCCAATCATAGCCATGCCATTAGTAGGCATGGCTTTGATGGCTTCTAAGGGCAAGCGTGTCAAACGCTTGTTGATTGGCTGCCCTGCAGCCTTTCAAAATGCGCCATTAAATCTCCGAACCCCCGAACTTCAACACGAACATACAGTGGAATGTCCGTGTTCGGGTCCCGGGTCCAAAAGCCGTAATGTTCGGTACGAACCCGAACAGTGCAGTTCGGGTTCGCTCAACACTAGTCAGTATATTTGCAATTATAGTAAAGTGTTAAATGAAAGAAAATGGGCTATATTGCTTCAGCACACCAATTCCTAACAATACAGTTAATTTGGACATATTTTTTTTTACTTTTGAACCCTGCGGTTTTTTTTTTTTATAAATGTACTAATGAGCTTTTTTCTAACTATTACTGTTCTTAAAATGTCTCATCAATAGAATTGTTATGATCTGTGTAACTGGGAGACTGCAGTTCACTGAGGTACTCTGAATTAATTTACGTCAGCAGGAAGCTTATCTGCAGATTTTAATTATTTTATTTATATTACAGAATAATTCTGATTTTAACCCTAAAAATCTAAACTTCATAAAATGCATACCTGCCACCATTCCATTTATTAACTGTCTGGAGCTTGCTTCTTGTTCCTTTAGACTATGACTGACAGACAAAGCACTGGGCATAGACAGCCATCATGTTCTACATTTGTCAGAACAAGACCTCAAGAAAGGGACCTTCCCCTCAAGGTCTTGGGGCATAATCAAGTCAATACCTGATTATACTTGGCAATCACACTTACTGGTTAGCATTTTATCTTATTAATTTAGGTTGTCTGCAAAATCACAGATAACAGTAGACTGCAATAGCATCTTGATGCAATATGAATACATTATTGGTATAGTGGAATGGGAGGGCTGGCCGGGAGCAGGAGGGTGATTTTCCCCAAAGGTGTGCTCTATTCTCTCTCAACTAGCTGGGGCTGCACCACCCTTCACTTTTAAATGTCCGAGTCCTTAATACTAACTATCTTTCTATCATGGCTTGTCTGTCATGTCAATTTTGGCAAGTTATTTCTCATAAAAGCTGCCTTAAAATGTCTATTTGTGTCTCTCTCTTGATATCAGGCCGTGGGATGGGAAAGGGCATTATTTTCATTGGAGCCACAGGCATCGCACCTGAGTGTAGCCCTGCAATGGGCTGTATTTTAGACACCTCTGACACTCTGAATATGTTGCTTGACTGCCCCTAGAGGCAGTCAGCAACATTGCAATGAAAAAAAGACGTAATTAGCTTATATCTAGGGTTAGGGTTAGTATAGAAGCTAGGGTTACAATTAAATTAGTGTTAGCAGAAGGGATGAGCTTACAATTAATTTAAAATTGAAATATATTCATGGTTAGCATAAGTATAAGAGTTGGGGTTAACTTTAGGGTTGGGGTTAAATTTAGGGTTCGAGTTGGGGTCAAAAGGTCAATATTGGGAAAAAACAATATTTTAGTTTTTTACCCCATAACTCGCAAAAAACTGCAGGAAAATATGGAAACAAGCATATTTCTGAACTCCGGACAACATTTAGAAACTATTTAGTTGGTGTCTTTTTTAATGATTGTATTTGTGTAAATTATATTTTAGGTAAAAGTTAGAATTTTTTTTTTTTTTTACATTTTTCATCATATTTTATGATTTTTTTTAGTAAATTATAAGATATGATGAACATAATGGTATCTAATGAAAGCCCTTCTTATGATGATACAAATTACAGCTAAACACACCAGAAATGTAAAAACAGCCATTGTCACCCAGGGAAAGTCAAGGTCAAAATGTCTAAAAGATGTGTGTTGTATAGGCCCAGACATCATGGGTATAGTTGCACTATGCGATTACCACCAACCAATAGAACATATATTTTGGTAAATATGTCATCCATTCTAACAACAATTCTTTTGCAATCACTGTTTTCTTCAGCATGAATAAATGATGTACAATATATCCAATAAGCTTAGGATATATTTAATTATGCTTGCTTAATTGCCATGTGATAGGAGTAAGCCTCTGAATATCAAGTTTTAAATATCATGGCCTAATTAACACTTTTTGGTTTACTTATTTGAAATAATTTAGTTTTCTCTTCTTGTCATATTTTGCTTTTGTGCTACATGCACAATTCAGCCAGTTAGGAACTGCTCAGGTGTCAAAAAGTCAAAATTAAAATGTAACACATTTAGACAAGAGAAGTGGTTACTCTGGCAACAAGAGCAACATGAAAAGGAGGCTGGTTCCAATATTCTGAACATTTTATTTTGTCACAAATCCCTACAAGGAAACTAAGAATTACAGAAATTCATATTAAATGTGCTCAGTGAATACTTTATTTTTTTATTCAAATTTTTTTCACAGAAATTCTTATTGTAGTTTGCATGTATGGATGTTTCTTGGAAATCAAGACATTTCCATTTGTTTAATTTGGCAAACAAAATTTATTCATCTTTTCTGTATAACTGACTTTCTTATTAATTGAATAGGAAACACCAACACAGAGTTTTCTAAAAAATAAATACAAATAAATATGTAAACATAATATATAAATTACTTAGTTTTCAACTATGTGTTGGCTAAAGAGGGAATAAACCCATAAATCCATATTAATCGTCAGAAGATGACTTCTGCCAGTTTGAAATTGCCCTTTGAAATGCGTTAAAGGACAATTAAAGTGTTTTTTTAAAGGACAGTTAACCCCCTTGTGATGCACTGTGCTTGTGTCCCTGATTACGCAAGCACCAAAACATCACTTTTTGCTCCTGGACACCAATCATAAAGTAACCGTTAGCAAGGAAGACAATGGCAGAGACTCAATCAGGGTCTTAATATATCCTTTGGGTCCCTGCCAAAGAAATTGCAAGACCTCCCTACATCAATGAGGTGTGTATGAACTGGCATGATTTGGTAAAATGTAGCCAGTGCTTGCTAAGAGCATCGGCTACATTTTCCCTGATAGAGTGAGTCCTCATCTGACAGATAGGATCCTGCAGTGGGATCCGAGCATGGGTAATCGTGGGGAGTGGCTAAAATCTGTATTTTCTGTGCTGCCCTACAGTATTTTTATGACCTTTAAATTAGGAAGGCATAAAACGTTCTGAAGGGGTTAATAAATGTGTCTCCTTCCCTCAAGTAAACCTGAAGTGTATCTTTATAGATACACCCGCATTTCCTCTCTGCTCTGCCTTAGAGCTCAGGTAGAACTGGTCAGGAGGCTGGTGCGCTGACAGTGCACAAAACCAATCAAGGTGGGAGTTCTCCCAGCTCGTCTGATCGTGGTCTGTATTCAGCAAGGGTCTCTTTTGGCTAGTGTAGAGATAGACCCTCATTTTAAAAGGGGATAACCTAGTTTGATGTAATCAGCATAAGATATCAATGAGAAGAGTGTACACTGTGCAAGGTTCATGTTTGAGGGCTGTAACATTTTACATATGCTAACTGGAAATGTGATTAATATTTATATAGGTCAATGAGCCCTTTTGATTATTTTTTTTTAAAGTGCATTCTTGTATGGATGCCTAGTTAAGGTCCCCTCTGTCCCCACACTAGCAGAGAGAGACAGTCGCCAACCTGACCGTTTTGCCTTTTTCCCAGTGAACCATGAAACCTTTTCCAGTATATCTTTCAACTCGTTCAAATGTATTATTAACCCCTTAACGACAGATGATGTGCCAGGCATGTCACGTAAAAACGGGGACTTGGTGACAGGTGACATGCCTGGCATGTCATGCACTAAATAGAGTCGCTTTCTTTACTCTTTCAGTGTTGCTACAATGCCTCTATGTAGAAACATTGAACAACACTAAAAAAAATGCAGGGGCATGCTACGATAACTCTCCAGAGTGACCGTAGCTACCATTTAAAAATGACGGCGCCGGCTGCACACATGCGCTTAGGAAGCGAACGAAAGTCCTGGTTCCTAAGCAGCTTAGGTGTTGCTAAACTTTGCAACACCAAAGCCCCCATCAGATCCGATGGTGGTCGCTCTGTTGAGCCACCAGCATTGGCTCAGCAGAAGGGAAAGCTGCCTACAGCACTTCACTTCTACTGGCTAGAGCATCGGAAGTGATTTTTTTTCACTTCCGTTGCTCTAGGGGGTGCCAATCGATACCTGCACAGCAGACAGTGTGATCTGTGTGCAGGTATGTATGATAAGTGCTCTGATGAGCACTTATCATAAAGTCAAAGGCAATATTTGTAAATATTGCCTTTGACAAGTATTGATCTGCCTCCCTCTCCTCACCATAGTTTTAGTGAGGGAGGGAGACAGATCAGATAAATGTATTTAAAAAAAAAAAAAATTAAATATTTAATAAAATATTAATAACCAAGGTCTTTTATAAAAGCCATTTCCAGTGTTTAACCCCTTCCATTGATCGCTGTGTACGCAGTGATCATACACAGCAGCACATTTTTTGCTGTCATTTTTTAGGGGTTAATTTGTTTACTGTAATTTATTACAGTATAACAAAATGCTCTTTTAATAGCTACTAACCCCTTGCTTACTGTAGATCACTGCCTAAGCAGCGATCTGGAACTAATACAGCAATCTTGCTGCAGAAGCATTTTTAATATATTTTTTCTTTTTTATTACACCCGCTATGGGTTAATTATACCCCCTAGGGGATTACGTTTAATGTAAAAAAATGTTTTAGCCATCTGAACGCATATATAGCGATCAGTAACAGCTGATCAGTGGCAAAGGAAGTTTGATGATTGCTCAGATGAGATCACCATTCCCTGGTCAGATCAATATTTGTAAATATTGAATGGATTTGTGTAGATCTGCCTCCATCTCCTCACTTGAGTTTTAGTGAGGGAGACAGACAGAGCTGTATAATGTTAGTTTTTAATTATAACATATTTAATACAATTGAGACCCAAGGGCTTTTATAAAAGCCGTTTCCAGTGTTTAACCCCTTCCCGGCCATTGATAGCTGTGTACGCATAATTTTTTTACTGTAATTTATCACAGTATATCAAAGGCTCCTTTAAGAGCTATTAACCCCTTGCTTGCCGTAGATCACTTCCTAAGCAGCGCATATGGTCACTGCCTAAGCAGCGCATATGGAGCGATCTGGCCGCAGAAGGATTTTTTTTTTTACACACTCGCTAGGGTTTAATTATACCTACTAGGGGATTAAGTGTATTCCTATTGTAGCTGTCTGAGCACATGTATAGCGATCAGTAACAGCCGATCAGAGGCAAAGGCGGTTTGGTGATTCCTCAGATGAGCATCACCATTCATCTTGTCAGATCAATATTGATAAATATTGTTCTGACCCATATGGATCTGCCTCCCTCTCCTCACTTGAGTTTTAGTGAGGGAGAGAGACAGATCTGTATAATATAAGTTTTTCATTCTAATAAATTAAATAAAATGTTACAAAATTGTGAGACCCAGGGGCTTTTTATAAAAGCCATATAAATTGTATAGTGTACCCTTTGTATTAACCCCTTCCCTGCCACCGATCACTGCACAGCAGAACTTTTTTTTGTCCTTGCATTTTTAGGGGTTAATTTTTTTGTACACTGCTACAAAGGCTCTTATAAGATCTATTAACCCCTTCCTTGCTCTACATGTCAAAATTCCAAGTTGGAAAATCAAACAGCACACCTCTCAAATGTGGCCTTTTAACCCCCAAAGAAGCTGACAAACCTATGCATGGGTGGTATCCCTGTGTTCGGGAGATGTTGCTGAACACAAATTGTTGTGTTGTTTGGCAGTGACACATACCAAAATCTGTAAATTCATATCTGAATTACAATGTAAAAAAACACAAAAAAATCACTACCACAAACATTGGCAAAGGCCGTTGGTAGAATTAATGCATGGCAAGTGTTAAAATACCACCATTTGAAATAGCCTAGGGTGTCTACTTTAAAAAAATATATGGGTTGATGGGGTAAAATACACTGGTTGGTTTCAAATATCTCCCAAATGGGACACGGGTGCAGGCTGTCTGCATGTCAAAATTACATCCAAAGAAAGCCCTTCTTGTCCCGATAAAAACAATATATAATTTGTGTGGGTACAGCAAATGACAAAGAAGAAAATTACAGCTAAGCACAAACAGCACAGAAATGTTAAAATAGCCATTGTCCAGAATGGACAAAAATGTTTCAAAGGATCTGTCCTTAAGGGGTTAAATGTTCATATGCTCCATATGTGATTACACAGTGCTAACTCCTGGTTCACTTTTACTGTCCTTTGGATTTTTTAAACTTTTTTCTCTGTGTGTGGTTCTGCTAGACTAACATCTCCATTCTGTAGCGTGCCCTGACAAGATCTTAGCATGTACGCCACAATAAGTGGACATTTGTTGCATTCCACCTTGATTAGTGTCCTTTGATCTGTTTTCAGCCAGCACTTCACTCCCACTCTGCACTAACATCTGTATTTCTCCCCGGTGAGTGCCTCATCTATATTCTACCCAGGAAAATGCCTTATTTACCTGCTGATCGGACACACAATCTATTCATTAAGGAGATGTTGCAACATTATTTCTTTTTTTTTATCTACTGGAAGTGCCCCTTTATATATATACAGTTCCCGGTGGTAAGAAATTACCTGCTATCCCAGATACTTCTGGTCTCAAGAATTTTGGATAAGGGATACTCTACCTGTATAGATGTGAAAAAACAGTAGCTGGAGTTTAATAAATTTGATGAGATTAAAAACATTGGAGAGATCATAAGAAACATCCAATATTGTAAATTTATTCTGTCAGGTTTGTTGAGCTCTAATAATGAGGTTAGATTAAACAAGACATTGAACAAGACAACATGGCATTAAAACTGACTATTATTTGTGGGACATGTTTAGGTTATGTTAGTGGAATGTGCTTTTTCCTTTAATGGAAGTAAAAAGAAAGTTGCACCCAAACCAGGAATGGTTTAAAGAAAGTACAAAACTTCCCATTTGGGATTTTTTTTAAGTTTAACTGCTTCTTTTCCAGCCTTTCTGTGATAGAGCTCTGCTCTTGAAAGGGCTTTTAAATTAGAACTGAGAACATCTGTATGAAACTTTTAGCACCAGATTACATTTACAGTATACCTGTAATTCTCACACTCGACTATTTATTCATCACAGGTATAGTGCCAACAGACTGGTGAAAGGCATATGTAATTTAAATATTTTAAAAGGGATCAAAATCTCTGCTGGGTAATTATAGGCCAGTGAGCTTGACATCTGTAGTGGGGAAATTGTTTGAAGGATTGCTAAAGGTATCCACTCAATACATCTTGAATCAGAATATAATTAGTAAAAGTCAACATGGTGTTGTGAAAGACAGGTCTTGTCAAACAAACTTAATGACATTCTATGAAGAAGTCAGTAAACAAATAGATCTAGGTGTGGCAGTTGGTATGATATATTTAGACTTTGTTAAAACATTTGATACAGCTCCACACAAAAGGTTACTCTAATAATTGAGAGAAATATGTTTGGGGGCAAATGTATGTATTTGGATAGAAAATTGGCTAAAAGATAGAATGCAGAGGGTTGTTGTAAATGGAAAATCCTCAAATTGGACCAGGGTATTGAGAGGAGTACCTCAGGTGTTTGTTTTAGGCCCTCTTCTTTTTATTTGTTTATTAATGATCTCCCAAGTTGTGCTGAGAGCCATGGCTCAGTGTTTGCTGATGACACTAAATTAGGTAAGGTAATACAGACTAATCTGAATGTTTGTTCTTTATAGGAAGATTTGGATAGAATGGTGGACTGGTCAATTAAGTGACAAATGAGGTTCAATATAGACAAATGTAAAGTTATGCATTATGGTAAAAATAATAACAAAGGAACATATACTTGAAATGGTATTTCCGTTTAAATTAGAAGAACTACTAATTAAAAGGATTTAGGAATAATTGTAGATAACAGACTTAGCAACAGTGCTCAATGCCAGTCAACAGCTGTAAGGGCCAATAAGATACTGGCATGTATAAAACGAGGTACAGGTTTACGGGAGGAGGACATAATATTGCCTCTTTACAAGTCAATGGTAAGACCTCACCTTGAATATTCAGTGCAATTCTGGGCACCAGTCCTTAAAAAGGCTATTATGGAACTAGAGAGGGCTACAAAATTAATAAGGGGATTGGAGAATCTTAGTTATAAAGAGAGACTTTTATACGTTAGAAAAAAGACATCTCAGAGGGGATATGATAACATTAAATAAATATGTGCAGGGCCAATATAAGGAGCTCTCCAGTGACCTGTTCATTAACAGAAATGTACAAAGAACAAGAGGTCTCCCCCTGAGACTGGAAGAGCACTGATGGACAATAAAGTTATGGAACTCACTGCCAAGAGAGGTAGTGCTATAAACTTCAATAAATGCATTTAAAAATGGTCTGGATTTTTATTTAAAAAAGCAGAGCATACAGGGCTATTAATAATAGAATACACATTAATAATAGAGTTTTTTGATCCAAGGAGAAATCTGATTGCCCATTGGAGTCAAGAAGGGATTTTTCCCCCTTGGAGGCAAAATTCAAAATAGATTCCTTAAGGGGTTTTACCTTCTTTTGGATCAAAAGCTGGAATGATAGGTAGAAGGGTTGAACTTGATGGACTTGTGTCTGTTTTGCAACCTAAATTACTATGTTACTATACTATTAACAAGGAGGTTAGTTTATAATTTGTTGCCTTTTAATATTGACCTAGTCACTTTTCTTTTTAATTAGATTTATTTTTCTCCTCATTTATATTAAAAAATTTTGAAAGGTAGAGTGGGAGAGTATAATATTTCAAAATATCTTGTTCTGCTCTAAAGTGCATGAATGTAGAGCGAGGATGATGTAATCCATAACAAGCAGTGCAATATTAATTATTCTATCTCTTGTCTTAATATTATTTTTTTTTAAAAATCACAGCATACCCCCAGATGCGTTATTCATTTGCATTTGCATTTCAGAGTAAGTCATGAAAGATTTGATGCCGGGGAAGCAGGGAATCCCAACCATCGGCAAATCACTTGGAATGCACAAATAATACACCATGCCTGTTTTGAATTATATATATATGCAAATATGTATGCCATGATATTTGATGGAGAAATAAATATTACATTTTATATTTGTAATCAGTATGCGCTAATCTCTTTGGGAAGGTGTTCTTATATGATGTGGCTTATGAACTGATAAATCATTTGATAAACCAGTTAAAGAAGAATAATTCACACTGACCTTGTTTTAGATTTTTCTTGATTCTTATTTTAATTTATAGTAAATAATAACATGCATCATTCCTTCTCCCCTTTACATTGAAATCAATGTGATTATTACAATTATTATAAATGTTTTCAGTGATTAAAAATGACTGATAGTTAAATAGTTACCATTTGCACCTCTTTCCTAGATTCAGAACACATACACATTTGCTTTTGAAAGGATTCACTGTGTGCAGTGGCGTCCCGAGGGAGGTGCGGACCACACCGGGTGACAACCGTGCTGCCGCCACCCCCCCCGCAGCGCATCGCTCTACTAAACTTTTTTTTTTCTGGCAGCCGCATCTGCTGGAAAAAAATAAATGTGACCGGATGTGCCGTACGTCAAATCCGGTGGCTGTGATTCCCTCCTCCGTGCAGGAGGGAAGACTGCATGGAGGAGATGACCAGGAGACAGAGCAGCAAGTAGGGTAAGTACTAGGGAAGGTGGAGGAGGGTGATAGAAAGCAAAATACTGGCATATTGAGGGGTTAAATACTGACATATTGAATGGCAAATTTAGGCAGATTGAGTGGCAAATTCTGGCATATTGAGGAGTTAAATACTGGCATATTGAGGGGTTAAATCCTGGCATATTGAGGGTTAAATGCTGGCATATTGAGTGACAAATACTAGCATATTGAGGGGTTAGATCCTGGCATATTGAGGGGTTCAACACTAGCATATTGAGTGACAAATTTTAGCATATTGAGTGAAAAATTCTGGCATATTGAGGGGTTAAATACTAGCATATTGAGTAACAAATTTTGGCATATTGAGGTGTTAAATACTGGCATATTGAGGTGTTAAATACTGGCATATTGAGGTGTTAAATACTGGCATATTTAGTGACAAATTCTGGCATATTGAATGACATATTCTGGCATATTGAAGAGTTAAATGCTGGAATTTTGAATTGCAAAATTCTGGAATCTTGAGGGGTTAAATGCTGGAATATTGAATGGCAAAATTCAGCAATATTGAGGGGTTAAATGCTGGAATATTGATGGCAAAATTCTGGTATAATGAGGGGTTAAATGCTTGCATATTGAATGGCAAAATTCTGTCATATTAGGGGTTAAATGCTGGAATATTGAATGGCAAAATTCGGGCATATTGAGGGGTTAAATGCTGGAATAATGAATGGCAAAATTCTGGCATATATAAGGAGGGGTTTAATGCTGGGGTATTGAATGGCAAAATTCTGGCATATTGAGGGGTTAAATGCTAGAGTATTGAATGGCATAATTCTGGCATATTGAGGGGTTAAATGCTGGAATATTGAATGGCAAAATTCTGGCATATTGAGGGGTTAAATAGTGGCATATTTCATGGCAAAATAATGGCATATTTAATGGCTCCTGTGTGTGTCATAGTTATGGGGCTCCTGTGTATGGCATAGTTATGATGCTCCTGTGTGTTGCATAGTTAATGGGCTCCTGTGTGTGACATAATTTGTGGGGCTCCTGTGTGTGGCATATTTAATGGGCCATCTGACTGGCATTACTAAGGAATCTGTTTGGCATGGTATTGGAGGAAATCGGGGGGGGGGGGGGGGGTGACACCATGAGTTACTGCACCGGGTGACACTAACCCTAGTGACGCCTCTGACTGTGTGTGCTGCCCTATGGCTTGCAGATGTCTCAGAGTTATAGATTTCAAGTATGGATTTCAAGGGATACCTGAAATAGAGAAATCTCAGTGAAATAAACATACCTAATGCAAGATCACATTTGCTATATTGACATAATACAGAATAAGGTGCTGTACCATCTACTTAATTACCAGCAAATAAACAAATAGAATGTAATTACAAATTACTATATCCAAATTGTTTTTAAAAGGTTCTAAGTGGGACTCCTGATTTAATATGTAAATGGCATTGAAATTCACACTCCCAGAACTCCCTGTCTTCCATCTTAGGTCCTAGGTGTCTATTCACTAAAAGGTGAGCTGCAGGTCAGTTGAGGTGAGATGAGGGGAGTTAAGATGAAAATTTAATCTCACCAATTTAGCTATACATTGTGCAGGGACAAACCTGGTGAGTTTCTTTAAAGGGGGAAGTGGGGGGGACACAAGGTTTGTACATGCACGATGTATAGTTAAAATGGTGAGATGAAATATTCATCTCACCTCAGCTCATATTTTAGTGAATAGCATATCTGAGTAATTTAAAAACCATGCAGTGCCGGATACAATTTTGCATGCCATCATTTGATACACTAGGGATTGCTAAATCTTAAATTGGCTTGAAACAAGATAAGAAATCAGAGTGAGGGACTGGGCTGCAGTGTAGATTATCTCACGAAACTATTTCAGTATACTGTTCTTCAACAGCTCAAGAAATAAAATGAACAATATCCATGAAAAATTACCAGTAACCTTCAAATGACATCTTGTGACATGAAAAACTGATGTAAATTTTATTTCACATCATTGGTTAATGTCATGACATTGCAATAAGAAGACAAATGACCTTCTGTTTCCGGCATCCATAACATGATGCCACATTCAATCATTGTCTTTTGAAATACAATAACTAACAGTCTGAAGGATAAATGGCACTTAATGACACACCTAGCAAAAACCTGATCTCATTGCTTTTGATAATGTTCATAACATGATATATCAGGGGTGTTCCATGTGAAGATTTTGGGCCCAATGTCTCTTCCGTAGATTGCATAAAAATTGAATTCCAGAGTTGGTAATAGGGTTGGTCTCTGTACTAGGGTTGCCATATTGTCTTTAAAATATCCATGCTATTGCATCCATATACTTAGCATTGGCCTCAAGAAAATTTATTTTACCGACCTACCGCTAAAGTACTGTTTGGGTAGAAACTTTACTCTTTATCACAAACAATAGATCTTAATTTAATTTGCCTTCCTACCCATACTGGACAATGTTTTCTTAAACTATCTCTAAACACAGTACAGTGACGTACCTACAACGTGTGCAGGGTCACAGCTGTGACCGAGCCCATCACTCCAGGGGCCCGGCTGCCCTGTTGACCCCTGCACAAAAAAAAATGTAAAAGAAAAAATGTGCGGGCAAATGGGGCAGCTGCCTAGGGCCCATTCATTCTTGGGGCCCATATCCGCTGCCCCGTGGGCACCCACTGCCCGTTTGACTGTCTCACACGGAGGCAGTCACTATCGGGCAGCAGCCGTGAGTCCACATCCATCGGAAAGGTCACTTCCGGTCGCTGTATTTCCTGCACGCAGCGTGCTTGCAGGAAACATTTCTGCGGAGACAGCCGACGAGCAGCATACAGGTTAGTATTGGGGGGGGGGGGGGGGGGGGATGGGCAAAATAACACTGGCAAATGGGCACATAACTGGAAAATGAGCAAAATAACACTGGCAAATAACTGGCAAATGAGCAAAATAACACTGGCAAATGGGCAAATAACTGGCAAATGGGAACATAACTGGTAAATGAGAGATATAACACTGGCAAATGGGCAAATAACTGGAAAATGGGCACATAACTGGCAAATGAGCAAAATAACTGTTTGTAAAATAACTGCTGACTGTTTGTAAATATCAGTTGGACACATGTTGTAATTGTTTGAATTTGGAGGCGAGTTGGACTTTGCCATCCAACCAAATGAGCAAAATAACACTGGCAAATAACTGTCAAATGAGCAAAATAACACTGGCAAACAACTGGCAAATGGGAACATAACTGGCAAATGAGCAAAATAACACTGGCACATGGGCAAATAACTGGCAAATGGGCAAATAACTGGCAAACGAGCAAAACAACACTGGCAAATGAGCAAAATAACACTGGCAAATGGGCAAATAGCTGGTAAATGTGCATAATAACACTGCCAAATGGGCAGATAACTGGAAAATTTTTCCAGTCAAAATCAAGACATATTATAATTATACTACACATGACTGAAATTATCATGTGGTTGTTAGACAGTAATGGTCTAGCTCCATTAGCTACATTAAAGTCTGTAACAAGGTCCTTCCAACCTCCTCTAGGTGATTTTTGTCTAAATTAATAAAGTGTTTATTAATAAATCCCACAGGGACTCTATTAACTTATGACCATGCCTTGTTTCTGGATTCATTTTTCACATATAGTTTTTGTGTAATTATTTTAAACTGCACAACTATAGCTGACTGTTTGTAAATATCAGTTGGACACAGGTTGTAATTGTTTGAATTTGGAGGCGAGTTGGACTTTGCCATCCAACCAAATGAGCAAAATAACACTGGCAAATAACTGTCAAATGAGCAAAATAACACTGGCAAACAACTGGCAAATGGGAACATAACTGGCAAATGAGCAAAATAACACTAGCACATGGGCAAATAACTGGCAAATGGGAAAATAACTGGCAAACGAGCAAAACAACACTGGCAAATGAGCAAAATAACACTGGCAAATGGGCAAATAACTGGTAAATGAGCATAATAACACTGCCAAATGGGCAGATGACTGGAAAATGAGCAAAATAGCACTGGCACATGGGCAAATAACTGGCAAATGGGCAAATAACTGGAAAATGGGCACATAACTGGCAAATGAGCAAAATAACTGTTTGTAAAATAACTGCTGACTGTTTGTAAATATCAGTTGGACACATGTTGTAATTGTTTGAATTTGGAGGCGAGTTGGACTTTGCCATCCAACCAAATGAGCAAAATAACACTGGCAAATAACTGTCAAATGAGCAAAATAACACTGGCAAACAACTGGCAAATGGGAACATAACTGGCAAATGAGCAAAATAACACTGGCACATGGGCAAATAACTGGCAAATGGGCAAATAACTGGCAAACGAGCAAAACAACACTGGCAAATGAGCAAAATAACACTGGCAAATGGGCAAATAACTGGTAAATGAGCATAATAACAATGCCAAATGGGCAGATAACTGGAAAATGAGCAAAATAGCACTGGCAAATGGGCAAATAACTGGCAAATGAGCAAAATAACACTGGCAAATGGGCAAATAATTGGCAAATGGGCAAAATAACACTGGCAAATAACTGGCAAAGGGGAACATAACTGGCAAATGAGCAAAATAACACTGGCAAATGGGCAAATAACTGGTAAATGAGCAAAATAACCCTGACACATGGGCAAATAACTGGCAAATGGGCACATGACTGGCAAATGAGCAAAACAACACTGGTAAATGAGCAAAATAACCCTGACACATGGGCAAATAACTGGCAAATGGGCACATGACTGGCAAATTAGCAAAACAACACTGGGAAATGAGCAAAATAACACTGGCAAATGGGCAAATAACTGGTAAATGAGCAAAATAACACTGGCAAATGGGCAGATAACTGGAAAATGAGCAAAATAAAACTGGCAATGGGCAAATAACTGGCAAATGAGCAAAATAACACTGGCAAATGGGCAAATAACTGGCAAATTGACAAATAACACTGGCAAATTATGGGCAAAATAACTGGCAAATTATGGGCAGAATAACACTGGCAAATGGGCAAAATAACACAGGCAAATAACTGGCAAATGGGCAAAATAACACTGGCAAATGGGCAAATAACTGGCAAATGGGCAAAATAACACTGGCAAATGGGCAAAATAACTGGCAAATGGACAAATAACACTGGCAAATTATGGGCAAAATAACTGGCAAATTATGAGCAAAATAACACTGGCAAATGGGCAAAATAACTGTCAAATGGGCAAAATATGACTGCAAATGGTCAAAATAACTTGCAAATTATGGGCAAAATAACTGGCAAATTATGGGCAAAATAACTAGCAGGTGAATGAGAAAATTGGCTGTGGCATATTGGCAATCTGGCCATGGCATATTAATGGGCAGGCTAATAGTGGCATATCAATTGGGAAAATGGCTGTGGCATATTAATTGGCAATCTGAATGTCTGGCTGGGGCATATTAATGGGCAGGCTAATCGTGGCATAATGGGAAAATTGGCTGTGGCATATTAACGGGAAAATTGGGTGTGGCCAAAGTGATACTGTGGCATGTTCTGTGGGGCAAAATAACATGTACTATGGGACAAAGTGACACTGTGGCATGTTCTGCAGGGGCAGTTCAGTGGGTCAAAGTGACACTGCAGCATGCCAAATCGTGTGGGTGCAATATGAGTACAAGCCAAGTGCTCTGGGTACTGTATAGTGCTGTGTTAAGACCTTTAGGTGCAATGTGGGTGCAGAGGAACGTAATAAAAATAAGAAACTAACAATTTTTCAATAACATTTTCATTACATATATAATACAAATATAATATTAAAAAGTTAATATAAATATACATGCAGCTAGTTATATTCATATATTTGTGGTCCACCTCAAGCTTTTGAAAAGGATGGAAATATTTTAATGTTTTTTTTATGGTCAGAAAAGTAATATTACTTTACTGAGAGGGTGGTGGATGAGAGGTTAATATATGAAGGAGTTTAAGCATGCATGGGATAAGCATAAGGCTATTCTTGATATAAGATAAGGCCAGGGCCTAATGAAAATATTACTTTATGAAAGGGTAGTGGATGCATGTAATAGCCTTCCAGCAGAAATGGTAGAGGTCAATACAGTGGAGGTCAGAAACTTTGTATTATTTTACTGAGAGGGTAGTGGATGCATGGAATAGTTTTCCAGTAGAAGTGGTAGAGGTTAATTTAGTGAAGGAGTTCAAGCATGCATGGGATAGGTATAAGGCTATACTAGATATGACAAGGCCAGGCACAAAGCAGAACAGTTAAGCATATAAGTGGCATTCCTGGGGTGGAACTGCATGGTGGGGTTGGGGGGCCCGGTGGTTTCTAGTTACGCCTGTGACACCGTATTTATATATTTTCTCATGAATGTCCGTCTTTAATGGGAAGTGTTATTTCCCAAAAATGTATTTTAGAATTTCTTTATTCACTGGACTTATCAAAAGGATGGAAATACCACCAAAAACTACATTACATTTAAATTAATGTTAGTTCATATAAAAAAATAATATTTTCTATGTTTCAATACAACAGGACATACATAACTATTCTAATTACATACCTAAACTTTATGTATGTATAGTTAATATAGCTGACTCCTCTCATACTCATACAGCAAATTTAATTTAAAATGCCAAGGATTGTTATTCTACCTTTTTTTTCTCTACTCCTCATTACTGAGCTTTTTATGGCAAGAGAGCATGTATTATAATAATTTCTCTGCAAAATGAGTGTTCACTGCATATCAAAGTAATGAGTTTCATGATTCTAAGACACAAAATAGAATCTTTTTTAACCCCTTAGGTACTTTTTATGCTCAAAGTAACGTTTCTAAGGATAAAGACTTCTAAATTAGGAAGTAAACAGTTTCAATGATTTAGTGGAATATGTTTAAATATTGATATTTCTTTCTTAACAGGGCAATAGAGATTCCAATATTTTTCCAGTCAAAATCAAGACATATTATAATTATACTACACATGACTGAAATTATCATGTGGTTGTTAGACAGTAATGGTCTAGCTCCATTAGCTACATTAAAGTCTGTAACAAGGTCCTTCCAACCTCCTCTAGGTGATTTTTGTCTAAATTAATAAAGTGTTTATTAATAAATCCCACAGGGACTCTATTAACTTATGACCATGCCTTGTTTCTGGATTCATTTTTCACATATAGTTTTTGTGTAATTATTTTAAACTGCACAACTATAGCTGACTGTTTGTAAATATCAGTTGGACACAGGTTGTAATTGTTTGAATTTGGAGGCGAGTTGGACTTTGCCATCCAACCAAATGAGCAAAATAACACTGGCAAATAACTGTCAAATGAGCAAAATAACACTGGCAAACAACTGGCAAATGGGAACATAACTGGCAAATGAGCAAAATAACACTAGCACATGGGCAAATAACTGGCAAATGGGAAAATAACTGGCAAACGAGCAAAACAACACTGGCAAATGAGCAAAATAACACTGGCAAATGGGCAAATAACTGGTAAATGAGCATAATAACACTGCCAAATGGGCAGATGACTGGAAAATGAGCAAAATAGCACTGGCACATGGGCAAATAACTGGCAAATGGGCAAATAACTGGAAAATGGGCACATAACTGGCAAATGAGCAAAATAACTGTTTGTAAAATAACTGCTGACTGTTTGTAAATATCAGTTGGACACATGTTGTAATTGTTTGAATTTGGAGGCGAGTTGGACTTTGCCATCCAACCAAATGAGCAAAATAACACTGGCAAATAACTGTCAAATGAGCAAAATAACACTGGCAAACAACTGGCAAATGGGAACATAACTGGCAAATGAGCAAAATAACACTGGCACATGGGCAAATAACTGGCAAATGGGCAAATAACTGGCAAACGAGCAAAACAACACTGGCAAATGAGCAAAATAACACTGGCAAATGGGCAAATAACTGGTAAATGAGCATAATAACAATGCCAAATGGGCAGATAACTGGAAAATGAGCAAAATAGCACTGGCAAATGGGCAAATAACTGGCAAATGAGCAAAATAACACTGGCAAATGGGCAAATAATTGGCAAATGGGCAAAATAACACTGGCAAATAACTGGCAAAGGGGAACATAACTGGCAAATGAGCAAAATAACACTGGCAAATGGGCAAATAACTGGTAAATGAGCAAAATAACCCTGACACATGGGCAAATAACTGGCAAATGGGCACATGACTGGCAAATGAGCAAAACAACACTGGTAAATGAGCAAAATAACCCTGACACATGGGCAAATAACTGGCAAATGGGCACATGACTGGCAAATTAGCAAAACAACACTGGGAAATGAGCAAAATAACACTGGCAAATGGGCAAATAACTGGTAAATGAGCAAAATAACACTGGCAAATGGGCAGATAACTGGAAAATGAGCAAAATAAAACTGGCAATGGGCAAATAACTGGCAAATGAGCAAAATAACACTGGCAAATGGGCAAATAACTGGCAAATTGACAAATAACACTGGCAAATTATGGGCAAAATAACTGGCAAATTATGGGCAGAATAACACTGGCAAATGGGCAAAATAACACAGGCAAATAACTGGCAAATGGGCAAAATAACACTGGCAAATGGGCAAATAACTGGCAAATGGGCAAAATAACACTGGCAAATGGGCAAAATAACTGGCAAATGGACAAATAACACTGGCAAATTATGGGCAAAATAACTGGCAAATTATGAGCAAAATAACACTGGCAAATGGGCAAAATAACTGTCAAATGGGCAAAATATGACTGCAAATGGTCAAAATAACTTGCAAATTATGGGCAAAATAACTGGCAAATTATGGGCAAAATAACTAGCAGGTGAATGAGAAAATTGGCTGTGGCATATTGGCAATCTGGCCATGGCATATTAATGGGCAGGCTAATAGTGGCATATCAATTGGGAAAATGGCTGTGGCATATTAATTGGCAATCTGAATGTCTGGCTGGGGCATATTAATGGGCAGGCTAATCGTGGCATAATGGGAAAATTGGCTGTGGCATATTAACGGGAAAATTGGGTGTGGCCAAAGTGATACTGTGGCATGTTCTGTGGGGCAAAATAACATGTACTATGGGACAAAGTGACACTGTGGCATGTTCTGCAGGGGCAGTTCAGTGGGTCAAAGTGACACTGCAGCATGCCAAATCGTGTGGGTGCAATATGAGTACAAGCCAAGTGCTCTGGGTACTGTATAGTGCTGTGTTAAGACCTTTAGGTGCAATGTGGGTGCAGAGGAACGTAATAAAAATAAGAAACTAACAATTTTTCAATAACATTTTCATTACATATATAATACAAATATAATATTAAAAAGTTAATATAAATATACATGCAGCTAGTTATATTCATATATTTGTGGTCCACCTCAAGCTTTTGAAAAGGATGGAAATATTTTAATGTTTTTTTTATGGTCAGAAAAGTAATATTACTTTACTGAGAGGGTGGTGGATGAGAGGTTAATATATGAAGGAGTTTAAGCATGCATGGGATAAGCATAAGGCTATTCTTGATATAAGATAAGGCCAGGGCCTAATGAAAATATTACTTTATGAAAGGGTAGTGGATGCATGTAATAGCCTTCCAGCAGAAATGGTAGAGGTCAATACAGTGGAGGTCAGAAACTTTGTATTATTTTACTGAGAGGGTAGTGGATGCATGGAATAGTTTTCCAGTAGAAGTGGTAGAGGTTAATTTAGTGAAGGAGTTCAAGCATGCATGGGATAGGTATAAGGCTATACTAGATATGACAAGGCCAGGCACAAAGCAGAACAGTTAAGCATATAAGTGGCATTCCTGGGGTGGAACTGCATGGTGGGGTTGGGGGGCCCGGTGGTTTCTAGTTACGCCTGTGACACCGTATTTATATATTTTCTCATGAATGTCCGTCTTTAATGGGAAGTGTTATTTCCCAAAAATGTATTTTAGAATTTCTTTATTCACTGGACTTATCAAAAGGATGGAAATACCACCAAAAACTACATTACATTTAAATTAATGTTAGTTCATATAAAAAAATAATATTTTCTATGTTTCAATACAACAGGACATACATAACTATTCTAATTACATACCTAAACTTTATGTATGTATAGTTAATATAGCTGACTCCTCTCATACTCATACAGCAAATTTAATTTAAAATGCCAAGGATTGTTATTCTACCTTTTTTTTCTCTACTCCTCATTACTGAGCTTTTTATGGCAAGAGAGCATGTATTATAATAATTTCTCTGCAAAATGAGTGTTCACTGCATATCAAAGTAATGAGTTTCATGATTCTAAGACACAAAATAGAATCTTTTTTAACCCCTTAGGTACTTTTTATGCTCAAAGTAACGTTTCTAAGGATAAAGACTTCTAAATTAGGAAGTAAACAGTTTCAATGATTTAGTGGAATATGTTTAAATATTGATATTTCTTTCTTAACAGGGCAATAGAGATTCCAATATTTTTCCAGTCAAAATCAAGACATATTATAATTATACTACACATGACTGAAATTATCATGTGGTTGTTAGACAGTAATGGTCTAGCTCCATTAGCTACATTAAAGTCTGTAACAAGGTCCTTCCAACCTCCTCTAGGTGATTTTTGTCTAAAGAGAACAGCCACAGGGAATCATTGCAGCAAGTGTTTATTAATAAATCCCACAGGGACTCTATTAACTTATGACCATGCCTTGTTTCTGGATTCATTTTTCACATATATTTTTTGTGTAATTATTTTAAACTGCACAACTATAGCTGACTGTTTGTAAATATCAGTTGGACACATGTTGTAATTGTTTGAATTTGGAGGCGAGTTGGACTTTGCCATCCAACCCTTCCCCTCTCCCACAACTCTCATCAGGTGACGAGGTTGCTAAAAATATAAAAATAACAGTCCTGCCAGCCTAAACCAGTTCCCAGGAGCTCCCCAAATAGCCCCCAGAATCTCTAACACATATAGGGGCCAGGACAAATATCCCTGCTTCAATACCCAAAGCGAGTATCGCCTACATTTTACTAAATCTTGCAGTGTCCGAACCTACGGGTTTGGGCAAGCCTCCGTGATGCTACAAGTGATGTCGAGAGGGCTTGAAAATTTTTTTTAGCAGGGACCCACAGGGTCTATTAAGACCCTGATCGGGTCTTTGCTACTGTGACCGTGGTTACCAATCACAAAATGGAGTTTTGGTGCTTGCATCTTCAACCTCTTGTGTCTCTGGAATTAAAGTTGGCAGGTTTGTGATTTTAGCAGATGTTTTTGCATTTTAGCTAGTGTGACCACATATTTTTTTATTCTTCCGGGACACCCATAAACATGTATACACCAAGGCTGCACATTAGAAAATATAAACTGGGACTGGGAGGGGGTGGGGGTGGGGGTCTGGTTATGCCAAGGTTTTAACCATATGTGATCTGAACACAGGAAGCAGCATGCAGCTTCATGTGAACCGATATCAAGAAAACTTCAGCATTATCACAGTTAAATGGTACTTACCTTTTCTAGGCACAATAATTTTTTGTGTTTGTTGGATTTTCAAACCACTTCATTATAATCTTCATACCATGCCGTAAATGATCATTTTAAAATTACAGAAATTCTGAAATTCTTATATAAAGAGCAAGAGGAAATCAATGAAATTGCAAAGAAAATAGTATTAATATTGATCAGAACTGAATGGGCATGCTCATTATCTGTTATGTTATTCTCCATCTGTTCACATTTTATAATGACTCCCACGCAATACAGTCACATTGGGACCCCATTAAAAGTATAACCCTATGAAAAAAAAGTATATTTTTAAAGTAAGCTCTAAGTTTTTATATTTCTACGTCAATCATAAAAATTGAGCTCACGTTAAAAAATTGTTGTCACTATATAAATATTTGCTATTGTAATGTATATAGTACACATTTTGTGTTCCAATCAATTTGGAATTGGCTTTTTTTAAATGCATTAAAGTATGATATCTGTATTTAAAATTTCTGGTTATCATGAAATGATTTCAGATTAAAAAAAAGAAAGAGACACTCTTGGTAATTTTATTTACCTAAAGAATAGAATAAAAATAAGCTATACTTTACAGAGGTAAAGAGAGAAAGAAAGAAAGAGAGAGAGAACCTGTCATTCATTTTTTTTAATTTTGTATAGCAGTATACATAGAAGTGCGCATGCTCAGGTCACACCTCCCATTCAAAATAACATGGGTAGCCTTATATATGGAAAGCACATCCCCAAAGGTGCAGGAGGGCAACTGACCCCCGAGCTGCTCTCTAATCTTTCTCAATAGGATGGGACTTTTAAATGCCCCAGTCGGTAATACTTTGGATCTTTCTATCAATTTGTCTTGCATGTCTATTGGGTCTATTCACTAAAATTCAAATTCAGAGGTCAACTCTCTGTCCATGAGATGTGAGAAGTGAAATATGGCACCTGAGTTTGACTTATGGGGCAATTCAGTATAAGGTGATTTAAAGTGACTAGCAGGTGAGTTGAGATGAGATGAACATTTCATCTTACCAATTAAGCTATACAATATGGAGGAACAAACCTGGTTAGTTCCCCTTGCTAAATGAACTCATCAGGTTTTTTCCTGCATAATGTACAGGGAGTGCAGAATTATTAGGCAAATGAGTATTTTGACCACATCATCCTCTTTATGCATGTTGTCTTACTCCAAGCTGTATAGGCTCTAAAGCCTAATACCAATTAAGCATATTAGGTGATGTGCATCTCTGTAATGAGAAGGGGTGTGGTCTAATGACATCAACACCCTATATCAGGTGTGCATAATTATTAGGCAAAATGGGTCAAAAGAAGGACTTGACAGGCTCAGAAAAGTCAAAAATAGTGAGATATCTTGCAGAGGGATGCAGCACTCTTAAAATTGCAAAGCTTCTGAAGCTTGATCATCGAACAATCAAGTGTTTCATTCAAAATAGTCAACAGGGTCGCAAGAAGCGTGTGGAAAAACCAAGGCGCAAAATAACTGCCCATGAACTGAAAAAAGTCAAGCGTGCAGCTGCCACGATGCCACTTGCCACCAGTTTGTCCATATTTCAGAGCTGCAACATCACTGGACTGCCCAAAAGCACAAGGTGTGCAATACTCAGAGACATGGCCAAGGTAAGAAAGGCTGAAAGACGACCACCACTGAACAAGACACACAAGCTGAAACGTCAAGACTGGGCCAAGAAATATCTCAAGACTGATTTTTCTAAGGTTTTATGGACTGATGAAATGAGAGTGAGTCTTGATGGGTCAGATGGATGGGCCCGTGGCTGGATTGGTAAAGGGCAGAGAGCTCCAGTCCGACTCAGACGCCAGCAAGGTGGAGGTGGAGTACTGGTTTGGGCTGGTATCATCAAAGATGAGCTTGTGGGGCCTTTTCGGGTTGAGGATGGAGTCAAGCTCAACTCCCAGTCCTACTGCCAGTTCCTGGAAGACACCTTCTTCAAGCAGTGGTACAGGAAGAAGTCTGCATCCTTCAAGAAAAACATGATTTTCATGCAGGACAATGCTCCATCACACGCGTCCAAGTACTCCACAGCGTGGCTGGCAAGAAAGGGTATAAAAGAAGAAAATCTAATGACATGGCCTCCTTGTTCACCTGATCTGAACCCCATTGAGAACCTGTGGTCCATCATCAAATGTGAGATTTACAAGGAGGGAAAACAGTACACCTCTCTGAACAGTGTCTGGGAGGCTGTGGTTGCTGCTGCACGCAATGTTGATGGTGAACAGATCAAAACACTGACAGAATCCATGGATGGCAGGCTTTTGAGTGTCCTTGCAAAGAAAGGTGGCTATATTGGTCACTGATTTGTTTTTGTTTTGTTTTTGAATGTCAGAAATGTATATTTGTGAATGTTGAGATGTTATATTGGTTTCACTGGTAAAAATAAATAATTGAAATGGGTATATATTTGTTTTTTGTTAAGTTGCCTAATAATTATGCACAGTAATAGTCACCTGCACACACAGATATCCCCCTAAAATAGCTAAAACTAAAAACAAACTAAAAACTACTTCCAAAAATATTCAGCTTTGATATTAATGAGTTTTTTGGGTTCATTGAGAACATGGTTGTTGTTCAATAATAAAATTAATCCTCAAAAATACAACTTGCCTAATAATTCTGCACTCCCTGTATAGCTGAACTGGTGAGATGAAATGTTCATCTCACCTCAACTTACCTGCTATTCCTTTTTTAATTTTTTTTACATACTTTATTTGTTCATATCAAAATCACATACAACATATAACACACGACTAACAATATTTCAAGAGGTTTCTCATAACTTGGTTAATCTACTATAGCACCTATGGGTTATTGTCAAAAAATCTAACTGTAAAAATTCGGCGGTCGGGTGCGGGGGCCTACATAAGGTATTCACTCAACGTGCAGGGGTCTCCCCCTTATTTCCTATCTCAGGAGCACCCAAGGGGACCAGACATTGTCATAGAGCTCGCCCCTAGGACCATAGAAAAGTCTTTCTGCACCTGCTTGAAATTCTATCTGAGCACATATCTCTGGCCAAGTTTTAGTAGCCAGAAAGATATTTATTAAGAAGTATTTCTGATATACTCCTATCCCTGGGAATCCAATATGGAACAAAAATATCTGAGCTGTCAAGTCTTCCTCAGAGGCTATAACCTTTTGGAAGATTTCCACCATTTTGTTCCTAATTGGAGCCAAATGGGTGCCTGTGATCCTACCTCCGTTTGGCATCGCCAGCACATCGTATTACAATTTGTATTAAACTTGGCAAGGCTTGCTGGGACGATGTACCATCTGTGTAACAGTTTGAAATACTGTTCTTGTAATTTAATGCAATGAAAAGCGTTCCTTCTAATCTGCCACACGGAATACCAGTCTTGGTTGGTATAAGTAATGTTCAGGTCCCCTTCCCATAACCTTATTGGTTTGACTTTCTCCCATACTAGTTGCTCAGATAGAGTTTTTTTAATTTTAGAGAATATTTTCCTTGGGGTTATAGAGGTCAGAAAGGAGTCCCATTGATCAGGCTCCAATAGGCATTTAAGAGTTAAAAAGTGTCTAACTGTTATATAAGTGTAGATCTCTGTGTCAGAAAGACCATACGCTCTCTGTAAGTCCGAGAATGCTGTCAGTCTGTCATCTGTATATAAATCCCCCAGGATTTTAATCCCACATCGGAACCAAGGGGACTGGTTAATATGGGGTATATACCAGGGGATAACTTCAATTGGGGTGGGTTTAGAGGGGGAAAGCTGAAGATGGAACCTTTTTTTCATCACTTGCAGAGAGGAGATGAGATTAGTCGTAATTAGACCTAATGGGGCCAAACTCCGATATTGTACTGGAGTCACCCACAATAACATAAAGGGGTCCTGTTGTCTACATTTATACCTCTCATTACACAGCCATGGTGGATTCTTTGATCTCTCTAAGTTCCAATATATTATATGGGACAACCGAGAGATGTTGTGAAGTTGGAATGGGTCTTGGTACCCCAAGCCTCCTCTATCAGCCTCCCTCTCCAGAATGTGTCTTGCAATCCTGGTTCTTCCACCCTCCCATACATAGGAGGCGAATAGGAGGTTTCGGAACTGTTAAGGGTATGGCCCTAAGGAGGTACAGAAATTTCGGGACTACATAAGATTTAAGAATGCCTATCCGACCTACCCAGGAGGGCCCAGTCCCTTCCATCGTGCTAAGGATGTCCTGAGCTGAATTACTAACCTGGTGTAGTTCAGATCGACGATCTGATCTAACTTTGAGCAGAAAGTAACACCTTGGTAATCAATATATGCGGGAAGACCCTTTTTATGTGCTACTGTTCCCAGTATCTCCAATTGTGGTCCAATGAGGTAGAGAGGTATTGTCTGGGTTTTAGCAATATACATTTTATAAATCGAGAGCTGGCCATAGAGCAATATCTCCTTCATCAAGGCTGTAATAGAGTCCACCGGGGAGGACAGAGTTAGTAGCACGTCATCTGCATATAAAATGATGGTATGGATCTGGGGTCCAAATTCTATGCCATGTATTTGTGGGTTCTTCCGGATCGCTTCGGCGAATGGCTCCAAAGCCAGCACATACAGGAGTGGGGCTAACGAACAACCTTGATGTGTGCCGTTAAGGACTGGAAAGAGATCCGATATCAAGGAGGGGCCCCTAACTTTGGCTGAGGGAGTGGAATATAGGGCTTCTGCATAATGCAGAAATGGTCCCTGGAGGCCAAACGCCCGCAGCGTCTCAAAGAGAAATTTCCAGCTGACTCTGTCAAATGCCTTCTCAGCATCTAAGGCCAGAGGATAACAGAGTCTCATTTAACCTCCAGCATACTCGCGATCTATATAATGGAGAGTCTTTTAGATTCATAAAGACATGGTCTGACCATGAGATGGTGCCCATCCTCGAGCTGGAACACCGCTATTCATTTCAACTCACCAGCTACTCACCTCAAATCACCTTTTAGTGTGTCAGAGGTATTGAAAAGTAATCTTGGGACTGGTACATATGAATAAAGCAGAAGAAAAGGATAACAAGATGGATGCCAGCAGCCTCCATTTTGTGTCAGTTTTTGGAAATCCTTCTGTGTGTTCAAATCTTATTCTGTGTCCCTGAAGCTAAAAGAAAGTCCTCCACATTCCTAACTCTGTTATCTAGTATCACTGGAACAGATAAGGTGGGCATTGTTAGTCGTTTATGACTCTCATTGTATTTCTAAAGACACAGCTGTGTCTATATACATATTAGAGGGGAAGGGGGGCTTCTCTGCAACTTGCTAGCCCACCCAAACTGGCAGAAACTTACAAACACAGACACACTGAGATTATTGGGATTTTTGACTTGTAGAATCTAATAAGGGTTATTATAAATAAACCTAGTTGATTCAAATCACCCATTAAAATATATAATGATATCACACCTTCACTAATAAATATGTCAAGTATAATTAATCCTACATATTAATTAGAATATTGTTTTGATTGTTTTATTAGTGTGGTATACATTTTATTATACATTTTTATGTAATGTGCAATGATAAGAATATGATAAATATTTACTATAATTTGAAATTGTATTAACACTTCTATATATTGCAACATATATATTGTATTACATTATACTCACAATCCAGGTATAGCTATAAATCATGACATCATCTCATTTACATTAACACACCCATCCATTCAATTGGCTAGAAGTCACAGAAACAGGGTGTGAATCTGAGATAAGGTTTGGTTGATAAGTTGATACTGGGGGTGTAGAGGGGAAGCAAAAAGACCGGAGATACCTGAGAGACCTGAGAGACTGATTTTGGGGAGAGATGCCACTAGTTGGGTGAGAGATGGGAATGTTTTAGAAAAGGGCTGAGTCTCTCTCCTTCTGGGGAGGACTCAGGAATATGAGGCTTTTAATAGCACATGTTCATTATAACAATAGAAATCTCCATACCCATAGTATTGAGCTAAGTCCCAGGAGTAACTCCCATCACTCAATTCTTCAATTGAAGGAGTCCCAACTGCAAACCAACCTCTGCCGGTAATGTATAAATGTGGTAATTTGTTTCTAGCATAATCTCATTTTTATGGATGTCATTAATATATATATTTGGGTAAATTAAACTTAAATCCCACACTTTCTGGGATCTATATGTTTTAGCCTGGTGTTTATCTGTCATCCTTTCTGCAGAAGGAAGCCAGAGGAATATCCTATAGATATTAACAAAAGAACCATACGTTCTTATAGTCTAGCTATTTACCCAAATATGTCATATCTAATCTCCAGAGATTATCTAAGATTCTCATTCTTAAAGTCTGAGCTAGAATACATACATTATCATTTACCGAGCAGATTAAGAAATAGCCACCATGAGTAGTGATATGATTTAGTAGTATTACCTTACCTAAGCAGAGTATATGTTGGTAATTTGTAGGTAATTATGGTGTACTATCATTAACCATTTTAAATACTAATCATTGTAAGTTGTTTCTAAATAAAATGCATGGCCATCTTACGGTCAGAAACGTACTGCATTATAAAGTATTCTACATGTATGTTGATATAGGTACAGAGCTGCATATTTAATGTTTTGTCCTACTTATGTTATAAGTCATACATGTGAATTATGATTAACATCTGTTGATACTGTATTTTGTTGTTATGCTATTCTGCTTACCGTTTGATCTTTATTCTATATATAATAAATTCATTATTATTTTATTAATAATTGTGGCATTGTATTTACTTTTGTAAAAACGTCATCCAAACTCTCACATACATAACGAATTCTTGATATGGGTATTTTTAGTCGGACCCATATATTTTAATCATCAATTTTCATATTTTTTATGATTCATAATTAATAACTCATATTCATATTTTATGGTTATTAATAATCCGACAAGTGTATAGCCCCATTAGTCTCAAAAATAGCTTCCATCATTTTGTCTTCCGTTACTTCCAACGATTCAAACCTTAGGTGCCGAATTTGACTTAGTCACCTCCAAATTCGAATTTTAGTGAATAGATCCACGTTTCTAACTCTGATGATATCAGGTGTCTGATGACGTGGCACCATGGCCACCTAAATTGCTTTTGCCTTCTGGGCCAACATGTGCTTCATTACATTGCATGTATGTGTACCAACATCAACAATCATATAAACAGGAGCTTCCCAATTGGCCTAGAAGAAGTAGCACTGAGATTGTATGTTTTTGCAGACCGACACAATCAAGTGGATACAGCAGATTTAGCAAATAAATAAAGAAAAAGTAATGCATTTTTAGTATAAGCTTTTAATATGCATTATTATTTTTTTCTGTGACCTGGACTGCTGAGATTTTGTAAAATTTAAGCAGTCTTGTATATTTATTGTACAATGTGCCTACTGTGTGGCGTAATATAAATTAGCATATTAATAGGTTGACTAGTCAAGTGTGAATTAAAAGATAAATTCACAAACCATTCTGCAACAGTGATATTTTGTTGAGACACGCAAGAACTTATTAGTAAATTCTACACATTGCCCACCACTAAGACACAAAAGCTTGATATAAATGCACATTGAACTGCACTTATTTGTTGTGTGAATCACAGAAGTTACTAGTTTTGTCCTACACACAGTTTGCATATCTATTGATCCATTTTCAGTCACTACAGATTCACAATACTTTGCTCCATCTCAATTTTGTCCCACATTAGGAATAGATACGTTTTAGGTATTTATTATTTTCTGCTTCATTATTTTGTTTTATTCATACATATTGGACCCATACGTCTTTGTGCAACTATACTTTTTCTGCCTCAAGTTTAACCACCTAGTATCTTCATTATCCATTTCTGCTATTATACTCAGGGTGCTACCTTTCAAGCTTACTGTTATTTTTGCAAGTTTTATTCGCTAAAAGGTGAGTTGCAGGTGAGTTGCAGGTGAGGTGCAGGTGAGTTGCAGGTGAGTTGAGGTATGATGAACATTTTATCTCACCTGCTTAGCTATACATTTTGCAGGAACAAACCTGGTGAGTTTCCTTCTTAGCAAACTGTCCATGTGTCTGTGTTAATTAATCATACTCATTTCACACTGGCATGCATTGAATGATTCACAGATATTAACTAGGATTAAGGTTTTCAACACCTACACGAGGTGAATTGGAATCCATGTTACATATCTGTTAGGAACATGCAGGCTAGGCTCCAGGTCCCCCGAAGTGCTGCAGGGTGGATGTCTATGCTATGCTGCCCACCACTTCAGTTGGGACTTCTCCAACAGAACGGCGGGAGTTCACGTGATAACAGGCCTGCCATCAGGGGGTGACGTGCGATCCTGGCGTCCTGGACCCAGCCAGTCCAAGGGGGCCCGGTGGGCAGAGGTCATGCCAGAAGAAAAAATGTTTTAACTGTATTGATGCCGCCCAGCTTCAATAACGTTTTCAAAAAAAAATGTGACCAGGAGGGAAGACTGCACAGAGGAGACGACCGGAGAGCAACAAGGAGGTAAGTAGGAAGGGGGAGGAGGGTGGAATAAAACAAGAAAAATCCTATTATTGAGTGGCTAAATCCTGGCATATTGAATGGCTAAATCCTGGCATACTGAGTGGCAAAATCCTTGCACATTAAATGGCTCAATACTGGCATATTGAGTAGCTAAATCCTGGCATATTAAATGTCTAAATCCTTGCATATTGAGTGGCTAAATCCTGACATATTAAGTGTCTAAATCCTGGCATACTGAGTGGCGAAATCCTGGCATATTGAGTGGCTAAATCCTGGCATGTTGAATAGATAAATCCTTGCATATTGAGCAGTTAAATCCTGGCATATTAAATGGCTAAATACTGGCATATTAAATGGCTAAAACCTGGCATATTGAGTGGCTAAATCCTGGCATATTAAATGGCTAAATCCTGGAATATTAAATGGCTAAATACTGGCATATTAAATGGCTAACTCCTGGCATATTAAGTGGCTAAATACTGGCATATTGAGTGGCTAAATCCTGGTATATTGAGTGGCTAAATACTGGCATATTGAACGGCTAAATCCTGGCATATTGAGTGGCTAAATACCGGCATATTAAATGGCTAAATCCTGGCATATTAAATGGCTAATTCCTGGCATATTAAGTGGCTAAATCCTGACATAGTGAGTGTCTAAATCCTGGCATATTGTGTGCCAAAACCCAAACATTCACCACCAGGGTGAAACGCTGCACGCCAGATGCACATAGGATTGAAATCGTCGAGATTCCCACCGCCCAATACATTGCACAGCCCGGTCTGAGAAACCCACCCTGGAAGCTTCCGTGGCCGCCCCTATCCAGAATGAATGTCCCCCAAAATCCCCACTCGGAATACCCATTGCCTCCAGCGCCTTCTTAAAAATCCGAATAAATTGAAAACGGGACAAAGGGGTACCATCCAGATGAAGAAGTAACGAGCCTGGAGCAGAGGGGTGTGCCCTCATGTAATGATCCAGGCAGGCCACCGGGCAAACCACAGAACACACAACCTCCCGCAAGCATACCCAGGAGCCCTTGCCAAGCATGTCAGTTTTTGACCGCTGAATTTTAAAACGCAGCAACCCAGGTTCGTGCAACACATCCCACAGCTGAATCCCCCCATGCCTGACCTTGGAGGCAGGGCCCCAAAAAACGCAAGTGCAAACGCTAAGCGAAATAGGGAAACTTCCCCTAACAACTTACAAATGGCGGGTAAAGTGTGAAAAATCCCCAATAGCAGCGCCCCCGATACTGGTTTACGGGAACCCCTGCCCACCCTAGCTCTGCGCCATCCCTTCAAAGCATGGCGGACCACAATCTCCTTTGTAACATCAGGAACCCTTAGCAACTTAAAACCGAAGGTCAGACCCGCCAGTTTCCCAGAAACCGCACTTGGAGACAGACCAGAAGCCTCCCATTGCCATAACAGCCACAGTATGCCCTGAAGCCGGTCATCAATATCCCTGAAACCCCCACGGGACTGTTCCAAGTCCTCCCATTCAGCCCACGCCTTATCATACCGATCCCAGGTTGCCTGACACACCAACCCACCGACCCCGGGGGGCAGGGGGACCCCACCTTGTCCGCCCCTGGGGCAGATGCCCTGAACTCTGGCCACTGCGAATGAGAAAGGGCATCCGCTGTAACATTCAGGACCCCCTGGATATGCACAGCCCGACAAGTAATGTTCAGACTAAGGCATCGCAACACCAAGCACCGCAGAATCACCGGAGGGGAGTAGGCCGTTAAGTTGTTAATGGCCTGAACTACCCCTAGATTGTCACAATGGAAGACCACCCTGTGATCCCGCAGCTAGGTCCCCCAAAGCTCCAGCGACACCAAGATCGGGAGCAACTCCAAAAAGGCTAAATTTCTCGTCAACCCACAATCCTGCCATTCTGATGGCCAAACCCTCGAACTCGTTCGGGACCCCAGGATAGCCCCAAACCCCACCGATCCTGATGCGTCAGTGTAGAGATCGAGATCCTGGTTAGACACCTCCGGAGCCTGCAACACGGACCTCCCATTGAAGTGTTCCAAAATACAGGCCCAAACCCCCAAATAGTCCCTCAATGGCGGGTAAGCCGAATAAAATGATTCGCATGGGCCACACCAGCCGTAGGCCCCGCGAGATGCCTATTAAAAACCTGGCCCATCGGGATTATGCAGCAGGCAAATTTCAATTTACCCAACAAGGACTGCAAGGGGCAGAGCTGGATCTTTTGCACCCCTCGCACCCTAGCCACCGCCACCCGAAGCCCCTCTAGCTTATCCACAGGTTGCCGGCATTCCCCTGCCACCGAGTCAATCTGAATGCCGAGGAATCTAAGGCACGTCTGCGGCCCTCCGTTTTGTCCAGGGCCAACGGCACCCCGAAAGAGCGAGCCACTAATTGGACCGACCTCAACAAGTGCGCACAGACATTGGACCGAGACTGACCCACACACAAAAAGTCGTTGAGGTGCAACACGGAGTTGCAACCCCACTCCACCCACACCACCCATTCCAGAAAGGTGCTAAAGCACTCAAAGTAGAAACAGGAAATCGAGTAACCCATCGGAAGGCTCAGATCCACATAATACTCCACCTCGAAAAAGCACCCTAGGAGATGATGACACTCCGGCTGCACTGGTAGTAACCTGAAAGCGGCTTCCACATCCGTCTTAGCCATCAGGGCTCCCGGGCCCACGTCCCTGACCATCCGAACAGCGAATGACACATAAGACATGCGGCACAGTTCAGTGTCAATATCATCATTCACCGACCCCTCATGCTGGAACGAGAAATGATGTATGAGACAGAACTGTCCCGGCTCGTTTTTGGGCACTACTCCTGGAGGGGAGACCCGAAGGTTAGGAAGGGGAGGGTCCCATAAACGACCATTGCCATTCTACCCAAAGCTATTTACTTGTCCAATTTTTCCCATACCACCCTGGGATGAGAAGCTACAGACCGCAGGCTTCGAAAGGACTTTTCTCTTCAATAGGTTTCTCTTTGAAACCTGCCAACAGTATACCAGCCGCCTTCTGGTTCCTATATTTGTTTAGCCACGGCTCATCACGGTGATGACCACCGGCATCCTCCCCCTTTGTGCCCACGTCAGATCTGTCCCCAGACTTCCCTTTCTTGAAACAACGGGAGGTGGGGTTACCCCCACATCCCGAGCACTCATGCTTAAAACGGCAGTTCGACCCCCATTTACATTGGTTGTCATTGTACTGCCAGCATGAACCAGAATGCCGAGCAGTGGCCGACGGAGCAGGGGATCCCATTCTGCCGCCCCCCCCCCTCCCCCCTCAAGAAAGGAGGACATAACCCCTTGTGCCGAGGCAGGATGGGTCATGATTGACAACCAGAGCCCAATGTCCATCTGATCCCATGTCAGCGTCAGATGAACAGCCAAACACTGGCGGAATTGCTCATCATACCGCCACCAGTTCAGCCCCCCATATACCCGATATGCTGTCCAAACCTGATCCTGGTAGCAGAACAAGGAGGAGCACAGATCCAGGTACTTCTCCCCGATCACGCTGGCCAAGATTGAAAAAGTTTGTATCCAATTACTGAAATTTTTAGGTATCTTTCGGTAACTCCTTTTCTTTTTCCGACTCCTTCAATTCTTTTTCCAGCGGAGGCACATCCTCCAACGGAATAAGGGAGAATATCTCCAAGTATTCCCCTTTCCAGATTTTTTCCCTAACCTCTTGCTTAAGGTGCAGGCCCGAGGGGCCTAACCAACACATGTATGAGGCGCCGTGAGCCACTGGGGCAACCAGTGATGCCATTTTTGAGGGGTCTTCTGGTGCCCCCACATCTGCCGCCAGCCCCCCAGCCAATGCCGCAACAGAGGAAGGAGGGACCGACAACTGAGGAATGGCTGAAGTAACCATGCGCTTGTCTGCATGCCCGGGGCCTGCTCCCCCCACTGGAGGAACGTGAGAAGACCACTGACTGCGGGGAAGGGCGAGCTGACAGCCTAGCAGCATCCCTGGAGAAGCCAGCGCCGTTTGAGCGCAAAGCCCTTCCTGGGGTGGAGGTAAGTGATACCGGAGAAGGGGCGGGTAATATCCTTGCCCCACTCCGGGTGGGCCTCGTGGCCATAACGGGGGCTACAGAGCAGGCACAGCGTGCACTGGGGAGATCGCGATTGTGCTTCTGGAAACAGGAATAACGGGGGTAGGGGGATCACTTACCAGCCTCGCGGGAAATGAGAGCCGCCTTCCAGACCGCTCTCCTGGACTCCTGATCCTGTAGCTGCCACGTATTCTGCCATCCGGACTGAGATGGGCGGGGGGCGCGAAACACGCCTGCCTGACGCGCGACCACCATCCAAAGCAGGTGCTCCTGGCAGAGCCATCCGCAAGTTAGCAATCTGGGCCTGGAGGTGGGCCCCACCGTCCAGCAGGGCCTCAGCCCTCAAAGCTGCCAGGACCCCTTCAATATCCATCCTGCACCGTTCGGTTTTACAGACACGAGCAGAGAAAATTACTCAGCTATGTCCAGACCTAAAATGGCTGCTGGATGATGGAGGAGGGGTGCCTATATACCCTCCTTCTACCCATCCACTCCCCCATTCATGCCACTCAACCAAACCTCACACCCCCTCACACATACATGGCCCCCTCCCACCTAGGCTATGCCTGTTTCCCGGGGGAACTAATTCAGTGTGAATAAAAGGAGACTTACCAGTAAGTGGCTGGAAACATTCATGTAGATTATTGTAGAGACTCAACCATATAACCTGGCAATGTCAAACAGGAATAGCAATTAAGAAAGGTATTTAATAGACATTCCACTGGTATCAAGGGACACACACAAAAAGCACATTTTTAAAATATCATACTTAAGCACACTGTCCCCTATTTTCTACTCTCAGTCCTATGTAAAGGAAGTGTACGAACTAATAGTCTTCTGTAAGGTTATAGTATTTGTGGAAAGTCAGATAATATTACCTGTGAACTGAATTTTCTTGTAACTTAGTGAGGGTCCTTACAAGTCACACATACAATAATGAGGATAAAGAAAGCATCAATCATTGTTACTCTGCGAGGTTAAAGATATATTCACAGTCTAACAAGCAAGTAATGAGCACACAATATTGCATATTAAATGACATAGCATCTCTGAGGGGTTTGAAAGGAACTTGTCTGTACTTAATCACAGGACCTCTTGCCACACCACATTTCTAGCTGATAACTAATCAGAATGTACTACTTCCTGCTGTCTCTGTGATTACTAACCTGAATGTGAAAAGTTAGTAAAAATTCCAGTGAAGTAGGAGGATCAAGTTAGACAGTGAGAAGAAGGAAACATGCTAAAGATGAACAGCACATTCTACCAGGACAAAATATATGTTTGCACATTGAAAGTAAAAGATAGACGGAAAATGTGTTAGTATTTCTATATTATCTTTTTCTACACGAATTTGGATAAATGGCACTTAGGTGATCACGAATGTTATGCTTTATATACTATTTGTTTGTTTTTTTTCCATTATTTTGGTTTCACTTTGAAAGTAATGGATTGAAGGAAAATGTAAGATTATTTTGATTATTTCACGTTTTTATGGAAATATATTATATAAATAAATGCTACTAAGGGAATGTCACCATATGTTTGCAGGTTTTTTAAGACACTAATTTGGATATTTGACACTTAGATTTGTTTAGGACTGATATGTTTTATATAATTCTCTATGTTGATGTTGAATGCATTAGATGGAAAGTCAAAATATTATTTTAGTTTTTGTTGTTATTTGTCTCAACACTAATTTGGCTAATTGGCACTACAGTCGCTCATAACGTATGCTTTATGCAATATTTGGTCTTTATTATGTTAGTAACACAAGGAAGTAAAGGATAGAAGACAGTTTTAATATTATGATTATTATATTCTATAATTTTTTTTTCTTGTATACTTTCTCTCCATCTTGTACTCACTTTTATTTTTTTCACAATTTTTCTTTTTTGTTCTTTTTTGTCTTGTCACTAATCTGGATAATTGGCACTTATAGTTGCTCATAACTGTTTTCCTTTCTATAATATTTGGTGTTTATTATGTCGGTAGCACACTGAGTAAAGGATAGAAGGAACATGTGTTTTATATTTATATATATATTTGTTTTGCACTATTTTGGATAAATTCCATTGAGTTGCTTACGACTCTTATGCTTTATATAATATTTGTTTTTTATTATGTTGGTAACACATTGGAAGTAAATGATAGATGGAAAATATATTATTATTTTGATTATTTCATGTAAAAATGGAAATATATTATATAAATAATATTATATTCAGACTGCAAACATATATTTGCAGAGATTTTTTAAGACACTAATTTGGATAGTTGACACTTATATTTGTTTATGAATGTTTTATATGTTTTATTGAATTTTCTGTGTTGATTTTGCATGCAGCATATGGAAAGTCATTATTTTGGTTGTTGACGCTTGTCTTGTAACTAATTTGAAGAACTGGCACTTATAGTTGCTCATGACAGGTATGCTTTATATAATAACGCATGAAAAGTTAAGGATAGAATAGCATTTTAAATTATTTTTCTTACATTATATATATATATATATATATATATATATATATATATATATACTTTTTTTTTTTTTTATATCATGTATACATTTTCTCCATCTTGTTCTCACATTCTTTCCTATTCTCTTTTTTGATTAGAGGGAAGGAAGAATATTCTGAACACTCGCCTGGAGACATCCAAACAATTACACTTTATAAAGGTATTAAAACTCTAGTTAGTTGAAAGTCATTACAGGGAATTGAATGTGTTTTATGTATTTGGTGTATATGTTTGTGTTTGGTGGGGGGACCACAATAAGTCAGACCGATTTACATATATTACATGAAAGTAGATGCTTAGATGAAATGTATGAATCTACATATAACTTCCCACAGAAAAGGCTGTCTCTTATAAATATGTTTCTTAGGGAAAAAATAGATCTTTGCTACTTGCAGGAAACATTAAAAAGGATTGGATGCGCTCTGATTAAAAAACAAGAACTTCCCAACAGCTGAACCCTAATCTTTACCACTTATTAAAAAGGGGTCTAGTAATTTTGATCTCTAGCAACATAAAATATGATGATATTTATAAACGCTAAGAAATTTTCCATTTTGCATATCCATGCCCAAACAAAAAGCAGATTCACATTTTGAATGATGCTCTTGGTAAGGTATTTGATTTGATGCAGGAACCATTCTTGTGAATGGGGGAATTTAACTGTGTTGCAGATGTTGAAGTGGACAAGAGGGTTCCCCTAGGCAGAAAAGTGATCCATCTATTCAAGCTAGGTCTAGATCCTTCAGGAAACACTGGATACATTTGGGATTAACGTCTTATGGTAAGCCTTGAAACCTCTGGATAGAGAATATACATTTTTCTCTCATCTACAATGATCTTATTCAAGCCTGAACATGGTCCTGACCAAAGGCTTTACCATCAAGGAATGTCATGATATAAGAATAAAACCATTTGTCTGGTCGGATCATGAGCCAGTATTCAAATTAAGAGGTACATACTTTGATGGAGAGGACTTGGAGAATAAAATATGCTCTGCTATCAAAAATAGCAACCCATGATGAAATCTATGATAATGCAGAAAAATCCAATGGGGATACCAGCACGTTGATTGTCTGGTGTACATATAAATGCATCATTCGTGGCCAACTGATAAAACTGAATATAAAACAAAATACACTAGGGAAGATAAAAACGTATCTGATCTATATACTGAATTGCATAAATTGAATGTATATAACAAGTCTATTCCTGATGCGGAGCTCTCGAAGAAAATAGGAGAGATAAAAAATGCTATAAAGAAAAAACAAATCTTTAGAGCAAATAAGACTGATTACATTTAAACAAAAATGGTTTTATTTAGGTAACCATGCTTGTAAAATGCTAACTAACAAACTTATGCCGGAAGATTTTGTGAATGCTTTAAGAGATGATTATCCTTCCCTTTATAATATACTTCTACCAAATCAGGATAAAAAAACAGATTGGAAAATACCTTAGAGATGATAACTTGACTCTCTTAACACAAGAGCAGAAAGATTTATTGAATTCTCCATTTATGAAAAGTGAAGTGCAGTTTGTAATATAAAAACTCAAACTTTCTAAGACTCCTGGACCAAATGGGTTCTCTAACCTAATTTTGGGGTGTTCTCGAGTGTAAATCGATGCTAGTTGTTTTGGTAGTTGGGGTGCTGTGGATTGGGATTGTGCTTGTTGTGTTAGTATGCTAGTGATTCATAGGTGGGTATGTAGTTCTGTTTGTGCTAGAGCATAGGTAGATTGGATAGTTTTGAAGTCCAAGAGTTTCCCTTCTGGGAATAGTTGTTTACAAGAGTGTATCCCCACCTAGAACCATGTCGATAGTCGCATGGTCATAGGATCTGGAGAGTAGATAATGGGGCCATAGTCAGCATGTCTCCATTCCTTAGTAGTCCTGCATTATTGGAGTCCCATACAGAAAAGGAGTGCACTGTAGTTGGGTGGATGTTTTGCTGCTCTTGTCTCTGCTTTGGTTCACACCATGTGAGTTGGTGGATAGTAGATGGAGCGAGACATGAGTCCTCTATCAGTTGCCAAGCTGGGGGATTATCGTTATGGAATGTAGAAAACAGTTGGGCAATAGCTGTGGCCTGTTAATATCTTTTCAGATTGGGTCCAGTCATTTTCCCCTTGTTTTCTGGGCCGTTGCAGCACTGATGCCTGAATCTCTGACCCTCTTTATGTTCCAAATGAATTTGTGCATTTCTGATTGATAGTGGAGAAAATGCTTTGTGTGTATAGAAAAAGGCAGTGCCCAGAAAAGGTGCAAGATTTTGGTATTGTTATCATTTTGATTGCAGCCATTCTGCCCGTCCATGATAGCGTAAGCCTTTTCCATTCTTCCAGGTCTCTTTTTACCGATGACCACAGTTTGGGGTAGTTATTATGGAATGGGTCTCTTGGGTGTTTGGTTAGTTGTATGCCTAGAGAAGAGATGGCTACTGACCTCTAATTGAATTTATGTGATTGTTTTAAGTCAGTTATACCTGTTTGTGTCAGGATCCCTCCCACTCTCAGGTTCCATCCCTCATGCAGGATCATCTTTTGTCCAGTCTGTATTTAGGTTCTCTGGTTTCCTATCTGTGCTTGCTATTCTGTTCTGCTTCTTTATTATTCTCATTCCTGGGTTCATTGTTATTCTGTTATCCTGGTGTGTTCTAAACTTCTTATTTCTATTCCCGGCCCATGGTGGTATATCTTAGTCCCAGCCACATGTTAGCATATCTCAGTCCTGGCCACATGGTGGCATATCTGTTCTGGCCAAATGGTGGTATATCCCAGTTCCAGGCCACAGTAGTGGCATTTCCCAAGTCTATGTCCCAGCCTGGCCACATAGAGCATCACACATAGCCAAGTAGCATCTGCCTAGATTGGCCCCAGAGTGGCTTCTGTCCATGTCCGGTCTGAGAGTCCCTTAAGTGGGATGTCCTGTCCTAGAGTCCCTTAAGTGGGATTTCCTGTTTCTTTAAAAGTAATTATTTTTTGGTTTCCAGCCCTGTTCAGTCTAGGTTTCTAGCCTTGTTCCCTGTCTAAGTTATACCTTGCTTTTGTACCCAGTTTCTGTTTTCTCTGTTCTCTGCTCTGATCCATTTCTGGTTTTCCTTTGTCTGTGATTATGTTCTGATCAGGGTTTTCCTGGATTCCTTCTGCCTTGTTACTCTGTTCCTCCATATAAGTGTACTCCACCCATTGCTTTAGTTTCCTTTCAGTCCTCAGTCCTGTGCAGCTGTCTACAGGTACTCTCTGTTTGTATGTATGTTCAATGTTAATGTTTAAAGTATGTTATTCTTTGCTAATATTAGTTAGGGACTTGCCTAATGGTAGGGTACCTTGATGTGGTTGGCAAGCTAACATCTAATTGGCCAAAAGGTGAACCAAACCCCCACCATTATACAATTGTGTTAGGCTAGTTCCTGTATTTATTCTTTTGTATGTTTCTCTTGTGTTCCTTAACCTTGTCCTTTGTATGTAGCTTTAGTTATAAATATGTCTGTCCCTTTATGTTCTGTATGTGCCCTTAGTCTGTGCCCTGCATTATTCCTTTGTTATTATCTGAAACCCTGTGCCTTGTATTGTTTATCCTTAGTTTGGTTTACGATTTATATAACTTATGTTTTGCCTCTGTCCTGTAGCCCTTGACTCTGTATTTCTGTTCTATTCTTCCTTAGTTTCTTTTCCACTAACGCTCTGCTTGGCTGTCTCTTACTTTATGCTATCCTATCCGTGTAACCTGCATACTACAGCTGATCCCACAGGGTCTTGAAATGTAGTCGCAGGAACCTGGGGTCCCAAACCACCAGGGGAATGCAGTTACCCAGCTTCAAGCCCTGTCTCTCCGCTCCTGTCATTGGGCTCCTATTATCGGGCGCTTAGTGTCTCTTAACATCCTGGACCCCGTGCATGACAGTTTGTGACATATTTATGGGGAACACTTGCGTTTTTCCCTCATTGTTTTTGTAATATGACACATCTGAGTATTCATTATGTAATTTAATAAGGTTTCCGATAGAATCTTAACGTTTGTTTAATGCTATTAAGATATCATCCATGAACAGGCTGATTTTGTGTGTATCTTTATACCCGCAGAAGCTCTGATAGATAATGCCAGGGGTTGCTGTAATAAGTATCAGCGGTGACAGTGGGCATCCCCTGGCGTGTGCCATTTGTAATTTCTAACATGTCTGAGGTAAATTTCATGTTGTAGACCATCGCTTTCAGAGTACCATAGAGAGTCATTATCACTTTTATGTATGCTCGGGGTAAACCAAATAATTATAGGGACTGTTCATGGTTTCCCAGTGAATTCTATCAAAGGCTTTTTCAGCGTTCAGTTATGGAGGGCGGGTTTTGGGCATTCATGATAAGGGTTAAGTCTATGAATTTGTGGGTGCTGTCAACTGCTTGTCTTCCTGGGACAAATCCAACTTGATCTCCTCTAATAATATATAGTAGTATTACCTTCATTCGTCTGCTAATAATTTTGCATAGAGTTTTGTATCTGTGTTTAGCAATAATATTAGGCAAAAGTTCTCAGAAGTGTTTGGGCTTTTCCCGGGTTTAGGTAGCGTTATTACCAGAGCTTCCAACATTTTGGATGGGATTTCCACTGTGGTCATTATGTGGTTGCGCACCCTGGTTATCACTGGGGTCAGAGTTTGTTCATATGTCCTGTCATAAAAATTGGAAAAGCTGTCTGGTCCTGGTGCTTTAGATGGTTTCAATGATGCTTGTACAGATTGTAGGAATGTGTTTATCAGTGTGTCTGTCAATGTTTCATTGAGGGGTCATCTTTCAGGTTGTAGAATCTTTTATAATAGTCAGCTAGTGCATTGTGGATGTCTGTTGGCTTGTATAATGTTGTCCTGGCTGCTGTATAGATACATGGAATTTTGGATTTGCTTTGTCTCTGTTTTAGTTTGTTTGCCAGCATCTTTCCAGCTTTTTTGCCATGTAGGTAGTATTTATGGCCCACATTCCTCATCACTCTGTGTGTAGCCTCCATTTATAGATTCATGAGTTCTTCTTTGGTCCGGGTGATTTATTTTTCTCTAGCTGTGGAATATGTTTGTTTTTGCTGTTGCATAAGCTTTGTTAAAGTACAGTAGTTTGTAGGCAGGATTCAGTGAGTTTCCTAATTTTCTTCACTTTTGATCCTCGTTGGATTAGAAGATTTATAGTCGCTGCTTTGTGCGCTAAACAAATTGTGAGGAGTGTGCAATCATCCTTGTCGTTCTCCTGAAAATACTCTTTGATGCACCATTGCAAAGAGTCTCTGAAAGGTTTGTCTGATAGCAAAGATTCATTGAGCCACCACATGCTCTTTCCTCTATTTGGGTAGTCCATGTTGAAGTTTGCAGTGACCGGAGCATGGTCTGACCACGTTATGCTTCCTATATTTGTGCTTTTGGTTTGTTGTAGAGTTCTGGTGTCCATCAGAACAAGATCAATTTTGGAGAAGGTCTTATGCACTGGCGAATAAAAGGTGTAGTCCCTCCCTGTTTGGTTCTTGCATCTCCATGTATTGAATACTGAGTGTTTAATAAGTAACCCCTGCAGACCATCTGAATGGGAAAGCTTGTTTGAGGGCAGCCAGTTGGTCATCTGGTATGGAAATGTTGAGTGCTTTGGATTTAGTCATGTTAATCTTAAAGAACGAGAGGGCACTATATGTTCCAATCTCCTTAATTAAGCTTGGGAGAGAGATAGCAGGTTGGGTGAGGGTAAGCAACAGGTCATCAGCGAATTATGCCGCCCTCTGTGTATGAGGGCCTAATCTAGGCCATGGATAGATGTGTTTTTTCGAATCGCAGAAATGAGTGGTTCCAACACCAGGATAAAAAGTAGGGGGGTCAGGGGGCATCCCTGGTGTGTGCCATTTGACAGGGTGTGTGGCTCAGATAAGGTCCCATTTATCCTTATCCTGGCAGAAGGGGTGTGGTATAAGGCATTGCAAATCCAATTGTACATGACATTACCCAGGCCAATATGGCACAAAGTGGCGCGTAAGAATGGCCAGCTCACCCTGTCAAATGCCTTCTCTGCATCTGTAGAGAGGAGCATCAGAGGGATTGAATTAGTGTTAGCCTTATGAATAAGATGAATAACTTTGACCGTATTGTCTCGTGCTTCTCTACCCGGCATTTACCCTATTTGGTCTCTATGTATTATAGAGGGGAGGACTTCACTTAATCTGGTACTAAGAACTTTGGCCATAAGCTTAACATCTACATTAAGGAGTGATATGGGCCGATAGCTGCCACATAATTCCGGGTCTTTCCCTGGTTTGGGGATAATTGTGACATTCCTGTGATTCCTTCTTGTGAGGGAGAGCACCGCCTGCTGCTAAAGTATTAAATATTACTGCCTTGTGTGCCTCTCACGTGAGTTGTGGGGTGATGTTAGGCGAAGTGTTTTCTAGGAAATAATGAGATAGAGTCGCCTTAATAGTTTCTACGTGTTTCTTGACTTTGAGTAAGGTTTCATTAAGTTTCCAGTAAAATGGACATCTGGTCATGGAGGGTAGGTAGATTTGGAATGAGATCGGGGCATGGTCACTCCATGTTATGTTATGAATGTGCGTGTAAGAAAGGAGAGGTAAATGTCTATGCGATATGAAAAAAGAATCATGGCGTGAGTATGTGTTATGCAGGTGTGAATAAAAGGTATAGTCTTCGCCTGTGGGATTGGCGATTCTCCACGCATCTGCTTACTGGGCCACGTGTAGTGTATGTTTTACCTTGCGCAGTTTAAACTTGTTGACAGAGGTCACTCCGGTGGAGACATCGAGCATAGGATCTAGGGCCAGGTTGAAGTCACCTCCCAAAATCACCATACCTTCGTCAAACCGACCTAGGTCAGAGATAATAGAACATAGAAATAAATGTTTATTAACATACGATGCGTAAATATTTGCTACGGTTATGACATCAGATCTCATAGTGCCTTTTATAAACAATGCTCGCCCATCATTATCCAACCAAGTGTGAATGGGAGCTGTCTATTAATAAAAATGCAAACACCTTTCTTCTTTTTGAGTGGTGAATGTGAGTAAGTCACATTCGTATATGTGTGATCCCGTAACTTTGGGACTTTGTGCCTGCAAAAATGTGTCTCTTGGACTAGCACTACATTTTGTTAGCTCATAGTTCCCCAAACAGACAGGCTCGTTTGGAAGGAATGTTTAGGCCTTTGGCGTTAATTGAGAAGCACCTCAAACACAATGTTTTATCCATCATGGATGAATAGTGACAAACAAATAAGACATGCATACGATATTTTGCACTGCAGAGACCAAGAAAGAAAAGAAAAGCATGGAGAAAAGGGGATCTCTTAGGGTCTGCAACTTGGAATAAAACAGAGGAAGAAGAAGGTCCCACTTTCAGGGATTCCTCTGTATGGGCATACTTGCCCAAGAGAGGCCAGGTTACCATGGCAACAGGCTCTATGTAGAGGGGCCTACGCTTCGAGAGCAGAGGCATGTACCATGTTGGCTCCAGGAGCAGCGGTACACTGAGCCTAAGGGGATCACCAGACTTAAAAACATAGGTAGGCTGGAACGTCTAGCCGCTACCCTAAACCTTGAACATAATAAATGTTAACAAATAATGTGAACCAAGGAAGTGGTATAAATAGTATCATAATGGAGAGACAGTCATATATGTGGGTAGTACATGGACGGGGGGTAAGGCGACTAATAGCATCCTGAGGGTTTGGGGAGTTTTTATTGGGGAGCTATCTGAGAACCTGGTTGTATCCAACAAAGTTTGTACTCAGCACCCAAGGCATCAGAGAATAAATCCATCAGATGTCCGTTGGAGTCCATCTGCTTCGGCCCATGGGCAGTGCATTACCACGAACAAGGAAAGTCTCCAGAAGTAAGATCATGTGTGCCGTGGGAAGATCCCTCCATGTGTTCTTCCAGAGATTCCAGCTCTGTTCTCATGTATGTTCGTCCAGGCTTCTGGCGGGAGACATATAGTTGCAAATGTCCAGCCTCTGGCAGGTGTCAGAAAGGTTTGCAGGGCATCCAGTTGCACATTACAGGTCTCAGGTGTAAGACATACAAAAGTACACAGGTGGAATAAAGTTTCCAGGTACATGTTTTGAGGAGTGCATAGATTGAACCACAGACACCTATTCTCCTATCCTTCTCACAGTTCAAGTGATGCTTCTACTTTAGGCTTGCGTGGGCGGTGGGGGTCTCCGAATAAGGGGTCTCATGCGTCGTTTATGTTGGGGACTGGGTCTCCAAGCCGACCTGGGGTTCAGCGGTATCAGTGCCTCACCCTTTGCAAAGTTTATCCACTATGGCAAGTCCGGTTGCTTGATCTCCAGTGCGGAGCAAAACTCTTGTAGGTCATCAGGGTGTCGCAAGACATGAGTGCTTGTGTCTCTCCTGACTGCGATGGAGAGGGGGAAGCCACAACGGAACCTTCATACAAAAAGGAACGGTGTTGGTGGGCCACCCGTAGTATTTCCTCCATGGTTGCGAAGGAATGGAGGCAGCAAATAATGTCTCTGGGCATTGGGCTATTAAGATCTTTTGGCCTGAGTTCTCTATGTGCCCTGTCGAGTTGATCCTGTGCTGGCACTTCCTGATTCAGGAGTTTCCTGAAGATGTCTTTGGTCAGAGCCATGGTGTCCTCCTCTTCCCGTCTTGCAGGTAGGCCTCTGATCCCCATATAATTTCTGCGCTCCCTATTATCAAGATCCAGTACCTGATGGGTCAGCTGGGTGGTGCTTTTTGCTCCCGCAGCTGTGATGCCAGTAATGCCACTGTAGTCCGGATCGCATCCTGGTCCGCTTCTATAGTTGAAATCCTGCTGCTGTGTTCTTTCAGGTCAGATTTAATATCGGAGCTCTCATCTCTAATTGTACTGCGGATTTTCTCCACTGCTGTGGCAAAGTCTTGATTTGTGATTTGTGCAGTGAAAGAGTGTAAATCAGTTTTGGAGACACAGTGAGTGCACATTTGAGGTGATTCCTTTTCTTCCCTCTCAGAGTCCGATGACTCTGGTTTTGAGGCAGGGGAACCACCATGTTCTATCGGCCCCATTTTAGGTTTGCGCTGTGTGGCTGCTCCGGACGAAATTAAGAACGGTGTAAGCGGATTATCCCCCGTTTTTGGAGGTGCTTGGTGTGGGAACCAGTCTTCTGCTGTTTTTCCCCATAATTTCAATGTATTTTCCGGTTCAATGTGTATTTAGGCGGTGAGGTAGCGGGAGCTCAGAGTCTTGCGTCCTCTTCCCATGGCCGTCCGGACACGCTCCCCCCCCTTTGAGTTTTTTTTTCATGCAGGTAGGGCTCCATTCCGCTTTGGGTTCGACTCTCCTCCTGTTTGTGCTGGTCAGCTTGCCCCGTCATTGTCTTTTGGACTGGTATATTAGTCATGTAGTGACATTTTATACCCGTTGTGCACAGGAGCTCCATCTCTACATGTCCATCAGCTTCGTTGGCAAGCCACAAATGTACATTTTTGATAACCCTTTGTGCCAGAAGTGTAACAAAGTACAAGCAGATTTCCTCCACATGTGGTGGGCCTATGCGAAGGTTGAGAATGTGTGGATTGAGGCAAAAAAAGATCCAAATATGTGTTATACAAGAAACCCACTGGTTAAAAGGGGAAGAGGGGAGGATGATCTCGGCAGACTTCCCACTGGTCCACAGCTCATCACTAGGTAGAGGGAAAAAAAGAGGAGTGGCAGTTCTCTTTTCCAAAGATTTAACAGTGGAAGTGGTTCATAAGGTAGACGACCCAGAAGCAAGATATCTTATTTTGATCTGCAAGATAAATAACTGTGTGTTCACAATTGTTAATCTATAGGCCCCAAATAAATCTCCTATACAGTTCATAAAAAAAAGTTAACAATCGCGGATAGAATCAAACAGGGTGTTCTGCTATTACTGGGTGACTTTAACTGCGTAATGGACATAAAAATGGATAAAAAGTCATCCAGTGCAAGAGACACTCAGAAAAACCTGCTCACTAACGCAAAAAAACTTCAGAGACCTCATGAAAGGGGCGAACTTGTTAGAATTATGGAGGGTGCTACACCCACAAGAACAGGACTACACATGTTTTTCTAAGACACACGTAGCATACTCTAGAATAGATCTGATTTTCGGGGATAGATATTTTATGGATAGAATAGATAAAATAGACATTGAGGAAACTGGATGGTCAGACCATAATGCGGTGGAACTGACTATGAAAGAACATAGACAGCTAGATAGAACGAGATGGAGGCTTAATGACGCCATTATGAGCAAATGGTATGTCCAAAAGCAGATCAAACAAGTAGCTGTTTACTATTTCAAAGAAAATGAAGTTTCAGCGTTGGGTACATGGTGTGCTTTTAAGTGTGTAATAAGGGGGAACTCATTAAAATCGGCACTAGGGGGAAAAAAAAGAACACAGTTTCTCTGGCAGAATTGTATATAAAACTTGATGACCTAAATAGATCAAATAAGATTACACCCAACAGCGCTCAATTTAGAGAGATAGCGAACATAGAACAACAAATTAATGACGAACTGTTAAAAAAAGCCAACTGGGGCATGGAGAAAATGAACAGAAAATGGTATTATATGGTAAATAAAGTCGATAGAATGATGACAGAAAGACTGAAGAAAAATAGGGGCAAACGAAATATTAACGCAATAAGGGTTGACAATGAGGTACTAATGACCCCAGGGAAAATAGGATCTGCATTTAGAGAGTTTTATGATAAGCTATATAATCTAGGGGAACAGGAGCCAACGGAGAGGATAAGAGAGTATCTGAGCAAAATACACCTACCCAAACTGAATGCAGAAGATGTAGCGAAACTTAGTGAGGACATCACAGCAGAGGAAGTGGAGAAAGCCATTGACGGGCTGAGACCGAATAAATCACCCGGTCCTGATGCATTCAATAACTTATTTTTTATAACAATAAAAGGTGAAATTAGGGAAGATTTAATTCTGGCATTTGATGAGATCATGAACGGGTCACCTATCCCCCCAGAGCTCTTACAAGCTAATATTGTTACAATTTTAAAGGAGGGGAAAAAACAAGAATTAACAGCTAGCTATCATCCTATCTCCTTGTTGAATACAGATCTGAAAATGTATTCATCTATAATAGCTTCCCGTCTGAAACAGGTGGTACCTCTGTTGATTCACTCGGACCAGGTGGGTTTGTGCCGGGGAGATCTTCCACCAATAATGTGAGGATACTCCTAGGCACACTCCAGCTGGTCGGTGGAAAGAGGCTGCCTCACCTGACCCTGTCATTGGATGCAGAGAAGGCCTTTGACAGGGTCGGTGGGGCTTTTTGAGGGAGACCTTGGGGTCATTCGGTTTTTGGGGCAGGATTCTGGATGCGATTATGTCCCTATATTTGGGGCCCTCAGCCAGAGTTATGGGAGTTATTTTTTTGCTCAGACTGGTTTAGCCTGGCAAACGGGACAAGGCAAGGCCGCATCCTCTCTCCACTCTTGTATGTCCTCTCGATAGAGCCCCTGGCAGCTAGCATCAGAAATAATGATAAGATTAAGGGCATAAACACAACAGGAGGGCAAGTTAAGATAAACCTCTTCGCAGATGATGTTATCCTTACACTGGCCGATCCACATATCTCCTTGGATGAGGTAATGGATACCCTGGACCAATATTCGAAGGTCGCTAATTATAAACTGAACAGAGAAAAATCGATAAAAATGCCCACTAACATATCAACATACTTGCAGACATGCCTGAAAGAGAAATATCGATTTATGTGGGCGAATAGTATCAGCTACTTAGGAATAAAAATAAGTCAAGATCTAACAAAAACTGTAGCGTATAATGTTCTACCCATGCTCTTGCCTTTTCCTGGTGGGGACGGATAAACGTGTTAAAATCGTACATATTACCGAAATGGCAATATATGTTTCGTATGCTTCCACTGAGAGTGCCCGAAAGCTGGTTGTCCTTGGTACAAGCCTCATTCATTAATTTTGTTTGGGCAGGGAAGAAACCAAGATTGGGGCTAAATAAAATCAAAACCAGCCCTAAAGAAGGAGGCCTGACATGTGATACAATAGGGCCAACTTTTTGGAACAGGCCATAATTTCCCAGGGAGAATCCAACAAGGATGAAAAATGGTACCACACTGAAAAAGAAATCTGGAATGTTAAGTGCATAGAGAGCCTATTCTGGGAGACAGAGCCAAGGAAAAAAATCTCCTTAATAGTAAAAAACAGCTTGGTTCTGGAGAGTTTTGTGGGCAATTGGAACCAAATTAAAAAGAAGATCAAACTAAATAACAAGATCACCCCTTCTACTTCTCTGAGGACCCTGGCAGATAATACAGACAACTTGAAACTTAATGTCTGGATAAGGAACGGTTTCTCTAAATTTAAAGATCTCATAAAGGGACATGAGATTAGATCCTTTCCAGATATTGTGGTTATAACCCCGCAACTCAGGGGTGAGATCTTCAGTTATATCCATATTAAAGGATATATAACGAGTCATCTATATAAAGACCTAGCTGTTGAAAAATTACAGAGTTTACATTGTAATGAGAAGTCTAAATGCATGATTCCCAGGTGTGTAGAGCTCCTCAGAGACATAGAAGGGAAGGCTATAAACACGGCTATTATTAAATGGAATAATGCTTTAGAGATAAATATAAACCCTAGTGAGTGGAAAAATTCATTTATATATGTATATAAAATGTTAGATGTTTAAACTTAGTTGAACTCCAATTTAAACTATGCAATTGGTGGTAACTAGTCCCTGAACGACTTAATAGGTTCTACCCAGATCATCCTAAGGAATGCTGGAGATGCAATACATCAACAGGAGACATGACTCCTATTTGGTGGTCCTGCGGACCAGTGGGAAGGCTATGGAGACTTGTAGCTGATTTGATCAGAGGATTCACTGGGGTCAACCTGGATCATCTTCTCGAGACCTTTCTATTACATCTTACTTTCCCTAAAATAGACAAAGATAATCATGCCTTTATTGTCCATTTAATAATGACAGTAAAAATATTAATTGCCAGGAAATGGAAATCTATGCTGGTCCCATGCTGGTCTGAAATTAAAAGCCAACTGGTGTACCAACTAAAGATGGAGAAGGGCATTGCAGCCCAGCAAATGACACATTCTAGAAAAAAGATCATATGGGACGGATGGATTAGTATTATCTTTGAGGGAATGCAGGATGGTTCTGGCCCTCTCTGAAGTATTCAAGGGGACCGGACTGGCCGAATGGGCATACTTTCTTCCATGGCATTGGTGGAAACGTGGTAGCCCCATGGATCCCTGGATGTGTTATACTGTAGGTCTGTTGTATATTTCTGCATGCTTTATATATTACCGAATTTGTTTGACTATAAGACAAGGTTTTTTCAGAGGAAATGTCTGATGGGAGCAGAATGGCCAAAGTCTGAGGGGAGTAGCATTTTCTCAGAATTGGTTAAGCCTGGGGGGCAGGTGGCTGTGTTGGGGATGCATTGGCTATTAGACATGTGCCTTCATTTTTGGACGAATGCATTTTCGTCCGAAAATATCATTTTCGTCCATTCGTCCGAAAAACGAATAACGAAAATGTTAACTAACGAAAGCCGAATGAACGAATGGTTAATAAACGCAAATCATTCTTTCATTCGTCCATTTGTCCATTCGTCAATTCGTGCTATTGGCATTCTAAACCGAAATAGAGTCGGTTTATAGAATACCAATAGCATTACATTACATTCCATAAACCGACATGAACGACTTTCGGTTAATGGAATGCATGTAATGCTATTGGCTTTCTATAAACCGAAATAGAGTACCCATTCATATTTATTGGTCAATTGACCTATTCGTATGAATGGGGACTCTAGTTCGGTTTATAGAAAGCCAATAGTATTCTATAAGCCGAAAGTCTATAAACCGAACGACGTTCGGTTTATAGGATACATGTAATGCTATTGCTGTTCTATAAGCCGAAAGTCTATAAACCGAACTTCGTTCGGTTTATGGAATTGATGTAATGCTATTGCTGTTCTATAAGCCGAACGACATTCGGTTTATAGACTTTCGCTTTATGGAATGTATGTAATGCTATTGGCATTACTATAAACCAAAATAGAGTCGGTTTATAGAATGCCAATAGCATTACATCAATTCCATAAACCGAAATTCATTCATAATGTAAGTTTATGTAATGTATGTATTGTATTTGGCTATTTTGCTATTGGTATTCTATAAACCGACTCTATTTCGGTTTATAGAATGCCAATAGCATGAAATGATCTACAATTTGAATTTAGTATTAAAAAATACATAAAAAAAAGTGGAGAAGTTTAACCCCTTTGTGACTCATGGTGCTTGCGTCCCAAAAGACGTAAGAACCAAAACGTCACGATTTGTTCCTGGCCACTGATCACAAGGTGATCGTTAGCCAGGAACACTATGGCAGAGACCAAATCAGGGTCTTAATAGACCCTGTGGGTCCCTGCCAAAAAATTGCAAGCTCTTCGGACGTCACGCACGATTTAGAGAAATGTAGCCGGTGCTCGTTTTGGGAAGTCGCGATGAGCTGTTTAACACAGGACGTACTATGCCGTCCTAACGACTTTAAGGGACTTAAAATCAGGACGGCATAGTACGTCCTAACATCACAAATGGGTTAACGTTTGCTCTGGTCATAATCACAGCACAGGCTTGTAGGAGTTAACTGTAATTCATTTAATACATGAAAAGAATATAAGTAATATAGTAAAATTTTACAAAATACATTTTTTTTTAAAAAACTAAATGAGGGGCATAAACTTGGAAGGAACGGATCACAGTAAAAAGAAACTGTGATCAGCAAGGGAAGTGTTAATACCCCTCTTATAATCGAGGTCGTCTTATAATCTGACCTCAAATTGAGGTCAGACTATAAGACTGGGATCCAGGCCACCTGCAGAGCTGCAGGGGTCCTGGATCCCCCTCTCTAATAGCAGGGGAATGTCTGCGCGATAAGCGCAGATCTCCCCTGCTGCCGCCTGGAACGACCGCCGTGACTTCTATGATGTACTTCCGGCTTCCTCATAAAAGTCCCGGCGGTCGTGCCGGGCGGCAGCAGGGGGGGTCTGTGCTCATCGCGCAGACATCCTCCGCTGCCACGCTAGCCACCAGGAGAATCGGGCAGCTGGGGGATGTCTGCACGATACGTGCAGATATCCTCCATGCTGCCCGACACTTCCGTCTATTATGACGGACAAGCTGTCTGTCATGATAGACGGAAGTGTCGGGCAGCACGGAGGATGTCTGCACGTATCGTGCATACATCTCCCGGCTGCCCCCACTAGCCACCAGGGAGCAAGAAACAGTTGAGGGGGGGACAGAATAAAGAGGGGGGGGGGCAGGGTAACGAGGGGGGGGGCAGAAAAACAAGGGGAGGGAGGGGGGAAGAGACAGAAACAAGGGGAGGGGGGCAGAGAGAAACAAGGGGAGGGAAGGGGGAAGAGACAGACACCAGTTAGTGTAATTTAATATAAGAACAATGACGCAGTCACACCACAAAAAAAAAAAAAACATTTTAGATTTTAGAAAAACCGACTTTTCTAAAATTAGACTATGTGTAAAGGAGTCATTATCAGACTACAGCAATTTAAATGGAATCCAGGAGAAATGGTATTTTCTAAAAGTTGCACTATTAAAGGCAACAGAAAATTGCATTAGTCTTGTCAGTAAGAGCAAAAAATTGAAGAAACCACTGTGGTACTCTGCAGAGGTGGCCAAAAAAGTAAAAAACAAAAAGCTAGCATTTAGTAATTATAAAAGAGTGAGGAAGATAGAAAGATCTAAAGCACACGCAGAAAAGAAAATAGCCCAGTTAATGAAAAAGGGAAACATTTTTTAAATACATAATTGAGAAAAGGAAAGTAAAACAAGGATTATTTAGATTAAAAACAAAAGAAGGACGCTATGTAGAAGAGGATAAAGGCCTAGCAGACCTGGATTTCAAGATGAGAAACAACATGTGTTTACTTCAGGGAGATAATGCCAAACTAATCTTACTGATTTTTTGATTGGGTGACTAAAATAATAGATCAGGGTGGTGCAGTAGACATTGCTTACCTAGTTTTCAGTAAGACCTTTGACACTGTCACACATAGAAGGCTTATTAATAAACTGTAATCTTTAAATTTGAATTTCAATATTGTTGAATGGATTAGACATGGCTGAGTGACAGACACCAGAGGGTTGTAGTCAATGGAGTATATTCGATGCAAGGTCTTGTTACTAGTGGGGTACTTGGACCCATTCTCTTTAATATTTTTATTAGTGATATTGCAGAAGGTCTTGTTGGCAAAGTATCAAAGAATGTCTTTTTTCTGATGATTAGTGTTGTTGGTACCGAACAGCACTGTTCGGGTTCGTACATTACGTTTTTTGGACCCCGGACCCGAACACGGATATTTCATTGTATGTTCGGGTTGGAGTTTGGGGTTCGGCATTTTAATGGCGTGTTTTAAAAGGCTGCATGGCAGCCAATCAGATAGCCCATAGCATTACATACATATACATTGTATGTAATGCTATGGGCTTTCTATAAACCGAAAGTCTATAAACCGAATCTCTTTCGGTTTATAGACTTTCAAATTATAGAAAGCCCATAGCATTGCATGCATTCTATAAAACTAAAGTATGTTTAATGGAAGTTAATGTTACATTTGGCCAGTAGATGGCACTGTTGTAATACGAATGGTTACATTCGTGTAACCTGAAGGTTTAAATGTATCTTTCAAAGTTACTTAATTATATACAAAAGTCAATAAAACCGAATATCTTTCAGTTTATAGACTTTCGGATTATAAAAAGCCCATAGCATTACATGCATTCTATAAAACTAAAGTCTATAAACCGAAAGAAATTCGGTTTATAGACTTTCGGTTTATAGAAAGCCCCTAGCATTACATTCATATACGTTGTATGTAATGCTATGGGCTTTCTATAAACCCAAAGTCAATAAACTGAATCTCTTTGGGTTAATAGACTTTCGTTTTATAGAATGCATGTAATTCTATGGGCTTTCTATAAACCAAATATCTTTCGGTTTATAGACTTTCAGTTTATGGAATACATGTAATGCTATTGGTATTCCATAAACCGAAAGTCTATAAACCGAATGAGATTCAGTTTATTGACTTTGGGTTTATAGAAAGCCCATAGCATTACATACAACGTATATGAATGTAATGCTAGGGGCTTTCTATAAACCAAAAGTCTATAAACCGAATTGCTTTCGGTTTATAGACTTTAGTTTTATAGAATGCATGTAATGCTATGGGCTTTTTATAATCCGAAAGTCTATAAACCGAAAGATATTCGGTTTATAGACTTTTGTCTACTTTGAAAAATTCTAATAGTTTTGGGTGGTAAATAGTACATTTGCGTCTTGCCGTGCACTTCATATCTGAGAGTCAAATAGAACCATCAAATACTGTGCTTACAGCGCACTTTGAAAAATTCTGGCTACCTCCTCCTCCTCCTCCTTCAGCGCCACTTCCACCTACACCGCCACGCTCACCGCCTCCTCAACCTATGGGACACTTAGTATAAACTGAAAGAGAATACCCTGCACTCCAACCCTCTCTGAAATGAATAATTCTGTTGATCCTCCTGGCAGCCATGCTTTAGATTTAGATTTATGTTCTTCCAAAGCTAAAATCAAAGATTCCATCTAGTGCTATTTTATGGCTTAGCTGTATTTGTAATTTGTATGTATTTTATGTTATTTTAAGTTATTTCCCTATCCACATTTGCTTGCAGGGCACTTGTCCTACTCTTACCCACATTTTACTTCATTTTGCAGCCCTCTAGCCCTTTCCAGGACTTTTTTTAGAGGCATTTTAGTGGCCAAAAGTTTGTGTCCCCATTGACTTCAATGGGGTTTGGGGTCAAGTTCAGGGTCAAGTTCGAGCACGGACCCGGACATTTTTTCGAAGTTCGGCCGAACCTGCCGAACCCGAACATCCAGTTGCTCAACTCTACTGATGATACAAAGATTTGCAGCAGGGTTGATGTTTATGAAAGGATAAGCCAAATGGCAAATGATTTAGCTAAACTAGAAAAATGGTCAAAGCTGTGACAACTGACATTTAATGTGGACAAGTGCAAGATTATGCACCTTGGGTGTAAAAACCCAAAAGCAGAATATAGAATATTTGGTACAGTCCTAACCTTAACCTCTGAGGCAAAGGATTTAGGTGTAACAATTTCAGAGGACTTAAAGGTAGGTAGGCAATGCAATAGAGCAGCAGAAAATGCTAGCAGAATGGTTGGTTGCATAGGAAGAGGTATAAGCAGTAGAAAGAGGGAAGTGCTCATGCCCTTGGACAGAGCACTGGTGAGACCTCACTTGGAGTATTGTACACAGTAATAGAGACCATATCTCCAGAAAGATGTTGATACTTTGGAGAGAGTTCAGAGAAGGGCTAATAAACTGGTTCATGGGTTGAAGTATAAAACTTAGCAGGAAAGGTTAAAGCATCTTAAATGTATAGCTTGGAGGAAAGAAGTAACAGGGGGGATATGATGGAAACATTTAAATACAGACAGGGAATCAACACAGTAAATGAAGAGAGTATATTTAAAAGAAGAAAAACTACCACAACTAGAGGACATAGTCTTAAATTAGAGGGGCAACAATTTAAAAGTAATATCAGGAAGTATTACTTTACTGAGAGGGTAGTGGATGTATGGAATAGCCATCCAGCGAAAGTGGTAGAGGTAAACTCAGTCAAGGATTTACACATAAGTGGGATAGGCACAAGGCTAACCTAGCTATAAGATATTGAACTGGGGACTAATAAAAGTATTTTGAAAATTGGGCAGACTAGATGGACCAAATGTGGAATATGGCAATTTTTCATTTTAAAGTATTAATCTTTCTTTAAAATCCCAGTAAAAGTATTTTTAGATGAATATAATCGTATTGTTATTCAGAAAACGTACTAAACCCCAGTAGCAGACGACTCCACAAGCAGAATTAAAACCCCCTTGTAGTTTTGCTAACACAATGTATATATAATTTTCAATCATGTTTTATTCTCTACATGCAGAGTAAAAACAATGTTTAGGTGATAAAGTCCCTTCAATTCAAGTATTCCTTTTATTTGATACAAATACTTTTTACTGTTAATCCCTTAATGACAATGGACGTGCAATGAACATTACAGAAAAATCTTCCGTTAATAAAAAAGGATGTGACTGGCATACCACAATGGAGGCAAAACTGACAAAACTGAGTGCCTTGGGACTGAGGCACTCTAGTCATCTCTCCTGAGTCTCCCTCCGTCATGTCCCATCACAGTGACACAGACTTTGACTGCCTTAGTCTTTCCCTGCCCTAACCCCCCTGATTTAGCCTTAGGGTTAGAGATAGGGCTAAAGTGATACTTTTTTAATGCTGAAAAAAATGTATAGTAAACAGCAATGCACTACTTTTATGTATTGCCTTAAAACTTGGGTACATGCTTGGTAAATATGCTTCAAGTAAATTTTTTTTTTTCCTTCCATTTTCCATCATATTTGATAAGTTTGTAATTGTAAATCATATGACATGATCAAAATAATGGTATCTTAAGAAAGCCCTTCTTATCCCCCCCAAAAAAAACTATATATAATGTGTGTGGTTACTTTAAAATGAGAAAGATAAAAATTACAGCTAAACACAAAACTACAGAAGTATCAAAATTGTCATAAAAGTGTACAGAATTTCACAAAGCTTCTGGTCATGAAGAGGTTAAAGGAGACCATATGGTTTAAGAAAAACAACATAAATGCAGAATTTATATTTGCATACAGTTCTGGAGAGAACTAGAGGATGTGGATGTAATTAGTCCATGTTTTCTATGTTGCTCAGTGACAGGGACACATACAAAGAAAAGCTAAGCTTGGCTTTGTTAATAATCTACATCTGGAGATTCTAAAACAATGCAGCATTGCAAAATACAATTTTATAAAAACAAATTGCAAACACTAATTGTATACTTGTGATTACTGTATTATCATACAAATAAATATTTACTAAAACTGTACAATACCCCGCCAATGTAACAGACATTAAAGGGTATCACATAAACATTGCTTATACTGTGAATATAGAAAATAAAAAAGTATTGAAAAAGAGTTATGCGTTGTGTTAGCAGAATTGAAAGCAACACTTAAATTTGGAAAAAATTTATTTTAAAGCACTCACAATTAAGCGTCGCCAGATGCGAAACAAGTAAAGTGTTTTGATGTATCCATATATTTTTCGTGTGCACTTCAAACCTGCATTAAACTTACATTTTTGTACTGGATTCAAGGGTGCCGGTGTACCTTTTCCTGTTCGTCAATGATTTGGCAGCTTGGTCGGCTGTTATTTGATCCTGAGCACCTGGAATCACTCATGTGATATATAGTATTTACCATGCCAGTGAAAGAGAGTCCGGTTTCTTCCTTCGTGGGGAGTGTGTTTGTTATACTTTATGGTACTCTCATCATTTATGCCCAGTGCATTGGAGCACTGTTATCCCCGCTCCACAACTCAAGTGGGCCTGATCATCTGGTTAGCATTTGGCAAATTTTCCATTTGCTTCTTGAGTTTGCCTTTGAGAAAGAGCAGATGATATACCAACTTCAGATTTGAGTGGTAATCACAGTTCTGCCCATGGATTTGGATGGCCCTGATAGTAAGGTTGTTCCCTGGAGCTCGGCGTCAAGCTTATGGTAATTCATTTAAAAAGTGTTCCTCAGGTACCTTTTAAATATTTGTGTAGAACTTGGATACAGTTTGGTACACAAGTAGTAATCAAATCACACTGGAAAAAAGCCTGTGCACTATACAAGCAGTAGTCTTCAACTTAATGATCCAAAATATGTTATAACAGTATGAATGTAGAGAAAGAAGTATGTCTAAATATTTGCCATTTGTTCAAATGATGAACATGTTGTGAATAAGAGAAAATAAAATCCATGTCAAAATATTGATTCTACACATATTCTATTATATTTTTTTTGTTTCAATAAAACACATCACTATTTTAAAGAACAGCCCTGGAATTAAGCATTGATGTAAGGGGACATAACTGAACAATGGAAAGTAATGAAACGATACAGAGAGCAGAGTTTAGGTCTTTTCAGACTGAGTAATAGTCCTTAGTGACATATGAGGGGTAGTTGTATATTGCACATTCCTGAACAATCATGAAATTAAGGATTAATCAAATAATTACATTACTCAGAATGAAAAGGTAATTAAAAACAGAGTACAGACTTTAAGTTAATTAAGATTGGTCTAAAGTCTAGTGTGGCATATAAGGAAGAGGGGCTTCTAAGTAACCTCATGTGAGGTTATAAAAGGAAGTACTTGAAAGGTGCCAACTCTATTTGGATAATTTGCAAAGTTTTTCAGATTGCAACATAGCCTCCTAGGCATCCGGAGGCTGGCCATATGCCTCTGGAACTCTCAATTAAAAATGTAACCCCACAGAGCCAAAGGAACCCAGACCCCATCAATAAAAATGACACCCTATGTTTAGGGGCTGGCCAAAGTTTCCCCAGACTCAAAAATAAAAATGAACCACCTCCCCAGTCTGAAGTTGGTCAAAGACCCCCGGACCTGATAAAAATTATTCAAATAAAATATAATTCTGCTTCACCCCCTTACTTCTGCATTACCCAGGTAGGGGGAGGGGGGTCAAGTCACCTGTAAAGAAACCACCTTTTAAGTGCCATGGGGGTGGGCAGTAAAGTTTACTGCCTCACTGGCACACAAAGGGTGCCCGTGAATAAAAGTATACCTGTTTCTGCTGTGATTCTCCACAATGCCCTGGAGTCTTCATCTTCGGTAAAAGTGTATCACAATGTACAGCACTTGGATACAATGCAAAAACAAGATCACTTCTCTGGTGCTGAATAACATCACCAAGAATAAATGCATTTATTTATGCAGAATTAGGGAGGATGATAAACTGAACTGTAAAATAGATATTATTTTGGAATTGAGACACAAAGGATGTCCCCTGCTACCTGGACATGGTAGTGGTAGGCATTAGGTAAAGGAATAATTTTATATTAATTTTATGGGGCTTGGGAGCCTTGCTGGCCCTAGGGGGGGAATTTATTTTTTATTAGTTTTATTTTTATATCTATGGGGAGGATAGTGGATACCACTTTGATTAAGTGCATTTCAGGCATGTGTTGGCTGCTTTTGGATTCGGAAGGTATTGGTGTGGAATCGCATATAATGTCTGAATTCCAGGCACATTGGTGAAAACTTGGTAGTTCGACATTCGTGACCTAATGTGACACCGATGTGCCTGAATCAGTTCATATTTTTGAGGTACCATTTTGTTGCCGATTATCGGTGCATATTGGGTCTTTTACATTTCTGAAAAATATTCACATATAAAATAATTAACATAGTTAATAAAGAAACATTTTGTGAACATATGAAGCAGCATATGGTTAGCAAAACTACTGTAGTAAATAAATATTTAAATAACAGAAGGGAATTGTGACGCATATGAATTGTTATAGATCATATGGAAAAATAAGCAGTGACCTAAAAACTACATGTCACTAACCCATGCATGTTAAATGATAGTTTTATAATAATGCACAAAACAATTTCATAATAGACGAAAATATAAGATGATAAAAAGGATTAAGATGGACACAGTTTTTCAGTACTTCAGTGTTATGTGTATTTAATGAGTCTCTGGAGACTCAGCCATGGATGTGCTGCCAACAACAATTCAATCTAGTATTGTCAGATGCATACAAACTCTGAGTTGTTGGCGCTGGAAGTGAAAGTGTGATGCAAATGATCAGCTAGGTATGTTGCATAACCAAGTTACGGAGGAAACCAGAGAGAACATCTCTTGAAGCATCAGGGTAAGACAAGAGATAATAGCCGAGGCCAGGCAAGCATCTGAGCAGAACAAAATTAGAAATAAAAAAAATAGGAAAATGAAGCAAGGAAAGGAAGATTCCTTAAGGGTAAGGAGGAAGTATGACAATAAGAGATAAATGAATTGAGCTTAATAATATATTGGCTTGGGAAATAAAGATAAGAAGTAAGATGTGTCACTATCAAGAGAATCATGTAGAGAATTGGTGGAATAGAAAGCTTCAGAGATTAGGTACAAGTCTACACTTGGCCATGTGCAACATAACATGGTGCCCTGTGTTCCCTTAAGTGAATGTAGAAAACTTCTAGAGGCCTGCGGGGACTGAAACTGTCAAGTCGCAACATGATTACATCTTTTCTGATTATTTCTGGGATACACCAATGCAGTCTGCTGTAAGGACGTTTTGAATTGCTTGTTTCCAGGAAGCCAACAGATTTTCTACACTACAGTATGAACCTACAGTAGAGTTGAGCGGACACCTGGATGTTTGGGTTCGGCGGGTTCGGCCGAACTTCGGAAAAAAGTCTGGGTTTGGGCTCGAACTCGACCCCGAACCCGAAACCCCATTGAAGTCAATGGGGACATGAACTTTTGGCCACTAAAATGCCTCTAAAAAAGTCCTGGAAAGGGCTAGAGGGCTGCATAAGGAAGTAAAATGTGGGTAAGAGTAGGACAAGTGCCCTGCAAGCAAATGTGGATAGGGAAATAACTTAAAATAACATAAAATACATACAAATTACAAATACAGCTGAGCCATAAAATAGCACTAGATGGAATCTTTGATTTTAGCTTTGGAAGAACATAAATCTAAATCTAAAGCATGGCTGCCAGGAGGATCAACAGAATTATCCATTTGAGAGAGGGTTGGAGTGCAGGGTATTCTCTTTCAGTTTATACTAAGTGACCCATAGGTTGCAGTGACCGTGGCGGTGTAGGTGGAAGCGGCGCTGGAGGAGGAGGTAGCCAGAATTTTTCAAAGTGCGCTGTAGAGATTCGGTTTATAGACTTTCGTCTATAATTAAGTTACTTTGAAAGATACATTTTAATCTTCAGGTTACACAAATGTAACCATACGTATTACAACAGTGCCATCTACTGGCCAAACGTAACATTAACTGCCATTGAACATACTTTCGTTTTATAGAATGCATGTAATGCTATGGGCTTTCTATAATCCGAAAGTCTATAAACTGAAAGAGATTCGGTTTATAGACTTTCGGTTTATAGAAAGCCCATAGCATTACATGCATTCTATAAAACGAAAGTCTATAAACCGAAAGAGATTCGGTTTATAGACTTTCGGTTTATAGAAAGCCCATAGCATTACATGCAATTTGTATGCATGTAATGCTATGGGCTTTCTGATTGGCTGCCCTTCAGCCTTTCAAAAGGCACCATTAAATCACCGAACTCCAAACTCCAACCCGAACATACAGTGAAATGTCTGTGTTCGGGGTCCAAAAACCGTAATGTTCGGTACGAACCCGAACAGTGCGGTTCGGGTTCGCTCAACACTAACCTACAGTAAACCCACTATTTGGATGCCTCTGTACATTTGTTTGCTGACCATGTGAATAAAGGCATGCGACTCACAGCTCCCAACACACCTTCGTGTTTAGTTTAAACCTCATATTTAGAAATGCATATTTTAAATGTCTACACTTGATGCAATTTTTCACTTAAACATTAATTAATATTTTGCAGACAGTTGTCATTTAATTAAGAAGTGGAACGTGGACATGCATCAAAGGGGCAGATTTCATAGGTGAGATAAGTGTTGAAAAAAAGGAAAAAGGGAGAAGACACCAGGTAGGAGGAGCACAATGGCTCCTAGAATATAGTAGAGTACAGGGACAGGTTAGCCCTAGGAGGAGGAGGTGGAATAAATATTTCTGCAACAAGGGATTGAATAGAATGGGTGGTAAAGACAAGCCCCTACTAAATGATAGTAGAGTGGGTGCGGGAGTCCCAGGAGTCCTTGTAGTGACAACACAAAACCATGGAGGCAGGTGTCACAGGAACGAAGGATTGAACAGCAAGGGAATCCTGGAGGGAGAAAGAAGCAGGACTCCCATGGCCACAATGCTGCGGCTGACCCACAAGCCGGCGTAGAGTTGTGAAAGTAGAAAGAAAACAGATATTTATATCCTACCAGATCAATTGAAATCTTCATAGTCATCCATGAGCCTGACAATCAGCATGTATTTCATAAGGCATAAAATGTACAAATTATAGCAGGATATTTACTTGTATAATTCCCATGCAAATGCACAACAGGTAGGGGCAGACTCCCTGTAACTAACTTTACCTACGCAACACTGTTACTGTATGGATTAGGTTGTTCTAATTATATTGGTATAAACAGCAAGTTCATCCCATCTATTTGTGAACATATAATTCTAATTACATCATGCCTGTTTACCCTTTAGTGTAACTTAAAATGAATATACCTTTAATAGAAATCAAATCTATTTAAAATTGATGTGGAAATATGGTGACCGCATAGCTTTTTATTCAGAGATGCATACTAAAAATATATGCTCCAGGGTCTGTGGTCATTTTGTTTCCCAATGAAGCCCTGGGATATTTCTTTTTAATAAGGGCCCTTGAATAAAATAGCATTGTGATCTTCCAAAGGGATCATAGCAATCACTTTTTATTATATTAATAGCCCATTAATTTCTTTATGAAGGGTCAGGAGGAGGCTTTGTGTTCCTCCATCCAGGGTCGTCTGTAAACGGGGTATCTGACCTGGGCCCAGTCATTCCTTGAGAGCCGATAGTAGCTGCCCCATGGGCCAACTGACCTCAATGTGGGCCTGCCGCTGGCAACGTGGTCCCACTCCCAGCGTGACATTTTACACTTCTCACACATCGCAATGTCCACCGGATGCGCTTCCTGCCTTCCAGTCACTGCCACTGGATATGACAGCACATCATATCCAAATGAAAACAGGCAACTCAGCACTGTCAAAGTGAAAAGGATTTTATTCCGAAACAACTGGCAATGTTTAGACCAAATAGGTCTTTCTTACACCATGGCTTGATATGTTGCCCCTGGCTTGAGAAAGACCTATGTGGTCAAAACGTTGCCAGTTGATTCAGAATAAAATCCTTTTCACTTTGACAGTGCTGAGCTACTTGTTTTCATTCATATTTGGGAGGACTAGTGGAGCCTCTGGCTCGGGCACTATACCATTCAACAGTGCACTTCTGCCACATCCATTCATAGCACATCATATCCGGTGGCTATTTCCCTCCTACTGAATGCAGCAAGAGGGAAGACTGCATGGAGGATAATGGCTGGGGGAACAGATCAGCCAGGTGAGTACTGGGGTAGGAGGGTGGTCTCTGTTTAAGGAGATTTTGGCTGGAGGAACATGTTAATGGGAAAACAGTGGCATTTTAATGGACAAACTAACAGTGGTATATTAATGAGCAATCTAACAGTGGCATATTAATGGGCAATATAGCAGTAGCTACATGTGGGATAATAATGGGCAAACTAACTGCAGCATATTAATGGGCAAACTAACAGTGGCATATTATTGGGAAAACTGGCTGTGGCATATTAATGGACAAATTGTGGCATATTAATGGTCAATATTGCAGTGGCATATTTATCATCAAATTGGCTGTGGCATACTTTAATGGGCAAATTGTGGCACATTTTGATAGGCATACTAACAGAGGTGTATTTTAATGGGCAAACTGGCTGGGGAATATTTTAATGGGCAATCAGTATTAAAGATGGCCCTGAGACATTGTTGGGAACCTGCAGTTGGCATGTCAAGTCTGCACATGTGCCACTGTATTACAATTTGTGGGCATGGGGGAATCTAAAAATGCAAGGAAAGGCTATTTTGCAGCTTAAGGGGGCTGGACACTCAATGCACTTGCATTACGACAGGGGTGTGAGGAATTTGTTACACTTATTTTGGATAACGGATCATTTTGGATAATGGATTTCTAGATAAGGGATACTAAACCTGTATGCGTATGTGGTAGAGCATTGATTAAATTCTGACTTACTACACACATTTTTAACTTAAAGGGACACTCCCACCAAAAATGAAAAGGGTTTATATTTTTTTATTTTGCATTGATTTCAGATATGTCTTTTGTTTTTGTTTTGTGAGTTTATTTTGTTAAATATTTTACTAAACAAGATTGACTGGGTGCTGCCATTTTGTGAAATATAGTGGTTTTGTGTGCCACCGCCAGAGACTTTAAAGCACTAGTATCTCACTTTGGGGCTTGGTACACAGAATGCAGTCTATAAGTCAGAATTCTGATCATAGACTTACATTCAATGGGAGGGTAATATAACTATTAAAGACCAAGGGGCGAGAGTTATGATCCTGTTTGATTTAGTTAATCTCCTCTCTTTGTGTGGGAAGGCAGGTAAAAAAATGTTGTACACAGCCACCTAGCCCTGCCCACTATGATACACAGGAGCCAGTAAGCAAGCAGAGGTGTATCTTATGTCATCATCATGCAGGTTTTGGCCACCGTTGTAAAGTGAGACTTTGGAGAATGTTGCAATGGGTACAATTCTCAAAATGGATGCTCGGGATAAACACCTAATTTTATTTTTACTTTTATTTGCAATTAATTCAAACCTAGAAAAAACAAAAACAGTGGCATTTGTCATACATGTGTTTGTCTTGAATGCACAGGTAATCCAGTTACTTATCTTAAGCAAGTGGTATTGTCCCTTTAAGAAAATGTCACAATCCATTGCTGAAGTATGTATGCCAATTAGTAGTAGGATGATATATGCCGGGAATGTAAATAATCAGTGCTAAATACCATGTGACTTTTCAATGCCCTTGAAAATTAAGTATGCATAATATTGTCAACAGTTTATTTTCAATTAGTATGCATAAGCATTATTATTTTTCTAGCTACCATAAAAGAGTAAATTGAAAATAAAAAAGTGATTAATTTATTTTAGCTGAAATCACATTTTAAGTTGAATTCCGTTAAGAATATTTGTTTTGGAAAATACAGTTATGTGAATTGTAATCTCTAAATAACTGCAGAATTTAAGTCTTAAGCTTATTTACTTTATGTTTCTAGAGAATGAAACATGCTAGGTCATCTCGATGAAAAATAAACTAGTTTGCATGCATAATTTATAGGCTCTCACTGTTTGTTGATAAGCTAGAACAAAATCATTGTGACGAGCATAGTGCAATTCTTTCTGCAAGACTCAGGTGGGAACCTTGAAGTGTTCTTCCCTTGTGACTCCCTTATGACAATGGCACACAGACCTTGTATGTGGATACCAATCCCATAAGGGCGTATATACCAAACAGGGAGGCCTCCATCTCTTTTGTTTCCTTCACCTTCTAAAAACTAGAATCGTTCTGTTGACACGCTTGATAACCAAGATCAATGCAGGATCAAATTCCAAATCAATTCATGATAGCACACTATCTACCAAGTATTTGGTGAAAACCTGCAATCAAACTTCTCCATTCACTACATATAACATAATGACCTCTATGATCCTGCCAATAGCCGAGATACAGAATTGATAACTGAGTGATCTAGTGCAACAATTTTATGGGTAATTTTTTAAACACTATATGTTGAATCACTCATGAAACATAGAATGCACATTCCAATGGTATTATACTTTGTATGTAACAATGTATACATTGTTTATGAGGTACTTCCACTACAACAGTGGCATCCAACTTGCGTCCTGTAGGAAAAGCATAGTTTTGTTTGAATTCTATTGATTTCAACAGTTTTGGACTGCTCATATTAAAGACAGACAGACATGGGAAGCAATGGGAGAGAGACAGACATGGGAAAAAATAGGATACGAAGACAGACATGGGAAGGGAGCGGAGAGAGACAGGCAGACATGGGAAGGAAGAGACAGACGGAATGTGCCCCCTTCCTCCGATCAGACTCTGGATCCGCCCCTGGCGCATTAATCCAGAGGGGCTGCTTTAGGGAGTTTACTCCGCACCAAGGGGTGAGCACAGCGTGGCGGGGGCAAGCTCCGCCCCATCACGCTGTGTAACTTACGGATACTCAGAGAGCCGGATGTCCGCTGACATCCGGCACTCTGAAGTAGTTATCAGAGAGTGTTCTGCCTCTGCAGGGATGAAAGGCAGAACACGGAAACCTTCTCCTCCCTGCAAGTAAAGGTAAATGTGCAGGGAGGGGGACAAGCAGCCTATTTTTTATTTTTTTTTGTAAAAAAAATCAAATAAATCTTAGCATGTGACTGTGTGTAAGGCTGGCTAAGAGTGTGTCTGTAAGAGTGGCCATGCATTTATGTGTGTAAGTGTGACTATGTGTAAGGGTGTATGTATATGTATAAGGGTGACTGTGTGTTTAAGAGTGTGAATTTCTGTGTAAGGGTGACTGTGTATAACTGTGGGTGTGTATTTCTGTGTGTGGATGTAAGTGTGACTGTGTGTGTAGAGGTGTCTGTGTATGTGTAAGTGTGACTGTTAGTGTCACAAAAGCATATGTTTATTTTCTTTTGGTAAAAAAAATGTAAGCGTGTGAGTGTGTGTATGTAAGTGTGACTGTGTGTAAGGGTGTCTGTGTATGTATATGTGTAAGGGTGATTGTGTGTTTAAGAGTGTGTGGATGTGTGTGGATGTAAGTGTGACTGTGTGTATAAGTGTAAGTGTGACTGTTAGTGTCACACAAGCATATATATTTTTCCGGTAAAAATAAATAAAATATAAGTGTGTGAAGGTGTGTAAGGCTGTCTAAGAGTGTGTGTGTGTAAGTGTATCTGTAAGTGTGACTGTGTGTAAGGGTGTCTGTGTATGTCTAAGAGTGTTTGTGCATTTTTGTGTAAGTGTGACTGTGTGTAAGGGTGTGTATAACTGTGTGTATGTAAGGGTGACTGTGTGTGTAAGGGTGTCTGTGTAAGTGTATATATATGTGTAAGTGTGCCACGTGAGGGGGGAAATCTCCGCCCCCTCACAGAGCATGTTAGAGCACTGGATGTCCGTGACATACTGGTGCTCAGAACACATGGAGCCACACACAGAAGAAACAGCCCTTTCCCTGCAAATGTAAGGTAAGTGAGCAGGGAGGGGGACAAACGACGTGTGTGTGTTTAAGTTTGACTGTGTGTGTAAGTATGTCTATCTGACTGTGTAAGTCAGTGTGTCTACCTGATTGTGTAAGTATGTGTGTGTAAGTGTGTCTATCTGACTGTGTAAGGTTGTCTGTGTGTGTAAGTGTGTCTATCTGACTGTGTAAGTCTGTGTGTGTAAGTGTGTCTACCTGATTGTGTAAGTCTGTGTGTGTAAGTGTGTCTATCTGACTATGTAAGGTTGTCTGTGTGTGTAAGTGTGTCTGTCTGACTGTGTAAGTTTGTCTCTGTGTTAGTTTGTCTGTGTGTTAGTGTGTCTGACTGTGTATGTAAGTGTGTCTATCTGACTGTGTAAGGTATTCTGTGTAAGTCATATATATACACACACACATTTAATCTAAATATTATATAAACCACCTATACAATATATATATATATATATATATATATATATATATATATATATAGTTTTATATAATTATATATTTACATAATATATAGCATATGGCTGGTTTATCTAATATTTCATATAAATCAGTTTATATATATATATATATATATATATATATATATATATATATATATACACACACACACAAAGCAAGTGTGTGTGTGTTTTTTTTTTTTGTAGGGAGGTATTAGGGTGGAGGGTGTGATTGCATGCCGAGAATGAGGGGTGGGGTCCAGGGGCCCCAAACAAATGTTTGCCCAGGGTCCAGTCAATGTTAAAGACGGCCCTGGTCCACTTGAGAAAAATCTTGGATGCTCCTGCACTAGGACACAGGGATTAGGAGCACACAATAATGATGGTGAAGAAGAGAGAGGAACACACATTTGAGAGCACAGTAGTGGGTTTACTAAGAGACATTGAGGTCTATTCAATGAACTAATTGAGTTAATTTATCACGTGTTGCAGTCCATAAACTGCAATTGGAAAATTTGAGTTAAAAAACAGTAATAAGTAATATTTTGCCTCATTGAATCTGGGTTACACATTCACTTTTTGCAATTTTATAACAGTGTGACAGAAAAATAAGTTAGCAATATCACCATAACCAAAATATGTACATGCATTTATATATGTATAGAGAGAGAGGGGATAGGGAGGGGAGAATCGGAGGAGAGCAAGAAAACAGAGGGGGGAGAAGGATGACTAGACGTGGAGATGGAGGGAGAAATAATGAGCTCACAATAATAAGTTACCAGACATATTTGTGGGACAAGGATTGTGGGATCCTTAACCTTAGCTGTGAGAATGCATAATGTAAAATGGATTCAAAAATAACCATAAACATAGTTTTTCCTCATTAGATTGCAAACGAGAGTTATTACGATCATTGGTAAAGTCACATCGATAACAGATTGTAATAGAGCATTAATCACGAACGAATGAAAAACAGGCCGCTCAAAGAAAGCAGGAGTGAAGATTAGATGAGTTTCTAATCATTCTCAAAAAATATCTAGAGAAGAGCTAACTAGAAGCAATGAGCGTTTGTCATGCCTTATACCTTTTATAACCCTGAAGAAGCTGCAAGTGAAATCTAAATGAATACAATTTCAATCATCAGTCTCTGCCGTCGACAATAATTCAGTGTAACAGAAGATTAAGGTCATTGCTCATCTATGCCTGTTACATCAAATCATTTTCATACATATGACATTTTTAAGCAATCTCTTATTAGAGACTCTGTTATTATTTTATGTGACACAGGTGGTGTAATTATTTTCAGTTTCCGTCTGGCTCTTGTGGCATCTGGGCATTTGGAGATGTGATGGTGAGACAGGGAAACTTCGGCCTGTGGTGTACCACAGAGGCTGAAAAGCAATACCATTTGGTTGCTGCTGTCAACTCTCTGGGGAGCAAGGGATTGTCAGTCACGGTTCTACTTCAGGAAGCACAAGTGTGATTGCCAGACCTGGTTCCCAAAAGGGTTTTTCAGTGACTGTGGATTATTTTGATTCCTCACATCCAGCAGTGACTTGAAACAGTCCAATATTTCTTCATAAAATGGATGAATAAGTTTTCAATGCATGTTTATATATGCAGCAACAAATCTGCTATAACTAAGATAAGCTATCCCTTTTTCAAGGGAAGTTATAGCAAAAAAGAAGCAAACAAACTAACAATAAACTCAGTAAAAAAAAAGTATACATTTTGTTTCCTGATTTATATATTTGTGAAACATAAGGAGAAATTCAACATTTAAGTTTTTGTCATTAATATTACTAATGGAATAGTCTTTAATGGAATGATTTTTTTTTATAGTCTGTCTAATAAATTTCTACCTTTAGGATTTTGTCAAGAAGCGGCTACTGTTCCTTTAAAGCAGGTAGCAAATGTTTGGATTAAAAAACAAAACAAAAAACTTTACTTAATGTTCTTTCTCTACTTTATAGACAGGGCAGTAAATTTGTTTCTCAGTAAGCATACAGAACATTCTGTGCACAATGCCAACGGATAACACAGTTATCAAGCACAGTTTCTATAGCAGGTTTTTTAGGACTCTCAGATGAAGACTGACAGATTCTTGTATTTCAGAGCAAATGCCTTCAGAGGCAATATTTTGCGGGTTAATTACTGCAAGCTATATTCAGACCATTAAACAGAATCACACAAATTGCATTAGTTTTGTATATAAAAAAAATACTCCATACTCCTTACCCATGGCAGAAAGCAAAAAGTGATAATATTCCCTAGACAAGCAAATATATTTTACATTCTTTATAAGAACCTCCTGAAATATTGAAATATCAAGAATATCATCATCAAAAAAAAAAAAAAATTGATGCATCCAGGGCATAAAAAAAAAAAATGTTTATGCCAGAAGGCAGTTTTTACAGCTTGGTTGCAAATTCACTTGTAAGATTTTAACTTGAAGTCATCACCATACATTACTGAACAGAGATTGCTGAACTGGGTTGGTGGGGCAACTCTGCCCCTTGATGTAACCATAGTCCTGAATCTTACCTATAACATTTGATTAAGAATAGCAATACACAAAATCATATTGTTTATGCCTGCTCTTTATTGCATGTTAGATAACAATAAAGTATCACACTCAAGTGCCATGGGTGTCTTGCACTAAGGATTCTATGTGCTATCTTGGACTATACTCACTACCATTGTTCTGACATTTTATCCAAATTAGGGTTAACTCCAATCGCTATTTAAAACGTGCATACATCGATTAGATCTGGGTGGGTTATGTTTAGGGTAACAGTAACAGCTATGGTTATGCACACACATTATTAATAATGGTTAGAGTTAACCCTAATTTGGATAAAATGACAGAATAAATTCAGAATGTATGCCTCGACCTCCAAATTCGCCGTAGGACCCGCCTCAACTGTTCTACAGCCTGTAGCAGCTCTCCTAAGCTGCAGGACGCCACCGTCGGGTTTTGCTGCTCCTGTCGCCTTTGTCGGATCCTCCGTTGGCGGCAGTATACGCGGATTTCCATTCCCGGAGTAGAAATAAGGTACAAGCATTGTGATGATGACGCACATCTAGACTCTGCCCCTGCATCATTTCCAAAGCTCCTCATCCTAACAATGCTTAAACTCTCAGCATTGCTCAGAGTTACTGTACCCTCTAGTGAGTTCACAGCCTCCAAGTGCCACTTTGTTTGTTCCCTGGTTTTGACCCTGCTTGTCCCTGTTTACTCTGATTTCTGGCATCCCTGACCACGGCTTCTATGACTACGATTCTCTCCAGTATTCCTGACCATGGCTTGTCTCCTCCTGCTACGTTACCTTCTGTACCCTCGACCACGGCTTGTCTCCTCCTACCACTCTACTCTCCGGTATCCCTGACTATGGCTTGCTCACCCCACTATGCTATTCAAAGAATCATGTCCCTGAACACCTGAACGTTAGTAACCACCCTGGCAGGAACTCTGACTCCAGATGGAGCCTAACGGAATCACTGAAGCTGTCACTGCACTTACCAGGCAGATTGCTGCTCTTACACAAACCGTGCAAAACTTGCAGGTTGGTCAGACACACCTACAACATCAATTTCATAATCTACAGTCTGCCTCAGCATCAGCATCTGCATCACAGACAAAAAAAAACTAGTGCAGTGGGCCATAGTTAAATGCAAGCCCCTGGCAAGCCTAGACTCATGGACCCTAGACCAGCTTATGATGTCTCCTGCACTGCAGTTCTCCAATTTCCTGTATATTAATTCCTCATTACAATGATGCATACATACATGGATATATGCATACACAGTCAGTACACTAACAGTGACAGGTTAATATTTCTGTACTCCACCAGTTGTAGACTAAAGGGTCTGCTGAATATATGCTGTTTTTTTTATACAAAATCATGCTCCAAAAGACATATTTGGATCACATCATTTGCACAAAAAAAAAAATTTTGTGCTACTTGGGTAGTTCCGATATACCTTTGAATAAGTCCGCAATTCAGAAATCATAGCAGATTCCAAACCGATATCTGCCGAAACTAAAAACGCATACAAAACATACACGAAACACACCAAATCAACGAGGTAGGCTCAGATGCCGAATTATATCCTACAAGAGCTTTCGCACACAGAAAAAAATCCCTGTGCTGAACACAGCAACTGACTTTTGAGATACATGCATGCAAAATTGGACATGTAACAGACTGGACTGTTGATCCTATGTTCCAGTTCACATGTCTAACATCCCTACATCAGCACAGTTGCTTTATGGTCAGTTTGGTGAGGGGGACAATGATACTGATATAACTAGATGGTTGCCTAGTAAATCCTCCTCCTCATTTTCTGATGAGTAAATCACACTGTAGTATCTTGTTAGCAGCAGTGGAACACTTGGTTTCTTACCATTACTATTAGCCAGTTGTACTTTTCTGCTGACAAACTCTGCCCTGCCGCCCCCCCACTGCCCCTACTCTGCCCTGTCCTAGGCTTGTTTATTAGTTAACTGTCTAACCCAAATCTAGAGTTAGTTTAGAGTTACAGTTAGTTTAGGATTAGAGTTAGCACCAGGGTTACAGTTAGTTTAGTGTTAGGGTTACAGTTAGTTTAGACCACCAAACGATCCCAAACATACAGGATCACAGAGGTTCTAAATCCTGCTGGCTGGTAGAGTAATCCAAACAGCCAAAATGAATCCCTCGATGCTCAGATAAATTAGCCGACAACACAACAATGCATATACAATTGGTATTCACTAAAACATTGAGAGGTTGAGTTAACAATTCAAGTTGGACTTAGTCTCAAACACCACAGTATTTAACTGAACCCCTTTGAGGGTGGTAAGAGCAATTTAAAAAAATAAAAGCTTTTTAATTCTTAAAAGTGTGAAGAAGAAAATAAAAAACAAAGGAGCAGTAAAGAGCTTTTTTTTCTTTTCTCCAGCACACTTTTTGAATTAGGATGGGCTTTTTTAAGGACTAATCCTCCTTCCTTTGTTCATCGCTTATAAGCACATTTAAATGTGAGTACAGCCAATATAAAAATAGCGGTCTGTTAAGTGATTTTGACATGATATATATTCCCTCTAGGTTGAGTTCAGCTTTTATAATGGAAAAGTATTTAACCATTTTTAACCCTGTCTTGTTTTGATTGATCTAATAGTATTTGGCACTCCATTGTGCACTGATATATTAGGGGTGGCACTTAGTTACACAATAGTTTATCTGCATTAGCAAGATAATAGCCTTTCTCCAAATACAACAAACTTTAGTCTTTTCGTATGGGTTATTTAAGTAAGGTTCACAGACCAGGTATGTTTTAAATACTAGAATCATGGGGCTTTTGATGTTGTTTATGTTTGTAGCAATACAATTTGCAACTGCTTATTTCTGCACTACCAAATCATCTACTTCTGTATTATTAATTGCAGATATTTAAAATGATACAAATATGTCCCTCACATATGCTGTTATTTTTATTACACAGTTTCACATCATATATATTTATTTATCACTTTATTTATTTCTCCCACAATTAGCATCATACAGGTGTGGGTGGGTGATGTGATTGACAGGGTTTGGTTGGTACATGTAAAGGTTCATTATATGAATGCTTTTTATTCACTGTCTAGTCAGCTTATGACTAAGCGCCAGAAGTGTAAAACGCGTCAAGGTTTGTAAGTATCTTTTGTCTGTTACTTCAAGGATTTATATTGCACTTAATCTTTTCACTTCTGGATCCTAAAATAAATGGATCTATATTTCTAAGTGTGAATGCCAATATGTCCCATTATTTTCTTTTGTGGAATATTGTGGACTGAGGGTTATAGACACGCAGCAGGAGTGGCATCAACTTCCAGCGGGATTACCCTCATTACAATCAAGAGCTAGAGCCCAGCAGTTTACCATTGATTAAGTTCATCATGACCTCAAAAATAAACCTCCCAATTCAACCATCCTATTTTAGAACTGTAACTCAAACTTGCTCACCTCACCACAATTTGATCTCCCTCCAGCTCGACTGCCTTCAACACATCTCAGACTCAGAAAATGTCTTAGTGAATAGCATTTTTCAAGATTAAAATGAGTGCAGGTTAGAGAGGTTAAGTGTGGTCAAGGGATAGTGGTAGTGATGAGCATTGGAGGGCTGGCGAGGATTTAGGGGGCAATTGATTGCCAGGCTGCTCTCTAACCTGACTCATTGGGTTGTGGTTGCACCACTTTTCACTTCAAAATGTCCCATAGCACCAAACTCCATCCTTTTGTGTTATTTGTTTATCAATTTCTGTACTTTATCTGTGAGTAAATCTGTCTTGCCTTTATCTATCTCTGATGATAACAGGTCGACAGATGCAGCTGCATCATGGGCCATTAAATTGTTTTTGCTCCCTGGACCAAGAGTTACCAGACATCCTCTGAAGATGAGCTTTCGTTCAACCAGCAAGCTGTACTTTTTGTGAATAGACCCTACTGTGTACCGGTCACTCAACTAATATGTTGAATCTTTACATCACTGCCCATCAACATTCCACCCTCACATGTTTCCATTAATTTGTCAGTTGTATTCATCATCCACCTTTACTTTAAGATTCATATGTTGAGATTGATTATATGTTTGTTAGTCTATTTTGTTGACTTGGCACATATGAGGTCTTGTTTCATTGCAGTTAATATTGACATGGGATGAAGTTGTTTGTTGTTTCAGTGTTTTATTCCTATGCATATATTCACTCAGATGGTACATATGCCTATTATATATTTGGTTTATACAGTGAACATATATCATGTCTCTAAATTAGACTGAACACGTTTTGTCAGTGAACAGTGATGGTGTCAGTCTATCGAACAGCAAGACCACTCGTCATTTATTTTATTTCTCAGTCACCTAATGTATTTGACATTTTTTCAAACAGACACAAAACCTCAGCATACTAGGTAGGTATTTATATGTATGTACTGCAGGGGGTGCAACCTATAAGGAAACTCTTGGTTATATCCATTTATGCTCACTTTGTTCCTGGTAGCACCTAAAGTCCCCTAGCATCTCATAATTTTAATTGAAGTGCCACTCCAGGATGTGACAGCAATATGGAAGTTCACCTAGGTGGTAAATATCTGTAGATGCCATTACTAGATACTGATCAAGATCAAAAGACTTGTATATCAAGGATAAGACAGAATTTCTTATTACACTTGACTATAGTATTTAAAGCAAAGACAAACATTGAAAACAATCTGGAATCTGTATTGTAAGTCAAACCTATTAGCTGGATGAAAGTAGAAAGGATAGTTCTAGTGTCAAAATGTTTTTCTCTGTTCAAAGCATGTGCTCATTGATTCCCTCTATCTAGCTGCTGTGTGAAAATGGAATTCGCTTTATGCAGTGGTCTGTTAATCATCACACCCTCAGGCTCTCTTCTGACTCATCCACAGCTGCTGATTACCTCTGGCACATATTTATTTTTTATGGATCTCCTTGCTAATCTTAAAAACAATCACTTCATTGCTGAAAATGTTTGCAGGAAGGAGGAATAGGAAAGCACTTCATTTTTTTTTTGTATATGAAGACACTACAATTTTATTTTAAACAAAAAGAGATTGGATGCTAATTAACATGTAAGGGTTCCTTCATTTTTAAGAAAGACACACTGTTTTGGTGTTAGCATTTTTTTAATAAAAAAATCTATTAGACTAAAATTAATTAAAATTGTAGCAAAGTGCCATGTTTCATCCCAAACACCCCCTAAAATTTCCTTAAACAGCTTTTATCTGCTATCCTAGCACCCCCAAATAGCCACTCACTGACTCCCTAGGCCCCCTAATCTGCCTCTGTCTGCCACCATAGACCCCTTCAACCCATGTGACCATGACATTATAACTACTGCCCTGGATTCAGCACCATTAATGAGTGTGTTAAAATTATTGCTGTGCCAGCTAAAAATACCACACCTGTATAAAAACAGAATTGAAACTCCCAACCTAAATGTGCTTTGGCTGCTTAGTACAGCCAATACATATACGCACTGGCCCTTTTCAGTGCTGTGGAGAACATGAATAGTGCTCCCTACAGCACTGAAAGAGTAAACCAGTAAAGAAAAAATGCAAAAGTTGGGGGAGCCACTTGCAATTCCCCCAACCCCTCCCCCACCTAATACCAGGGTTAGGGGCTGGATAAGTATCTCTACCTTGTAGGCCCTCTCTGCTCTTTTTCAGCCAAGGTAAAGGGGACATCCCCAAAACATAATAAAAAAAACATTCCACCTATTACTGAAAAAATAAGTGCCGAAATAAACCCCATTAGCATTGGGATTTCAAAGGACATCAGAAGCCTATTTGTCCCAGCCCTACTATGGACTGTTTTCAGAAGGGGTTGTCTTTGAAATACCAACCCTGACTGTTTATTTCAGCATCACAACTTATTCTTCTGTGTGTTTATTTCATTTTTTTTTTTTTTAGTAATTGGATTATTTAACAGCTGGCATTGAATCTACCTCATTATGGTTTGAGTGTGTCAAGAACTGCAATACAATTGTATTTTTAATATTCATTAGCTAGGTCCACCACCAACATTGCGCAGACATTCAATAATGACTGCATATCTGCATTACAGGCGTAAACTACGTTCTAGTTAATTATTAACATCAATTAATATCACTTACTGTACATTTACTAATGGAAATGTTTGCAGGAACAAGGGTAATAAGTTTTTTTTTTTTATCAATTATGTATTCCTTTGCAAGATATTCATCATTTACTGAAAAGTGGAAAGATCAGGAAGGAAGTAACGCTTGTCTTATGGGAATGGTAATGAATGGGTAAGTCAGCAGGAATAAGCCTGTGGATCTTAATATGCAAAAAGCTAAGTGTCTGGAAATATCATATTCTACAGTTTAACTAATCAATGAGAAAATGGTTTGTTGACTGCAATCTTTAAGAGCTTAAAGAAAAGAATAGGTTTATTCATGAAAAATTACTTTTGAAAAATAAAACACATTATGGATCTCCGCCAATGCTCTTAAAACAGAGATTGTATTTGTGCGGTGCATCATAACCTACTAGGAGTGGAAATCAACCAGGAACTCGGCTCTAAGATGTTAGAAAATGTACAGAAAAACACCTTGTCTAATCAATAACTTTGCTCAGCTAAAATAAAAAGTTGGTGACTAGGCTGTTAACAAGGATTCCAAAGCTCATGGGACACAACAACATGCAAAATATCTTCTGCAAACAACTTCTGCTTATTCAACATTGTAACCTAGTTTTTCTGCTGTTCCCTGAAAGATCGTGAGCTGATAGATACAAGAAGCACTCAATTTATGTGCACATTATAATAATTTGGTAACAGATGCTCTAAACTTAGTACAGGTTGAGTATCCCTTATGGAAAATGATTGGGATCAGAAGATTTTTGGATAATGGATCATTTTGGATAATGGACCATTTTAAACCAATAAGATGCCTCTCAGCAGTCATGGTATCCAGTAGTGTCAATGCAAATACTGTATAGAGAATATAAATCACTTTTACTGTGATGTATCTGTGATGTGGGAACCTTCAGTCAGCACGGGTGCCTTTTATGTTACCCTTTGTGGCTAAATTGCAGCTAAGGGGGGCAGGACACTTGTGGCAAAATAAAATGTTGTTTTTGGATAACAGATCATGTTGGATAAAAGATTTGTGGATGAGGAATACTCAACCTGTACCACAAGTGGATCTAATGCTCCTACGAGTAAGAACTACCCAGAAGCAGAATCAATAAAGACCTATATTAGCTTACACGGTAAAGTGAATATGATGTTATGCAAGGGTTTATGCATAGTAGTCCTATGACAGTCCATTCTAAGCCCATGTGCTGCTTTAGGACAGCCACATTTCATTACAATTGTCTTTGATCATCTTTAAACAGTCAGCTGATGCAAAGAATCCTTTGTTCTTTCATTGAATATGGATTTATTTTTTTTCACAAAAAGCTGTAAGTTGCTGAATATAGATCCTCTCTAGAAATAGAGAGGATCTAAATGTTGCAGTAACATGTGTGGTACTCTTTGCCATCTCCCTGATGTGTCTTTCTATACTGAATAATATACTGAAATAACAGTCAACTTTGACTAGCTTAGTTATATACCATAATACATTTTTCATTGTACATTAAATATTTAGTTTCAGTCTTTTGCACCAGTATTATATAATTGAGTTATTAATAATAATTGTAGTAACTAGGAGGGGTAATAGTAGTATTAACATCATTTTGGAACAATGACCGATAAGAACTAATTAAACAAATGATAGAAATTCGGTTACTCCATATTGTTGAATTTGGGACTGAATCAACTGTTTGGGACATTCAAAAATTGAAACTTTGGATGCATTTGAATTGGCTATTTTTTGCTGTAAAAGCATACAAATGTGGCTCCAAATATGCACCGATCACCCCCTAATATGCCCTGAATTTAGGAAAGGTATTGTCTTTCTGCACCGTTGGCACATGTTGATGTATTTAAATCAATGTTAGATGTCAATAAATGTGTGCGTACAATCACTTTGAAATGTTTTTTACCGGAGCTTCTTCCATATATGTGTCAGGTTTGGGGCTGGGAGCCTATGGCAGAAGGGTCGTGAGTGGCCACAGGGGAGCAGCAGAGAGCGGGATGTAAGTTGGGGTAACCAGAGAATAAACAAATCAAGCCAGGATCAAAGGGCAGGAGAAATCAGAATGTCCAGGAGGAAAGCCAAGGTCAAAATCCGGGGAATCAATGAGAACAGGAGCTAAGACAAGGGAAAAGAACTCTGGGAAGGAACCAAGGGTTTACACCACTTAGCAGCTCAATACACAAGCACTGATTGTAGTCAGTGCTTGGTATTTATGGGCTGTCAAGTGTACCTCCCCGCCTCCTCCAATCAGGGAAGTCCACCCACTCACATAGAGAAGCCTGACACTCACTGGGGTGAGTGGCAGCCTCTGGCCACACCCCCGCTGTCTCCACCAATGGATCGGCACCATTGCGCGATAGGCCACGCCCCTCTGCCATCCGAAATAACAGCAGCACCAGCAACTCGCGACGGCCTTCCTCTCCATCGGGCAGCAACAGGAGTGGATGCAGGTAAGGGGCCCCTAGCTTGTTGGAGATGGGGTCTGGAACCCCCACAATATGTGCGCTCCCCTGTTTATGGGGTGTTGCCAAAGCCGAGGGCCATGGGGGCTCAGGGAGAGTCATGGATTAAGAGAGGTTGATGTAGGTGAAGACACTAATGTGTCTGAGGGAAGTGACGATGTGGGTGTGGTCTCTTTAGTAATCCTTATGCATAATTCTGTTATTGTAGGGGACATGGTTATGTCCACTAGTGTAGAATATACAGGCCAGTATTGGGAAGATTCTGAATTTTAGTGACTAAAAGTGTGCTATATCCACTCTTAAAACACTCCACCTTAAATCCCATAGATCAGATTGTCTGACTACAGTGAATAACACTTTTTTCAGAATGATGTGGAGCAGCAATGTAGAGGGTAAATTACAACTAATGTAACCACAGGGGAACAGCAGGAAATTAGAAAACGTAGGGATGATAAGAACATTGTGATCTGTAATTCAGATAAAGGGGGCACTGTTGTAGTCCTAGTTAGGGATGTGTAATGCTCAGAAGCTAGATGCCAATTACAGGATAATAATTCATACATTCAGATTAAGAATAATCCTATAACAGTATCCAACAATAAAGAGATCTCTTGGATTATGCCTTGGATAATGGTATGATTAACGAGATGGAGTGAGATTACATGTTTATTGATAAACCAGTAATACCAGTCTTCCAGCATTTGCAGAATATCCACAAGGATCACCAACCCAAGCACATCACAGTGGAATGTATTGGGTCCCTGGGTGAGAGGCTGTCACGTTTTGTGGATTATCACCTTCAGCCCTTGGTAAAAATGCCATAAGCTCTATATTTCTATATATAGTCATTTTACATGGTATCCAATTTATTTCTTGGTGACAATGGAATTACCCTGCCATAGTCCTCCATTCCCCATGAAAGGGGCATGGACGGAGTAACATGTTTTAGTTGCTATTCAGATGAACTTATACATTTTTGATGCAGTCAATACATTTTTTGTTGACGTATATTTTTTTTCTTTTTGAGGGGGACTTTTATCTTCAAAGATGGACCACCACCATTGGCACTTGATTGCCCCTTCATCCGCCAACCTGTTCTTGGCTTGGTAGGAGCTGTCCCATATCTTTCGAGATAATGGTCCCTTTGGGTCATCTGTGGCCTGGTTCGGCCAGTAGATAGACAACCTGTTGGTTGGTCTGGTAGTCTAGATTCTCTTAAGAAATATCTTGTAATGCTACTGATATTTAGCAGGTTTTGGAGTCCAGCAGCCATATCAGCAAAGCCTTCTGACCGAAGAAGCCACTTGTTACCCAGGTGGTTGAGCTCCCGAACTGTGAGTGTCAATCTGGTCTTTAGCAGAGCTGAGAGGCTGGTAGAATCAAAGTCAGGAATGCCAAGGTCAATAGGTAGTAGAAGGCAGAGTAGTCATACAGTCTAAAACCGGTAGCAGGTAAATAGAGGTCAGTAGCATACTTGATTACAACACAGGCAGGAACCACAATAATCTGGCAAAGGTAAAGTGACAGGAAAGGGCTTTTATAGGCAGAGAGTCAGCCCATGATGAGATACAGCTGAGGAGTTGACAATGATAACAAGTCTTTGTAGATTCAAGGTTACCAAAACAGAAGATTCGAGAAACACACTGGCTGTTCATATCCAGGTAAAGTCAGTTCCTGATATATTTTGATTCCCTTAATAACAATTACCTTCATTTGGAATCCACCATTAATTTTGATCAGAAAGAGATGTCCTCTTTGGATTTAAAGCTGTCTAACATGGTTCTGTGTGAGAGTTAATTCTGGAGGTTACAGGAAAACTTCAGCTGGGGAACACCACAATAACCACAACATGTGGTGTGGAATATCTCAGTGGGGGAATTTTTTTGGTTGAGGAGTAATTGTTCTTCTTTAACAATGTTTGCTGAACAGGCATTGGAGCTGAGTGAAGGGTTTCGAGAGAGAGGTTTCCTTTCTAATGTCAGTAACAGGGCTTATAACAAAGCTAAAATTATAGATCGCAATATCATTTTGTGAAACACGCCAACTAAAGATGGAAAGGCAAAGGGTCAGATGTTAAATAGACAGGACAATACTCTATCATATATTACGGTTATTGGTTTGGAATTTGGAAAAATCAAAGACATCATTAGAAAACGTGTTTCCATCCTAAAATTAGAGGGAAAAATCTTTAATAAGGATGTTGACGTTACATATATTTCTAGGGCTTTCTCTCTCACAGTCACCCCTCTTCCAGTTACCTGCCTGAGAACCCACAGAATCTGATAGGTTGTGTCTGGTTGACTACTATGGTTGTGGATCCAAAAAATGTAAATGTTGTAGATATGCTGTAGTTTCTAATACCTTTTGCTGAACTGTAACAGTGCAGGAATTTGCATTAAAATCCAATGTCAATTGTGGCACAAAAAATGTCATATATCTTATTGCATGTAAAAAATGTAAAAAATGTAAAAAAAAAATAAAATCAGAATCCAGCATGTGTAGCAAAAAGGCAGGATGCTGGAGAGAGGATCAGGGTGCATGCATCTGATATAAATAATAATGCTCAATAATCTCCTATTAATGGCCACTTTCGGGAATGTAGGAGGTCATCTACAGTTCTATGTTTTATTAGGCATATTTTGTAACCTTTTGAATATATGACCATTGAGGTTTCATTTAGGGTTATTCCTTCTTTTTTTTTCCATGGAGTATTTTCTCTGACCAGTATATTTCCAACTGATTCATCAAGAGTAGATAACCAGCTGTTTGTAGGTGTTTAAATATCACATTATTTCCTGTTGATACTTTGTCTATGAATAAGTCGTCATTCTTCTATGATTTTATTTAGCTTAAAATAAAGTTTATATTTTTATAATTTTCATCTCATTTATTTAGTACTACTATTGAGCTGTTGGAGGTGCACTGCTATTTGCTCGTCTTTTCTTTAACCCATACATGGATTTTGCCCTTCCCAATTCTCCAGATTTTATTTGGAGAATTGAACAGAAAAATGTATAAGAATTAAAGTAAACATATTTTAAACACAAATATATTCATATACAATTATAATATATTAATGGCATATATTATAATAGCATATTTCCATTAATATAAGCATTTTTAAATGTTAATAAAATATTTTATCTTATTTTATGCTAATTCACTTAATTTTTGTATTTAATTAATGTATCATGTTATTTTTTTAATTATTATTGTTAACGATTTGTATTTGATTACACCTTTGCAGGAGAACTTTGGCAATTTTGGGTATAGCCAAAGTGTTCCCATATACTTCTATGAAAAGAATTCTGCTATACTGATAATAGCCAAAGTCTTCCTACAATAGCCCTGAAATAAGCCAAAGTCCTCCCCATAGAAGTCTAATGGGGGAAGATTGAGGATACTACTTGATTTCAGTGCATTCATCTGACTTCGGAGATATTGGTGTGGGATATATAATTTGAAGGCACATCAGAGCTACCTGAGTAGAACAAAATGTGTGTTTTCTTTTCCCACGAATGTGATCAGAATAGGTCAGGATTTCAGGGGCACAATTTTGGGTCTAAAATTTGGAGCTACCTGAGTAAAGTGATGTTAAATAAGATCACAAAATATTCCAAGAGAAAATCTGTATAGCTCCTTGCAAGTCTATTGCAAGGTCCGATAAGGTTGCTCTTTTCAATAAGTGTTCTTTGAAAACAAAGAAAAAAACAAAAACAAATGGTTCCATTTATAATATTACATTTCTCTCTTAATGCAAATTGTGACACCTCACTGCTTCTCACCTTTGTTCCAATTTACAAACTGTACCTGGCAACAGTTTTGCATATTCAATTGTGCCATGAAAGTCCATGTTATATGGCAAAACAAATAAAAGTAGTGCAGGTTATCCAAATCACTTATCTCTTATCCAAATTGCTTGGTATCAGAAGTGTTTTGGATAATGAATAATTTTGGATAATGAATAATTTTGGATAATGAATCATTTTCATCAATAAAATATAGTAAACCCTCTCAGCATGCTTGTGTGGGGTAATCAGGGCATGCATGGAAAGGTTATATCACAACTTAAAGGGGCTGGACACTTTTGTGTGCTTGCATTCTGACAGGTGTGTATGGAAATTTGCAACTTCCAAACAACCTTTTTGATAACGGATCATTATGGATAACAGATTTTTGGTTAAGGGATACTAAACCTGTTTTTTCAATTGTTTAATAATGTCCATAAACTTTCCTATGACAAATTTTATGAGTGAAATGTAGTGCATGTGCGTTTGGTTGCTTATTTTCAGAACAATAGTGATGTCAGAACCAGTCCTTGATAATAAAAAAAAAAAAACTGCCATGTTCACTGCACCTTCCTTCTTCAGAGGAACAATGCCACAGCAACTTCAAGTGATTTGTTACTCAATTTTGTTTTTTGATTGCTGATTGCTCTCCTCTCTGTAACCTGACCCTAGCTGATGTAAAGCACCAAAGCTGAGACTTAAAAGCACTGTTCTGTTTTTCACTTATAAAGTCACACACTTTTGCAGATATTGATTATATTTCCTACCAAAAAAAAACAATTATTTTTCTGCTTTGTGTTGTGCTATTTAATTGACAGAAACTGCTGTGTAAAGTAAGTACAGTGAACATCTGATTTTGCTTTACTTTTGACATGCAATAGGAAAACGGTTGAACTTTATGGACACATGTTTTTCCAACCTAAATTACTATGTAACTATTCGAAAAGTCTTAATTTTAATCAGACAATGGTGGATCATAAAAATATTTATGAAAATATGTCTTTAGTATTTAAAAAAGTTATATTCAGTAAAACAAATATAACAAACACATCTTAGTATTTGCACATACAGTTAAATATTTTGTTAAGCCTCTTTATGTGTTACATTACATTACCATTTATTTATAAAGCGTCAACAATTTACATAATGCTAGGTACAGAGTAGACATGTGCAAAACTAAAATTTTTGTTTCGTTTTCGTCCATTCAAATGAAAATGTTATTTATTTTGTCCAAAACGAATTTAGTTCATTACTGCATTCATTTCAGACGAAATTCGTTCATTATTTTCGTTTCGTTTTATTCATTCGTACAAATTGACCTATTTTAACATCTCTTTAGGTTGAGAGACTTTCGGTTTATGGAATGCATGTAATGCTATTGGTATTCTATAAACTGAAATAGAGTCCCCATTCATACGAATAGGTCAATTCGTATGAATGGGGACTCTATTTCGGTTTATAGAATACCAATAGCATTACATACAATCCATAAACCGAAAGTCGTTCATTATGTCGGTATTTGGAATGTATGTAATGCTATTGGCTTTCTATGAACCGAAAGAGAGTCGGTTTTATAGAATACCAATAGCATTACATGCATTCCATAAACCGAAAGTCTATAAACCGAAAGAGAGTCGGTTTATAGACTTTTGGTTTATGGAATGTATGTAATACTTTTGGCTTTCTATAAACTGAAATAGAGTCGGTTTATAGAATACCAATAGCATTACATGCATTCCATAAAACGAAAGTCGTTCATTATGTCGGTTTATGGAATGTATGTAATGCTATTGGTATTCTATAAACCGACTCTATTCCGGTTTATAGAATGCCAATAGCACGAATGGACGAATGATTTTCGTTTATTAACCATTTGTTCATTCGGCTTTCGTTAGTTTAGCATTTTCGTTTTTCGGACGAATGGATAAAAATGCTATTTTCGGCCGAAAATGCATTCGTCCGAAAACGAATGCACATGTCTAGTTCAGAGCATAGAAGGGAACTACATACTAAGTTAGACAAACTAGAAACAGACTGGTACTTGCAGTCGCGAGTGAGAGGTGGTGATGAGGTTACAATAAAAGTTTAGTGTCCATAGAAAGCACAGGATCTGATGCGTTTCGCTTAAAACCATTCTCAGAGAGCTGTATAATAGTTCTTTGAATGTTTGAAGAGATGATGTGCTCAGTTAACGATTAGAATGAGCAAGGCATTCACTACTGTGCAGTACAACATACAGGAGCAGACTGCGCTGGATGTGCTTAGCTGTGTACAGCACAGAGTAATATCCTATTTTTAAGAAAAACATGCTTCACTGCACTTGATTAAACAAGACACTAAAGTGAGTGTCGCATAGGTGGTACAGAGGAACCCACTATGCTTTATATATTTTCATACCAGCAATGTGGAATATCCCACCAGGGTGAATCGGGCAGCTCGGGGATGTCTACACGATACGTGCAGACATCCTCCATGCTGCCTGACACCTCCGTCCTATTATGACGGACCAGCTGTCCGTCATAATAGACGGAGGTGTCGGGCAGCATGGAGGATGTCTGCACGTATTGTGCAGACACCCCCCGGCTGCCCCCACTAGCCACCAGGGACCAAGAAAAAGGTGAGGGGGAGGGAGTGAGGCTGTAGAAAGACATGGGGGAGGGAGGGGGTTAAAAGACAGAGACAAGGGGAGGGAGGGGGTTAAGAGACATGGACAAGGGGAGGGAGGGGGTTAAGAGACAGAGACAAGGGGAAGGAGGGGGTTAAAAGACAGAGACAAGGGGAGGGAGGGGTTAAGAGACAGAGACAAGGGGAGGGAAGGGGTTAAGAGACAGAGACAAGGGGAGGGGGTTGGAAGAGACAGAGACAAGGGGAGGGAGGGAGGGGGGGGAGAGAGAGACAACAAAAAACTTTTTCCCTAAAGGGTAGTCTTATATTCAGGCATTTTGTTTTTTTCCTAAAGGAATATCCAAAGTTTGGGGGGTCGTCTTATAATCAGGGTCATCTTGTATTCAAGCAAATACAGTATGTATATTTTATTGAAACTTTACAATTTTATTTTAATATGTATAGTTGTAAGAAATCGTTTCCATATTAAACAAAGATAAATTCTAAAATAACGTACAATAAAAGGAAAAAGACAATGCACTTATTTACAACATTGTCAATTTATAGAGCATATACATATATTGACACAGTTCTATCCCATTTCCCTGGTATGTGTCTGTTTTCACTTCAGCCATTCTAGTATTTTCATTCTCCTCCTGTTATGTCAGCTGCTTCGTTAAGCAACGCTAACCCCAACTCAGTCCGATCTCAGCTTCCAGTCAAGTGCCCTGCTCAGAAGGCTGCCAGTCCTGTCTCAGCCACCAGTCCTGTCTGAGGTTCCATCCGTTCCACAGTTAGGCATCGTGGAGTGCACACATACTACTACTATACATTTAGTGTGTATGCAATGTGGGTGATGGTGCATGTAATGGGGTGATTGGGCATTTAATGTGTGTGCAATGTGGGTGATGGGGCATGCGATGGGGTGATTGGGCATTTAATGTGTGTGAAATGTAGGTGATGGGACATGTCGTGGGTGTGAAACATGGGTGGGGGGATGCCCGAATTTTGACTGCCTAGGGCAGCACAAAACCAAGATACACCACTGGATATCATATGAAATATATGTATATATAAATTTGTGTTTATATGTGTGTGTTATATGCCAGAACATTGAAGTTGGTAGTTGAGACCTATAGTCTACGCAACACTGTTTTCGGGTTAACATAATGGCTATTTTTCAAGGCTGGACTGTAAACAACATGGTGTGTGAGAGAAGACAATTTGGTCAGCTGACAGAACCAGTGTTACCACGGAAAAGATGGACCAGCAGGGGCCTCCATCTAAAGAGATTCACAGGAAAGAGATTTTCAGACCTCTTTTGATGCTTGAAGACTGCACATCACCCAGTAGATGCTGCTAAAGCCAGTCTTTCCACCTGAGTTCTCCTGGCTACTTTTTACCAAAACATCTAAGTATCAACTTTCATTTGTTATTACTTTTACTTTACCTCCTTCTACTTCAATACAGTTTACTAATCTTGTTTCTATTAATAGATTTTACATTTTAGCATTGTTTATTTGTATAACTTATATTATCCATTGCTGTAGAGTTATCATTAAACTTTTTTATGCTTTAACCTACTCAAGTGTGTAGATATTGTGTTATTTGGTTATTGAATATAACTCTCAAAAAAACGTTCTGTTTTGGTGTAATGTTTGTATTATTACATTAACCATTTATAAATTTGTTGTTGAGGTAATGCTTATTTTACTCCTATTGTGAGTAACCTTCGGAGGAAATTTTAAAGTATAAAACAGATACCAATTGATGCCATATTGGTGTTAAATTAGATATTGGGCATTTAAAAATCCTCACTTTCCTGTACATGTATGTAAATCTTTCCCTTAGCAGCACTGTATTATGGCATGCATCCATATCTTTTTATCACTTCTGGTTTCATGAGTATAAGTTGTGGAGGAGGATGTGACATCAGTGACCCAGAAGCAGCCCTTTGTGTGCGGGTGGAACAATCGTTGTTTTTTCTCTTATGGATCCTCTGCTAGACTCCTCGATGGGAATATTGGTACTGATGGAGCTTTTCTAACTGTGAGTGGCCGTCACAGTTTATTGGCGCTGTAGGGCATCATGTATCATCTTGGAAAACCATAGGAGGTTATGAAGCCGTCTAATATATTCTGACAATTGACACTGGTGTTTCATTAGGCAGTCCTTTTTTGCCTATTGGAGGAGACATCACTAGTGCATTTATTGTTTCACTGTTTGCCGGGTGAGTGGAGGGTAAAGCAATATATGTATCTCTGCATTTGTCATCAACTAATCGTATTGAAACCCTCGCTGCATTAATGTGCTCCTGCTCTATGCTTATTACTGGCACCTCCACTCTTACCTTTTGGAGTTACTCTGTTTCATAGAGGACTTATTATTTTTACTGAGCTCATTTTTTAAATTTTTCTGTTAGATTTATTTTTTCTTTTTTTGACTGAAGTGAACTTTATATGCTTTATATTTAGTTTAATTGCTTATTGTTGTATTGCTTGTAGATTTGTTTTGTTTGTTATTATTGGTTTTTTTATTTTATGGTTTATATTTGTTTTTCCCTTCATGTTTATTTTATGGTTTATTATTATTGATTGCTATTTTTATTTATATTTTTCATTCTGTTTATTATAAATTTTTTGCTTTGCTATATTGTGTTGCTTTATTTGGTCTGGAGCTCTGTCTGGCGCATATGTGCTTGTCTATGCTGTGGGAGGGTGATTTAGGGTTGCCTTACATATTGATTATTTGGTATCTATATTTTTAGATATTCTGACCGATTGCCTACTTTTTAATAATTAATAAAATAATTATTTTTTAGAATTGACCATATGTATTTTGTGAGTGCTTATTAATAGACCTACAGTTAAAAAAGACATAAATATAATAGATATATGGACACTCTGTATATATATATATATATATATATATATATATATATATATATACCGGTATATATATAGAGAGAGAGAGAAATATATTTTATAAGTTACCTTATTTCATTTGAAAAAAATAAATATTACCATTATTAACATTTTAAGGAACAATTTATGCTATCTATTGATAGCAACATATATACACCCTCTGTTTATTTCTGTGCTAATAATTTAGAAGGCACCTCTTGTTTAGTTCACTCATCTCTTAACTGCACATGTATCTCTAATTATTGTAAAAGTGTACATTTTCTTGTTACTGAGCACAGACAAGATTTTGGATTTAATTACTTGGGGTGGAAAAGACTGGCTGCCGGGTGTATGTTTCATTTGGATCAATCTCATCAATTAGCTTTCCTTCAATGTAGGATTATAGTTAAGATATCCAATTTGTTCTCCAACCAATCCATGCAACTTGTTCACAGGTCATGGAAAAATAAATAGATCTTCATGCAAAGCAGGTTTAATATATAAAATAGGTGAGGAATTTTCCACACAGTCTTTCTGGTTCACTTGGATTAACCATCTTTATCTTAGTGGAAGTTCTGCCTTCCTAAGCATTTACAATGTAAAGACTGTAGCAATGAGATCTCTCAGTCTGAACGAATTTAGCATTCTGAGCTTTCAATGTGAAGTCTCCAACCCTCTAATAGTCCACTGAGAAGATTCAGCACTCAGTCGTTCCAATTTGAAACCTGCTGACCTCTCAGTCTAAAGTCACTAGACTTATCAAAGGTGTTATTCATGAAAAAAAGAACTGCAGGGAACTGAGAAGAGAAAAGCATACTTAAGGCCATAGTAGTCAAGTTGTAAACATTCTCCTTTTCTGCTGATTTCAAACTTAAGGCCAAAGCAGCAGAGTTGGACATTCAAATGACATGTACTCTCCCACCATCATGCACAGTACCATCCATGTCATGTCCACAAGTGGCAACATTTATTGTCAATGCACTAATTTAGATATGAAAGAGTACCTTGACACAATGTGAGTATGCTAGGCAGTAGAATAGAAACCACTGTGTCAGTGGCCCACTGACCGCATAGAATATGACCATATGATACCACCAGTGCAATACACACCTTCTGTCCATGTCCAAGTTTATCTGCACATCACTTGTAAGTGAAGGGGTCACTGGGTCGGCCGTGCAGTTGCAGTGGACCTAGGGTGGCTGGTCCAACTGCAGTAGAAATCCATGTGACCACTGCACTTACACTTGTTGTGTGGATAAGTTATTACATGGACAGTAGAGGTGTACTGCGCTGGTAGTTGTAATGCATGGGGTCCCGGATGGTATGGGACACAGAGCACCTGAGATGAGGTGCTACGATGTAAGGGTGGAGACAGGGCCTTGTGCTGGGTAACTACATTTATCTGGTAGCTTCAGGTTTTGTGCAGCCATACACTGAGGCCCTATGGATAAAGTTGAATATCCAGTGTAACATAACTTGGGCTGGTGAAACCCTGCAGACATCCTGGAGCAGGCATGTTTCAATAACTTGACAGAAAAACAGGATGTTGCAGGCTAGGACAGAATAAGGTAAGAGACAGACCAAGCAGAGGAAAAGCACCTGAGGCAGAACAGAACGAAATACAGAGTGTATGGCACAGGACAGAGGCAGAACATAAGCAAGATAAAGCAGAAGCCAGATATTCAGGAACTAGCCTAACACTAAAGATGGTAAAATGGTGGGGGTTTGGTTCACCTATTAGCCAATTAGATATTAGCTTGCCAAACACGTCAAGATACCCTACACTTAGGCAAGTCCTTAACTAAGAATCAAAATATTATCATTGCACATACACACAGAAACAGAATACATATAGTACCGTAAAATACATGTTTTACAATACAGTTTAAAGGAAAGCGTAAAGTTGAATTTGTGAAATTACAGCAGTTTGCAAGAAACCAGGGCTTCCCACACTTGAGTAAAAGTCAATTTCATTTTTTTTTGTTGCTACAGGAACCAATGAGAATCATTAAATTCAAATGAATGAGATTTCCTGTCTCTCTAGTGATGCCATTAGACAATGTGCTGCACTGTTAAGAGATCCTACTGTGTAGAAGAGAAAGCGTATTACATTCCACACAATGTATTCTATTCCAGCAGCATAGAAAGTGACTAAATGAAACAAAACTGACATTCACATTGTCTATATGTAAACAAGGTAATCACTAGGGGAGGGTTTGAGTGAAATATTAAAATGTGATTCATATAGAATGCCTGCATAAAATCACACTGGAAAAAAAAAAAACCTGTGCACTATACAAGCAGCAGTCTTCAACATGCACCAATCTAGTCCCACTAGAGAGTTTGGGGACTAGATTGTCCCTTAAATAACTGTAAAAAACATTCATTATGGAGAAATAATTTGATGAACAGAGGAACTGATCCTCCCTCTACAATTTTTATTGAACAGAGTTTGCGGTTCAGGATAGTTACTCTCCTTGGCTATCAGGAGTGCTTATCTATATAACAAGCTCTCCCTACAAAAAGAGATAAGCATCAAAGGTTTTACTATTTCATCCTAGAGATTTCCTATTACAATATATTTTCAGAAGTCACCCCTTTGAAGGGATGAAAATAATCCTTTGAGACACTTGATTCTTGTGTGCGGTGTTACAAAGATTGGTGTTCTCTACAAAATGTGACAGGTTAATGGTAGATATTCCACCAGTGCAGTCATAACTAATAGTTCAGCCTCATTTTTTACACCTCATGGTTCCAAACAATGCAATTACATGTCACTTTGTATTATTTTCCATAGAAACATCCTTGCACATCATATTCTGTAACTGACATGAATGAGCAAGAAGGTCAATGAGCTCAGTCTTTTTCATTTAGTCTTCATAAAAGTTCATCCCAAAAACAATTACTGACTTTTTAGACTATGAAGAACAGAGAATGTTCAAAAAGTCTCTTTATAAGGTGACTGGATATAGATCTGGTAAATATTAGACAGTCTAATGAAAAATTAATTTAATGTATTTTCCATCTAAACAGTTATTCCTTAACATTACCCAGGGAGCAGGAAGCTGCCAGTACTCCCCAGATAATCGGAGGCTCGAAACCAAGGATTAAAAAAACTTCCTTTTATTGTATTATAAATTATAAAATTGCAGTGTGGGGGGAACCCTGATACTTAGACTTGCAACAACACCTTAAGCAGTTCGCACCAAGATGGGCTAACATTGTTCTACCCCTTAAAAGTGTCATGTGATAAAAAAAAAGTAAGGAACAATTTTGTCTTTTTTGTTTTGTTTTGCGCCTCTTGATTTATGTTTATTTAGTGTTCATTTTTCCAGTTGTGGTTGTATACTGTGATTATATTTGTGCACGCTTAAGACTTTTGTCAAAAATAATTCTTAGTTTGTGTGTGAAAATGACCAGCTTTTAGCAAGTGCAAATAAAAACGCAGCAAACATGCTTGTTTTTATTTGCAATTTTCTTATATTTACAATGCGAGTGTTAAATGTTTAGAACATTGCAAAATGAGCAAGGAGCAAAATAAATGGTTGAACATCAAAATGTCCCTACTGCAGACGTAATCCATTTTACTTCCTATCCAAATCTTGTCAACGGGGCCTGTTTACTAAAAGGTGAGTTGAGGTGAGATGATGGGAGTTGAGGGGAGAAAAACATTTCCCCACACCAATTTAACTATACACTGTGCAGGGACAAACATGGTGAATCTACATGAGCAAACTCAACATGTTTGTCCCCTGCATAATGAAACTCTAAATAGGTGAGATGAAACGTTCATCTCACTCAAACTCCCCTCAACTCACCTTTTTAGTGAATAGCCCCCTCTCTTAAAGTCTCTGAAATCTACTGCCTATGGTAAAACAAACCAGATTGCAAGATAGTCAAAGCCAATGTTCCATTTAAGATGCAAATAATCTTCTCATTTTTGAGACTAAGTCAAACTCAGGTCTCAAAAATAGCTTTTATCATTTCACCTCCCATTACTTTCAGTGAGGAAGATTTGAACATGGTTTTTTTTCAAGTTTGACTTTTTTAAGTCAAATTTGGGTGCCGAATTTGACTAAGTATCACAATTAATGTCGTCCTCCATAGTCAGCTGACTAATTTTACTTAGTTGACTTTTGTACAACACTTTGTCCTACGAATTTGGTGATGTTTGCCGAGATTTACAAATAGAGAGTTTTTACATTGTTTTGATATATTCCTGGTGAGCTGCCTCTCTCTTTTGGAACTAGGCCCAATTTATATTGAAACTAGGTGGGTGTAGCACTAGCCATTGTTTATTGCAGCAAGAAACCATAGTTCCAAGGCAGTATTTGTAGACAGCCAAGCGTTTGTGGACATGCAGAACATTATTTTCTCAAAATGAAAGTCAACCTCCAAAGTTGAATTTTAGTGAACAGACCCATTGGTCCTGAATTTGGTGATGTCCAATGAAAATACTTCTTCGTCTTTGTTGTACTTCTGGTTTGAGAGTGAAATACTGGGTGACCTTCAACACGTTGGTGTATTTTAACCGCTCCAGGATTTGGCACTTTGACCCTCCGTGTATTATTTGCAGTTCCAAAAGAGGCTTTGTGACAATGGCAACCCTAAATTGTCATTATTTTCCCTTCTGTCTCACAAAATCACCTGTGTTAATTTATGTTGAAAGTACTGCATACTGTGTACATCACATTTTTCAAATGGTTTGTATAGACATACCTACAAATGGATTGCAAATAAAATAAGAAAATGATTTATTATGTCCTTTTATAATGGTAATTTTATTTCTAAAATGTTTTTATTTTAATCAAACTTCATCTAAATTAGAAACTACTTTTTGCAATTTTACAGTCTACTGCCTGCGCAACATGAACATCTCATATATTACCCTGGGGATCCCAGAAGGATTGCCTTTTCAATTCATTGCAGGGCTTCACATTCTGATATTAACCATTGTCTTGATTCTTAAAATTGTACATTAAGATTCCAGCTGTGTGTCTCTGATAAGCTCCGCTGAATCCTCCAGGATTAAGCTTAGAATTCTTATTTTAAACATTGAAAGGTGCATCAGAACACAAATTACAATAGTATTTAGTAAATTTAGGACGTTATGGATGAAAGAAAGAATAACAGGGAATTGACAAGGAAATTTCAAACGTAAGGCTAAAGTAGCCGAGTGCAATCAACTATCCTTCTCAATTCCTTGTGATTTCCTGAAATTCTCTCTCTCTCATGAATAAAAGCCATGATTCTCAATACATAATTAAATAAAACCAGAAACACATAGTAATTGTATTTAAGCATATTTACAAGGTATTTGATTTTACAGGCTTTCCTACCGTCTATATTTCTACAAACTAATTTGATAAGACAAAGATCCATGTAGGTTTGATCCTTGAATACGATAAACTGATATATAAGCTGGTCATCTTATCAAAAATTAATTATGTAATAACAGCAGAGTACAAAGGGTACAAAAGATTGTTTAGCAAATCCCTTGCTCTGGGAAGATGTGAGATACATTATGTTTTGTCTGTTTGTTGAAATTAAATAAGAGGAATTAAAGGGAAAGTGTATTGTGCGGAATTACCACCTCTCTACCGATCCACCAAAATAACTAAGTATTACGTAAGGGTAAAGATATTGCCTTACTATTGTAAAAGTTATTTGTAAGCAAAATTTATTTTTGACTTATTAGGAAGCGTACTATTAAAATAGCTTGTGTTAGCAGATGTTTTCAAATCTATGCAGTTATAAGTTATTGGTAGCTATGTTGAGTATGTTGACTTAAAGGAACTATGTCAAGAAAATATTATTTCTACTGCCAATGTAGAGCATAAAAAAATATCAAAATTGATCTAGACATTGCATTAGCTGAATGGCAAGCCAATGTATAAATTAAAAGACCATATGTTTTAAACATGGCATTTTTAGGCATTGTTTGCAGTACTACTAATACAATTTCTCAATCATTTTTATAAATGTTTATACTTTACATTCATTGTACAAACATTGAGTCTTGAAGAAGACAATAGGCAGCTCAAACTCTGTTATGGATCCCAGTAGACATGTGCAAAACTAAAATTTTCGTTTAGTTTTCGTCCAATTCGGACGAAAATGTTATTTATTTCGTCTAAAACGAATTTTGTTCATTACTGCATTCGTTTCAGACGAAATTCATTCATTATTTTCGTTTCGTTAATTTTTATTCGTTCGTTTTATAGAATACATGTAATACTATTGGCTTTCTATAAACCGAACGAGAGCCCCATTCATAAGAAATTCTTATGAATGGGGCTCTCGTTCGGTTCATAGAAAGGCAATAGTACTACATGTTTTCTATAAGCCGAAAGTCTATAAACCGAACGTTCGGTTTATAGACTTTCGGCTTATGGAATACATGTTATCCTATTGCTATTCTATAAACCGAACGTTTGGTTTATAGAATAGCCATAGGATTACATGTATTACATAAGCCGACAGCCTATAAACCGAACGTTCATTATGAATGGAGACTTTGTCTCCGTATAGTTAAATGCCGACAGCCTATAAACCGAACGTTCGGTTTATAGGCTGTGGGCATTTAACTATACGGAGACAGAGTCTTCATTCACAGCCTATAAACCGAACGTTCATTTCAAAGCTGTTGTTCTGTATCTAACTGTTCATGTATTTGATCCCAAAAATGAATGAATTCTTTAGAAGGAAAAGATGTACTGTATAAGTAAATAAAGTGATGTGAAGCCTAAAAATACTTTCTATGAATGTTCTGAGAAGTCACATTTAAATGTAAATAAAATTAAAATAGAGGATACAAAATACCATAGATAGGGCTATCTTTTATTCTCAAAATGCTGTTTGAAGATGATGTGGAGAACTGACCATGTGATTATTAAATGGACACTTCCTTAGAAGAAGCAAGGGATAATACAACGAGTGTCCTCTTTAGTAAGTCCCATATCAAAATCACTGGTGTCTAAACACTAAACAGCAAATTGAGAAGGAAATAAGGAAAACAGACTTTAATAGCTGAGCTGGCAAGAGAAGGAAGCTGAAGAATGTTTCTTGCTCAGCTATCAATGCCTAAATTCTGGAGTACCTTTAGTACTTGTTTGTGAAGTCTTTTGGAAATAGACCTCATTGTTTACTTATGGTTTGATTAACATTGTTTTTGAATGTGTCGGCAGATAAGAACCCACCTAGTCTACCCAATTTTCTCAATACTTGTATTAGTCACTGGCGTTATCTTATATCTAGGATAGCCTTATGACTATCCCACTATGTTAACCTCTACCTCTTCTGCTGGAAGCCCATTCATCCACTACCGTCTAAGTAATGTAATACTTCTTGATATTACTTTTAAACCTGTGTCGCTCTAATTTAAAATGATTTTCTCTTGTTGTGCTAGTTTTTCGTCTTTGACATCTATCCTTCATTGTGTTGATTCCCTTTATGTATTCTCTTTAAATGTTTCAATCAAATCCCCCTGATACATCTTTCCTCCAAGCTATACTTGTTCAGAGAGATGCTTTAACCTTTCCTGGTAAATATTATCCTGCAATCCACGAATTAGTTTAGTAGTGCTTCTCTGAACTTTCTCCAAAGTATCAGTATCCATCTGGAGATATTATCTCCAGTACTGTGTACTTTAGGTTAGTTAATCTTTTGATACTATGTTACGCGCTCCATAGAATTGACAATATAATATTTTATATGAAAACTATGCATTTTCAGGGAATTTGTATCATAACATTATAAGTTAATGGGAATATTGCAAAGTAAATTAAGTACCAATTATTTGGTATGTATCAAATCTAATCATTTTCTACCAGCAAAAGTTTCAACAAAGCTAATTATATATATATATATATATATATATATATATATATATATATATATATATATATATATTGTGACAAAAGTACTCTTGTCCTTTGGTACCTTGTCCTGGGATTTGGGGGTTACACACAGCCTTTCAGGCTTCAGAGGAAACAAAAGATACACACTAGTCAAAACATGGAAACTAGACAGGAAACTGCTATCTCTTAGCACATAGCATTTGTTCATAAATTTGCAGGTCTTGCCGTCTTACAGTAGCCCCATTAGAGGCAAAGGTACAATCTGGTGGCAGATCACCTGCAGTACTATTATAGGGGTTAGAGGGACCAGAACCATGCACTGCACTAACAGATACTGCTGTGGACTCACTGTAAGGTGACTCACCCAGACATGCAGTCATATATTTCTCTAGACGTGCAATTGGTCCTTTTTTCTTTAACTTCCCCTTACCAGAAACCAGAACAGTGCCACAGAGAAGGGGTTCAGCAGAGGTACTGGAGACTCTTTTAGAAGCTGCATGGCTTTTAGCTGGAACTTTCTTAGAATTAGCCGCTAGCAGGTTACTCTCAAGATACTTTTGTTCACTTAAATAGTTCTCATATTGAGCAAGGTTTTCTCTGCCTATGATTGTCCCATCAGAAGCCAAGACAAGACCTGGGGCACCTAAAAAATGCTTTGCAGTTTGTTGTTTTCTAGAGGCACTCTTTTGCCTTCTCTGAGTGATTGCACCAATTTCTAGAGAGGGTCTTGTATTAACCGCTTTCTTTTTTTTAGCTTTAGGTTTGCTGAGAGTTGTGGGAATAGTAGTCCTGACAGCACAAACAGCCTTAGAAAAATCCTTCTCAGTGATGTCCTCCTCACTGAGGTCTGAGGCATAAAAAGACATGCTTTCCATATCAGAACACTGATCAGATGCAGTAGCCATTTCCAGATCGTTAGACAAGGCTTCAGATTCTAAAGGGTTCCCAGGTGTTTCAGATTTACCCTCCCCAGGTTTACTGAACTCAGAAAAAGACTGTCTTTTTTCACTTTTGGCTTCATCACCTGTATTGTATTCAGGTTCCCTGGCCTGGATTTTGACTTTATCAGGTACAGGAGGCTTAGATGGTTTTAAAGGACAAAATGATATTCTATGCCCAGTTTCCCCACAATAAAAACACAAACTTCCCTCCAGTCTCAACCGCATTTCCTCTTTAGTGAGGGGTTCTCTTTTAAAGCTTTTCTTTGGGGTTTTCTTATGCACAATCTTAGACTTCACAACTCTAGTACTGCTAGCATTACTCTCAAGCACAAGCTTTACAGACTTACACATCTCCAACATGCATTCAGCCAAGAATTCTAACACAGATGTTATCCCTGCGGGCTCCTTATTATGGCCTTTGCATTCTGTCACAACCTGGGATAACAGACCAGGGAGGAGTCTCGTTGCAGGGCAGGGTGTGGGATCTGTCTGCACCCCACGATGCATAACTGGGAAGGGCTGGTAGCTGTGACCGGGACTGAGACAGGACAAGTAACAGACTGGAACTGAGGCAGGACAGGTAACTGACCAAACTGAGACAGGACTGGTAGCTGTGACCAAACTGAGACAGGACTGGTAGCTGCTGCAACAGGTTTGGAAACAGAACAGTGTTATTCACCTGAATGGTATTATACCCTATGGTTGAGCCTCAGGTAAATGACCACCCAGGACTTGTACACTGACTGCAACCACACACTGAAGCAGAGATACACAGGGAGTACTGGACGAGAAGGATAGTCAGCAGGCCGGGTCATACACGAAACAGGAACAAAGTACAACGTAGGAATTCAGAAGGCAAGGTCACTAGACAGGCAAAATTGTCGAGGCAGGCAGAAAACAGCGGAGTCAAAATCAAGCAGGAGTCAGAACCGGGAAATCAATAATCAATATATAAATGCTAGAACAAGAAACAAGGCACTATCACAGGCTGCAACCAAAGCAATGCAAAGGCACTGATTGCCATAAGCTGCAGGTTTAAATAGGGAATGGCTGAGGATAACGAGGCAGCTGGCAACAGGAGTAGAATGGGTACACTACAATAGCGGCTACTAGAGGCTGAAGACAAAAACAGCCACAAACCCAGAATAACCATGACAACAACAGATCATTATCCACTTCAAAATAAGGGTAAGCAAGAGAAATTCCTGGATTGACAGGGGATCCATTCCTTATAGAAATATTATTCCTAGCTACCGATAATGTTGGGTCAGACCACTGTGCACTTCTGAAGTTACCAGGCCTAACCTCTAAATCAATTAACTCTATTTCTGGTTCAGAGCTTCTAGAAGGTCCCGCATTAGTCTGTTCTGGTTTTTCACCAACTAATGTTTTTATAAGGGAACGCTGCATATAGTTAGGCCCCTCATCATGAGATCTGTCATCTGCTAGAGTGTCTGCAAAAGGAAATTCAACATTCTGTTCACCTGACGGGTTTTCAAAACAGGCCCATAGGGCTAGAAAATGGGGAAAATCCCTTCCAATAATCATCTCATGTGCCAGCTTGGGTACCAGCCCCACTCTGCAGTTTACAGAACCACACTGGGTCTTAACTAGTATATCAGCAGTAGGGTAGTTATGTATATCCCCATGCACACACGCAATTTCAACATTTTCAGGGTTAACAACATGAGTATCACGTAAGAAGGATTGGTCTAGAAGGGTAACCATACTGAATCAAGCAATGCATGGATATTTTTACCTTCCACATTCACGGTACACCCTGGGAGTCTATTCAAATAACCACCTTTCTTTGCAGAACATACAACCTGTGAATAAAGTGCAATTCCTTCCCAATTATTACCAACATTACACTCCATTGGTTCAACATTTTCAGGACAGTCTTTTGCCATATGCCCAAAGTTTCTGCATTTAAAGCATTTTATACCATAAGTACTTTTTGATTCCTTTGTAGGCTCTTCCCACCTCCCAAAGTCTTTTTCCCTTTTAACAATGTCCCTTGGGTAAGAAAACCCTGTTCTCTCATCAAAAGACCCCCTTTTTCCTGGAACAGTCTTACCGGGTTTACTGGGGCTGTAGGTTCTCAGATTCTTGGGTCTCTCTTGGCCAGGAGGTTGAAGCAGTTCTCCCGCTGCTATGTACCTTTCAACCAATTCAGCCAATTGGTCTGCTGTTTGGGGATTGCTCTGACTGACCCACCGACGGAGTCCAATAGGTAATCCTCTCAGGAATCTTTCCATCACCAGTGTCTCCACAATGCGGCTGGGTGAGTTGATCTCTGGCTGCAACCATTTTCTGGCAAGGTGTATCAAGTTAAACATCTGTAAACGAACCTTTTTTTCCAGGCTGTAAGTCCACGAATGAAATCTCTGGGCACGGACGGCTGTTGTCACCCCCAGGCATGCCAGTATTTCCGCTTTCAGCTTCTTGTAGTCACTGGCTTCAGCTGGTTCCAGATCATAGTATGCTTTCTGGGACTCACCAGTAAGAAATGGTGCTAGCAGGCTTGCCCATTCAACTGCAGGCCAACCTTCTCGCTCAGCGGTTCGCTCAAATGCCACCAGGTAGGCCTCTACATCATCTGTGGGTACCATCTTTTGCAAGTAGTGACTCACTCTGATCACCTTTGGACATTGTGGTGATTCTGTGGCATCCCTTGCCAGCCTTTGTGATAAACTTTGGAACTCCTGCAGTATGGCACACGTGGCATCTCGCTGCTCTTCTCTGAGCAACTTATGAGCTGCTGCCTGTGCTGCTTCAACTTGCTTAAATAAAGCATCTGTATTTTCCTTTTGAGCAAGTACAAGTTGCTGTAGTGTTGAAATGCTCTCTTGCTGTATTGCGTTAGTCTCCACAACCCTTCTGTTTGTCTCTTGCTGTACAGCAGTGGACTGGAGCAAAGCTTTCAGGACATCCTCCATTTTTCCAGCAGTCTCTTTCTCCCAACTAACAGACTTTGCCGTGTGTTGCCCGCATTCTCCACCATATGTGACAAAAGTACTCTTGTCCTTTGGTACCTTGTCCTGGGATTTGGGGGTTACACACAGTCTTTCAGGCTTCAGAGACACTTCACACGCTGGATGAGGTAAAAAGACTTGCTTTCTTTTATTGTGGTTTAAAGATGCACAGCAAGGTATAACAGGTTGTTAAACAAAATATAAAATAAAATCCTTGCTCTTCTGAGCACTAACTAAACAAAAATGTTAAGCTAACTGGGTTGGATGGCTTGTCCATTTCCCAACATAATGTTAAATCAAAACCTTACTTCAGTGTTTTCAGCTCCCTGGTTCCATTCACCGAAATCAAAACACAGTCTCTCCCCTCCTCTGGCAGGGGAGTATTTAACAGCACCTGTAATCAGCAAGCCTTTTCAGGTGAGGTAAATTAGGATTGGAACACTGGGCTTCTCACCTGTAGGTTCCAATCAACAAATGAAATGTGAAGTGGATCACTGGCCCACCCTACTCTCCAAGTGCTCCACCCCAGGGCCCACACATACACATACATAAAGTGCTATATAAAGTGTAACATAACACATTTCCCTGGGGCTAATTACATAAAGTAGGAGCTGTGCAAAATCTGGGGAGATATATAGACTCCTTCCAGCACAATTCCTTGCTGTCGGTCACTATATATATATATATATATATATATATATATATATATATATATATATACAAATCTCTTATGAGACACAATTGCATCATACAGCACATGAATCACATGTCTGCTGGAAAGCTGTCATACTTGTGTCATCCATATTTCATGATACATTGATTAGAGCTGAATTTCATTCAATCCGCAACACCTGTTCATACACTCTGCCCACAGTAGGAAGGATTATTATATATACTGTAGAAAGTGTTTGTACAGTAGAACACACTGCAGTAACTAAAGGTTTTTTAAACAATTAATTGTTTCATAATTAAGCAGTTTAAATATCATAAACCTACATAAAAATTTAAGCATGAAATAATATGAACAAAAATAACAGGAGATACAATAAAAGCATGCACAGTTAAACAGCTATGGTTGCTTTAACTCAACATTTTTCCAGTGTTACACTTGAATGAGCTTGAATCGCTAAAGGAGAGTGACAGGCCCTGTAGGCATAAGAGGTCAATTTATAGAGTGCTCAGGAAAGAAAAGTTCTGCTTGGTCAACTGTCTTATGGCTCGTTCAGAAAAAGATTGGCATTTTTGAGAAGGACATAAAGTACGATTGGTTAGTTTCAAGAAATAGATTTGGTACATTACTGCTTAGCTTCATGAATGGTAAACTTATTATATTTTACTTTATTCATAGCATTGTTTTATACATTTTGTTTTCTTCAATTCTTGTTTAAGAATCTTAAGATGTAAAAGGATATGGAACAACATGTGGAATGCATGACACAATCAACAGTAATCCAATGGTACATAATATAGAGTGAGATATGAGAATAATCTTCTAATGATTACATATATAATTTAATCTACTGGTTTTATTTTCTGCTTTCTAATCCAAGTGTTTTCACAAAGTGCATAGTGAAAGCAAATTCCATGGAATCAATAAGTCATGCTGTGAAGTAGGAAATATGCAGAGACCAAGCTATCAGTATAAGTTAAACAGTATTCTTGGTCAAAAACCTATGGTCATTGGCAGTAAAAGTTAATTGCCAATATCCAAGTAAAATGTTCGGAATGGGAAAGGAGCTGGAGTTTTGAATTTTAAATTGGGAAAGGAAGAAAACCTGTGGAGAGGGAGAAAAAAAACTAGGTTTGGATGTGGGAGTCTGTTTCCAAGGCTGCCAATCTATTTCATTCTGTGTAACATTAATGTGTAATGGGGAGCTCCAAGTCCATTTTTTAATAGGGGGAATTATAACTACTTGCCCTCGTTCTCCATCATTATTAGGGGCCCCACAGGGCTATTCCTTTATTTTAAATGTCTTTATTTTTTTTATTTCAGGGGGTTTGGGCTATTTTCAAAATCACTTCAGTTGCTCCTGAAATGAGACTCTATCCTCCCCATAGAAGCCTATGGAGATCATGGAGACACAATTTCAGTTTGGTGCATTTTAGGCATATTTTGAATGTTTTCAGTTTCTGTAGGTCTTGGCATATAACAGGTTATGGTGTCAGACTTACAGAACTATTTTGCGGCACATCAGCATATTGGGTGGCTCGACATTCATTTCCCCATATGTCCCTGATGTGCATAGAATCAGTCCAGTCTTTGGAGGGCGAATGTCAGCACATATTGAGTGAAACCTTCACTCAATACATCAATACATTAGTGTTACTCAGTGTATATCAGTGCATTAGTATTACTCAGTGTACATTAGTACATCAGTGTTACTCTGTGTACATCAGTACATCACTGTTACTCATTGTACACCCATACATGAGCATTATTGAGTGTGCTTTAGGTTGTGTTGTGATAATTGGCAAGAAAACAACATAATACATAATGTGGCATACTGAGGAAAGGGGAGCACTAAAAGGAAGGAATATCTAGGGGGATAAAAATATCTCACATTTTCTTAAAGGTAGTAAGAAGTGATATGACTAGATGGGCAGACTAGATGGACCGAATGGTTCTTATTTGCCGACACATTCTATGTTTCTATGACTAAACACAATGAAAATAAAACAGATGTAAATAAACTTAAAGAGAACGAGTACATTGTTATTACATCCAAAATAAACTTAGACTTCTATGTTTTGTTTTGATCAAATTATAGGATGCTCAATAAATGTGCTGAACAAACAGAACAATCTGTTCCTCCAGTTTTATTCACATATGACTTACATACCACATAATAAATATGTACACATTTATTTGCCTGTAAAAACAGTGGAGGACTGCTAAATAGGAGGCTTCTGTGAAAATGTGGTGAGCCATCCGTGAAGGTACCAGTGAAAGTGCCTTTGCTGCTGAACAGCAAGTTAACCAAGAATCCTTCAATAACAGAAAGAGAGTTTCTGGAATTGAGGGTCGATGCAGTAATGTTGGCCTATTCACCCACACAACTAGAGGGAACTGCTCATCTCCAACACTGCAGAAGTACTTCTCGGCTCCAGCAGAAGATCATCCAATACATGAAGGGGAGCTCCTTCTCGGTGTCTGACATCAAACAACCATATCTTCCACCACTAAAATAGGCATCATAAAGGTGCATAAACCAGCTGTTTTAGTGCATCACTTAAGTTACCCAGCATAATAGCAGCAAGAATACATGTATTCTATTAAGCAATTTACTTATAAAAACGATTGGGATACTATATGTACATCCAATATAAAAATGTACATGAAATGTTTTCATACATAGTGTACACTATACTATACATGTATAGTGTACAAATAAAACAACATACAATATAAAAGCATAAATCCACAGGTGTCTAGAACCTCCAGATTTATAAAATTTATATTAAACTGATTTATACCAATTACAAGAACAAATCTATTAACCCCCCAAAAAATACATGTATATTGTAACTAAACATTGCTTGATTCACAAAGTAATCAAAAGATATAGAAAAGAATAGAAAAAAACAACCACTAATAATAACAATAGATAAAAAAAAAAGATCTAGATCCAAATCTAAATAATATAAATATAATGATAAATGAAAATAAAAATAAAAACTAATAGGAAAAAACTGCTACAATTATACAAAGAAACAAAATAATGAAAAAATAAAATACAAATAGATTTATAATAAATATAAATGATAAAAAATAAACATAAATATAAATAAATAATTAAAATAATAAATTAAATGCAAAAAAAAGTATAAAAATGAACATTAGAAAAATAAATAAATAATGCAGCCAAATAATAAATCTAATCTACAAAAAATAAAAATAAACAATTAACTTTACATCATAGTTAAAAATATATAATATTTAATTGAATTGCTAAAAAGCATCCAATTGAAGGCTAAGATACGTAAGAGTTGTGCTTACATGCATAAATAGCAAGATATAGACTAGACACATACAGAAGACTACTGAAAGTTATCATAAAAAAATGAACATATCAAAGACTACCCAATACAACCATATTTTACATAAAATGCACAACAGCATTATCTATGATTAAAAAGCTAACAGTTCAAACTAGAAAATCAACAAAAGTGCAGGAGTTAATACTGTACTAGAAAAAAAATTACTGAAACTGCACTTTTTGTCAAGATTCATATTAATTTAGAAGATAATTTTACAAAAATATGTCACAAGTTAACACAATTTAACAATGACCTTATTTGTAAAAAACAAAACACATTTAATTTATAAATTATACAATAGTTTAAAATCCTTACCCAACCAATTATTAGCACACAGACTACTCACTACAAATTGTATTTGATGGCCAAGTAACCATCAGTGCTACGAATCTATTTAGTTACCCAGAACAGCAGCACATGAGATCCACACAATGCTTGTTACAAAAGCAATTAACTGATACATTTCTCTCACATGCAATTAGTTGAGCAAATTTAATATTTTATGTTTTGTTTTCCTGATGTTTTGAGCCCTAAAGATATTAGTGTAGTTTTAGCACATGTTAGTCTTAAATGCACATTGATTATACTCTGAACTGCTAATATCCTGTATTCTGTTTGTTTGATGCTACTCCAGTTTTTCCAATGAAGCAATTAGGATATCAATATTGACAGTCACCACAGCTTACTGCTAAATTACTTCCTCTCACACTTTACAGCCTTTAGACAGACATATAATAAAAAAATAGAGTGGATCATCAACATGTGGCAGTATAATGTATGATTAAAGAATAGCAGAAACCATTAACTTAATTTGTTTACTTACTTATAATGGGCCATAATTTCTATTTCATGTTAATCTATCATTATAAGGAGGGTAAAAATTGGAGAAAGGATAATTCAATTTAGTAGAACAAAGTAGTAGTAAGTAATTGATGACTAACTTTTGATATACTAGATCAGTTCCGGCCCTATAATTGGTCATCGTGGTACCTTTGGGTCCTATGGTACCTTTGACTCAGGCGGCACTTTAAGAGGGGTGGCCATGGTAGTGATCAATTGATTTAAAAAAAAAAAATTCCTCTGTGTGTTCCACTGTCCCATTTTACTATTGGGCTGCAAGCAAGCATCCACATGATGATGCATGCAGTATGAGTGGCTTAAGGCTGCATATAGACTGCTCACTCCACCCCGTTGAAATCTGCACTTCTGACATAGAGAATGTTAGTTGTCACATGTGCCTAGAACAAAGTGGGTACCTAACTAACCTGGGACTACAAGCTCAATGAGGTTCCAAATCAGGAATCCATTATACTTTAGGCTGCTCTCACTTTGATTCTATTGTTGGCAGGGTTGGAATAAGGAGCCTAATGTGTGACCAGAGAAGTAAGGACAGTAAAGTAAAGATGCATTAGTACCATCATATCTGATGAATGCTATATGATTCTGCTTTATTTTAAAAGATGCAACTGTGCATGTATGCACACGCAATGGCCTATACTACACTACACACTAACTATTTTGTTCTTGACCGCAGCTCCTATAATATGCAGTCAGTCAACACCATAGGAATTGTAGACTGTAGTAGTTGTAGCTAATCTTTACCATCCCAGCTATTGTAAACAAAAGTTCTCATGCTGGTGTGTAAGCTACTAATACCATGGTCATATAATTTTTCCTATTAACGGGCAACTAAATGTAGCTTTAGAGACAAAGATGAGATTTTAAATGTCAATACACTGTATACAAACTGCATCTTGTAATTACAGCCACAGTCATATCCTGGACATCTGAAGTGATATAATTTAGTGATTTAACAATACATGTCTGAATGTCATAAAATGTTATTTAATAACAAACAGTTGGAAATATTACGCAAAGTCACATTTAAAACATGTATTGGTGAATAGAATATTCCAAATTGGTTATGATGAGCCAACATTGATTTATTAAAATGTCACAAGATTATCTGAGTGATTCATTACATAGGAACAAGAAAGCCTTCCGTGAGGGATTGGCTGTTACAGTGATTGACAAATGCGGTTTGCTCCATTTCCTTGATCAAGAACTTTTAACACGTTTTAACGTTTTGCTTTTGTAGTGGTAATTGACAAGGACATGAAAAAAATGCTTTCATAATCAGTTTTCAAGAGCTTGCTTGCTATGTGAGGTATGAAAAAGAGCCAAACAATGCCATACTATGGTAATAAATATCTAATTAAGTGCAATTTTAATTGGCCTATAAATAAAAGACACCAAGTAACCTAGGATGCAATTGTTGTTGTTCACATCCTTTCTAAACTGGTGTTGTGGGGAAACAGACTGCTTCCACTTTCAATATTTACTATAAAGTTGTTGGTTGACATCAGAAATCAAAATGTATTTTAGATCCTATATAAAATAAACAAAATTTCACAACCACAATATTATTCCTTTTATATTTGAGCCATGGGTCATGAATCAAAGAAGTCTAATAATTCTTCGTTTCACTACTTAAAAAGGGTGCCCTTTGTATCTCAAATGGTCTAGTCACTAAAATTTAACTTTGGAGGTCGAGTTTCATTTTGAGACTAAGTCAAATACGGCATGATAGCTTTGATCATTTCACCTCCCATTATTTTCAACCTGGGTTTTTTTCTAAGTTAAACTCGAGTGCTGAGTCTCAAAATGAAATTCAACTTCCAAAGTTGAATTTTAGTGAATAGACTCATAGGTATATCAGATAACCCCTCTGTAGAAGACAAGTGCATGAGAAACACCTGGAGTGTCTGACATCATACACTAAATGGTACTAGGAAACACTGTGCTTTTTATATACTTCATTTTGTACTTTACTTGAACTGAAAGTCCTATCACTAGTCCTACTAGTCCTATCACTAGTGATATATATGCAATAAAGCACATATGGTAGTACCCTGTGAGAATTACTCTAGTATAGATCTAGTATACATTGCATTGAAGCAACAAATGATTGCTACTGATAAAAAATGTCTGTATTTTGTATAGGAGTCATTATTTTTAGAATGCAAGCTTTCAAGAGTCTCTTCATCAGGCATGACTAGACCAGAGAGGTTTTTAAAGCTTGCACTTAAACCCACCCAGTTAGCCAATAAAGAAATCAAATTGACTCTCCTTGTCTCCTGTGTTTCTACGCCTAACACAGTACCAACTCTCACCTTTTGTTTTTTGTAAGGCATTTCATGTTTTTATTTCAAAAAATATATCAAGTGCCCCAATCTCCTTGGTATCCTACAGTTCCCCTTTAATCATTCTACATTTTGTCCCTCGACCTGAGTAACTGGTGCATGGCAGCAGACATTGTTACCTTAAATTTTGAAAATGTACCACCCAGTTTCTTCACAAATGTTTGTTTTCTGTACATCAGTGGGGAAAATCAATTACAAGAAGTGATGAAGATGCTCTATTCAAAAAAGGTCAGATTCCATTGGTGTCCCATTACAGCAAATCCAGATAGGATATATTGTAAAAATCAATGGATCCTTTCTCTGTATTAGAATACCTACTACAGCTTTGGCATTGCTATGTGGAATCCTGCTAGCTCTTAGTTCTTGTACTGAGAATTCACAGAGTATGCCTCAGTGACACCATTCTGTAATATAGTTACTGTTCTTATGTGACATTAGCTAAATAATATGTTTCCTGTTTGGTGTTGGTTTGAAGGATATGAGTATGTATTTGAGCTTCCAATATTTTAACAGATTTTCTATCTCATTACTGTTTTAGTAGGCTTATTTGCTATAAAATAACATATTTTCTGCCCTGCCCTCAGTTTCCCTTTTTTTGTATCTATTTCTACCTATAATATACCCAAAACATACCTGATGTAGTAATCAGGTGTTGTATGTTAAAGCATCTATAGAAGATGACAACATTGGATATTCAGTTACATTGCCATAAGCTTAGTTTGCCACCATATCCCACTACTCCAATATTAGCAAGTCATAACTAAAATACAGGATTTAAAAAGGACCTGCACACAAAATAAAATAAAAGGTCAAAAAGTAGACTTTATTTATTTAACACATTACACAAAAGGGAGTTTGAAAGGCCAGGGTTGTATTAGTGTTCCTGTCCCAATCAATTTAGTAAAAAAATAAATAGATGTAGATGTTGGCACAAAAGAAAAACAAATACATATAATATGAGAGCAGGTGCAAGAGTAGTGGATGGGCCTGAAAAACAACCACAGGTGCAAGCATGTGAGAAAAATAGATAACTCAGCACTCGAAGGGTTGAATGAAAAATACAGTTTTAATATAACATGATGCTTAGCCTGACATTTAAACCCACTTTTGCTTGGTATGTTGTGGTGTACTGGCTTTGATTAAGATCCAGATTGCATGGGTCGAAACATCAGGCTAATCATCATGTTAAATTAAAACTTTATTTCTCGATAACCCTTTGAGTGCTAAGTTCTCTAGTATTCTAACAATTTAGTAACACAAATATAAGAGGAAATGTCCTTTAGGGGTGATGTATAAACATGACTCACATGCAAATATAGACAAATACTGTTGTCTATCAGCATGACTCCTGACAGATGTCAGGACCTCTGCTAGACCTGCACTTCCAGGTTGAGCCAGCACTCAGTGAACCAGAGCAACCAATGTATAAAAAAATCAGGATGATTATTGTCACGATGTATAAAAAAGGCACAGTTGCCTTTATACATATCAATCGCTATACAGTTTGTGAGATTTTATGCCAACCACAGCCATTCTTTCTGGAATTGCAACGTTTAACAAACACTATGGCAACCACTAGCAATGATAGTAAATATAACAAGAAATATAAAGGGGTTTATTAAGGTAGCACCTGTTTCTATGAGCAGTGCATTGCAGAGGTCACAAGGGTCCACAATGCAACTGGGCCTGTCCCCCTAGGAGGCCCTGGTGACCCCTGAAATCTCTACAACCTCTGCAATGCACTGACAAGTGATGTGGGCTAGTACTCTGGAAAGTGGAGGTGTATTGCACTGGTGGTATTGTAGTCATGGGCTACACGGAAGTTACCAAGGTGGACTCCGAGATCCTGAAACTCCACTTGTTCCATAGGGGCTTCAATATGGTGAGGTTCTACCTCATTACCCAGGCACACAAAGGGTGTCTCTTGCTTGGTACCCAAATCAAAAACAACATTGGAGAAAGGAAAAATATTATATATTCCTTCTACCCCCTGTGTCTCCCCAGATTTCATTTCTGGATGAGAATAGCATTTTTCACATATGTGGTAGAAATGGGGGAAGTCCCTCCCTAACACCACATCATAGGGTAACAGGGGCACCACCCTTACAGGACATTTAACCTTTCCTACCTCTGTGACAAATTCTACCTCTGCCGTGTATGTGTGGGTGTCACCATGTATACACACGATATCAAGCATTTGTCTGGTATCTAATTTTTCTGTCTGGAGAAGAACACTTTTTTTATCAAAGTAACCTCCCTCGCTAAATCAGTCAGTGCATGTACACTCTTCACTTCCAACCTTCACCATTGTTAGATGTGTTGTATGAACAGCACTAGTCACCACACACCTCTTTGAGCAAGTCAATACAGTTTGCTACAGAACCCTTGCTCCTATGTCACAGTGCGTGGGCTCTTCACTCTCTGGACAGTTACGTGCAAAATGTCCAGGCTCATGGCATTTGAACCACTTGAGTTGTTCCTCATCCTGGTCTTTTAGTCATAATGGTACTTTTTAGGACCTTCTACCACCATAGTCATAATGTTCTGGGCCCGGTACAAAGTTTTGTCTTTTGTTTTCTGTTTTCCCACTCATCCAGTTGTTAGCAGATCTGGACTTATGCTGAGGATCCATACTGTGTATGGCTTCTTAGCGGTCAAATACCTCTCAGTCTGGCACATCATTGCTTCAGGATCCTTAGGGTCCCCTTGGCTGACCCACTGTCACAGTCCTGCTGGCAGATTTCTTAGAAAACAGTCCATAACAACCATCTTCACTATATTGGTAGCAGGGTTGATCTCTGGTTTCAGCCATTTCTGAGCAAACCTTATCAACCCATACATCTGGGCTCTGGAAGTCCAGTTGTGAAACATTTGGGCTCTAATGGCAGGTGTTATTCCGATGCTCTGCAGAATTTCAGTTTTGAGTTGCTTATAATCCTGTGCCTGGTCAGAAAGCAATTCTTCATAAGCTTTCTGGCTTTCAGGTCTACCAAATGTAAGTCCTCAATAAGCAGTCTATCAGAAGACTTGCACACCCACAGACCATCTATGTGCTAAATGCCCGCATTCTCCACCATATTGTGATCCTGTATTTGGGTATAAACATGCACAGTCTATAAGGAAAAACATAAATGCAGGTACTTTATTTTGAAGTACACTCAGGAGGAAGCATCAGAAAAAATATCAAAGAAATAATATAACATAAATCCCTACAAACAAAATCCTACTCTTCTGAGCTCTTACTAACATTTAGGCCCATATCTATAAAGTGTTAAACTTAAACAAAATTGGTTACTGTCACTTTTCTGCACTCCAGTGCTCAGTCACAAACCAGCCTGCTGCTTCCAGCCCCAAAGTAAAACCAAAGTCTCCCTATCTGCCTAGCAGGGAGGGATTAATTTCCCTTTTTTGCAGCTGAGCAATGGGTTGGAGACAGTCTGAATTCCTGGCCTGGACCTTATTTCTCCCAGTTACCTGTAAACTGATAAGAAGAGCACTGGCCCAACCTACTCTCAAAATGCTGCACCCCAGGGGCCCATATCTAAACATTAATTTATGTTGTATAAAACACATACTCCCCCTGGAAATATAAACTCCCTCAAAAACAACACCATTCACTTTATCACAATATGTAAATGTGTATTACTATATATACATGTTTATCCCTAACTTTTATTTATGCTACTTATTGGGGTATGGGATTTGTGTGTGTGTTTTAATATGCAACATTAAAAATGACTGGTTGAGTGGTGAGGGAATTGCAACATTTATGCCAAAATAGAATATTTTGAAAAACATATTCCAATCATTAAAATATGTTTTATGGTCTATATTTAGCAATTTCCTTGTCAAGCGCTCTAAAATATTTTCTAATTTATTTTTTGTTTCTAAAATGTTCAATTCTCCAAATTCTATTTGTAGAATTGTAATCCCCACTTTCTGGGTAAAATTACTGGATTGCTGGGCAATTTTTTTTACATTTGAGGCTACAGGAATAGGGGGAATCCTATGCTTGCTTAGGCCAAGTTTCTCTCATTTTGTGTGCACCAATGTGTTCATTTGGATAAAATAGTGGAAATTCACTATGTAGAATAGCAGAATCATGAATAAATCCCAAAGAGATAGACACTGGGATGCTACTTCTAATTGCTATGTTCCCCAAGCTACACAAACTTTCAAAATCCTTCCATTTCATTCATGTCTCTAACTCGTCACCCTTAAAGTTGATGATGGACTACTTCCAGAGAGAAGAAAACACACAAATAAGTCCTGTCCTAGAAGTTTATTGGCTGAATATATTTTATTTATAAATAGTTTAGTTTGTAAATTTAGAAGGTAAATATCTAAAAAAGACTAACCTCTTTTAATTAAAATTATACACAGTGTTTAACATAACAGGCCCGTACATTTGACTTTCACATAAATTCTTTTTTAACGCCAAACACTTTGAAGTATTGATATAACAATATTTCAAAGGATCTGTTGGTCTCTCGAGTTTTTTTGAGTAAACAGGCAGGAAACAAAACAAGAAATGATGAGCTAATATAAAATGACCTATTTTTCCTTTCTTCTCTCGATCATGCTTGTAAAACACAGTTTATTGCTCTTCAAGCCTTTCACAGAAATAATTTGTGTGTACATTAAATTTTAGAAGAAATTGAATTTTTTTTCCGCTAAACTATATGTTGACCTGTTTAGATGATAGATTTATTGCAGATATTATGTTTCCGATGTACCTTGGTTTATCAACATGGTCAGCAAGTGTCATTTAGTTTTAACCTGTGTTAGTGTGTCAGACAACAAAATCACACTCTAATATGCTGTGACACTTTCAAATCACTAGTTAAAAGTTTGAAACTTTAAGACTAAACATGTGCATTCGTTTTCGGACGAATGCATTTTCGACCTGTAATACTATTGCCTTTCTATAAACCGAACGAGAGCCCCATTCATAAGAAATTCTTATGAATGGGGCTCTAGTTCGGTTTATAGAAAGCCAATAGTATTACACGTATTCTATAAGCCGAAAGTCTATAAACCGAAGGTCGTTCAGTTTATAGACTTTCGGTTTATAGAATACATGTAATTTTATGTATTCTACAAACCGAAAGTCTATAAACTGAACGACCTTCGGTTTATAGACTTTCGGCTTATAGAATACATAGAATTACATGTATTCTGTAAACCGATAGTCTATAAACCGAACGACCTTCGGTTTATAGACTTTCGGCTTAAAGAATACATAGAATTACATGTATTCTATAAACCAAAAGTCTTTAAACCGAGCGACCTTCGGTTTATAGACTTTCGGCTTATAGAATACATATAATACTATTGGCTTTCTATAAACCGAACTAGAGTCCCCATTCATAAGAAATTCTTATGAATGGGGACTCCAGTTCGGTTTATAGAAAGCCAATAGTATTACATGTATTCCATAAGCCAAAGTCTATAAACTGAACGAAGTTTGGTTTATAGACTTTCGGTTTATGGAATGTGTAGGTCAATTGATTCGTACGAATGAATAAAACGAAACGAAAATAATGAACGAATTTCGTCTGAAACGCATGCAGTAATGAACGAAATTCATTTTAGACTAAATAAATAACATTTTCGTCCGATTGGACGAAAAAGAAACGAAAATTTTAGTTTTGCACATGTCTAATTAAGACTCATGTAAAGAAAGCTATTATTTGTAGGTATACGTTATACATTTTGGATGGTGGATACTTTCAGTTAACTGATCATTTCGGCAGCACCATACCTGTTAATGTGCTACATTGCCTAAATCCAATATGAGCAACTTGTAGTATTTTATTAATAGGGCTGGTTGGAATATATATATATATATATATATATATATATATATATATATGTGTGTATATATATATATATATATATATATATATATATATATATATATATGTGTATATATATATATATATATATATATATATATATGTGTATGTATATATATATATATATATATATATATATATATATATATATATATATATATATATATATATTCCAACAGTTTACAAAATGCTTGCTATGGGGTTTAAAGTTTTGGAAATAACTCAGTCACACAAAATGAAACAAACTTGCACGTTTACAATCTAAAGTGATTGAGGAATACAGATTACATTTTGGCTTTGACTTTAGTTGTTATATATGAATATATACTAGTATAAGGTTGCGGAATTCGAATAAAAAGACAAATTAGATCCGACTTCACCCCCTATCTTTCTGTTAGTTTTCAGATTACATTAAGTTGTAATTCAGCTCTTTCACCCAAATTCTTATACCACTGAACATGGGAGAATTTTTCATTTCACACAACTGAAAATAACAAAACAAATTTTGTCCAAAATTAATGCAGCAATAGACAAAATTAATTTCAAACAAAACAAAATGAAATTTCATTCGAAAGGAAGAAAACTAAATGAAAAGTTTCATTTTTCCCAAATCTACTAGCCACCATTGTATTCAGCCTGCCTCAATGTTTAAGACAAGGTGTGTTCTTCTTTCTGAACAATTCCCTAATATTCTACTGAATAAAGAGAGGAGGGAGTACTCCCCCAGTCTCTAGATAGAGAGAAGGAGGATGGGCAGTCACAGACTGGAGGTGTCAACATTTTTTTTTACCAACTTAAAGGGACACTCCCACCAAAAAACAAAAAGGTTTTCTATATTTTTTTTAATTTTGCATTGCTGATTTCAGATATGTATTTTGTTTTTGTTATGTGAGTTATTTAATAACATATTTTTACTAAACAAGTATGACTGGGTTCCTCCATTTTGTGACATAAATTGTTTTTGGATGCCACCCCAAGTGACTTTTACACACTAGTATCTCACTATTGGGCTAGGGACATAGAGCAGAAGTCAGCAGTCTGACTATAGACTTACCTTGAATGGGAAGGTAAAGTAATTATTACATCACAAGGGGCAGAGTTATGATTCTGTTTGATCAGGTAAATATATTCTCTCTTCCTGAAAGATGTATTTTGTGTGTTGAAAGGCAGGTAAAACAAGATGTATGCAACCACCTAGTCCTACCCGCTTGTGAAACACAGGAGTCAGCAAGAGATCAGCGGTGTATCTTATGATATCATCAGAAGATAGACACCTAGTTTTTACTTGTACATGCAAATAATTCAAACATATGGCATATGTCTTATATATGTGTTTGTTTTAAATGCACATGTAATCTAGTTACATTTTATGTAAGTGGTAGTGTTCCCTTAAGAGTTGTATTGAGATTTGACTGTAGCATAGTCTGTGTACCAAGCAGAATATTTCCCTGCCTGCATTTAAAGAGCAGAATGTGATTCTAATAAAATTAAACTTTTATACAAAGACTTGTTTTGTTTAAACACCTCAGTAAGCAGAGTAATTATAGAAATTACACAAACAATTTTTATATCACATATATATTAATAAAGTCAATTTGTTGTCTTGTGTCTTTATTATTAATTATTGTATGTGATGTTTATTCATCTAAATGAAATGCATCTTATATATGAGAATTTCCTCAACATTGTTAAAGTTCTTAATTTAATTTATCACATGTATATTAATAAAGGCAATTTTAATTAAGTGTTGTGTCTTTATTATGAATTATTTTATGTGATGTTTATTCATCTAAATGAAATGCATCTTATATATGATAATTTCCTCAACATTGTTAAAGTTCTTCATTTATTTTATTATATAGAGGTTATCCACAGGGAATTACTGTGCTGATTAAATTTATGTTGAAGATATCAGTGATAAATAGGTGATAACGATTATAGACAATGATGTCAAAACCATCACGCATTGTAATTAACCATCTCTGGTATGGATGTTAATTAAGAGCATATTTTAGCCAATAGTACCACCTGGTAATATAAAAGAGGAAATTGATACTCAAATTAAAAACACACCTCTGATTCATAATTGTAGAAAAGGTACAAAAAAGGGGAGTGCAAGGGAGATAATTATTTGTTTATAACATGTTGCAAGATATTATACAACATAAATCTGAGCTTCAGAGTTCAGCTTTCAAAGAAATGATGAGGGCTTTCTCAGCTTTCAAATTAAATGATGAGAATTCACTGGGAACGGAGGACTAATAAAAGTATTCAAAAAGAATTGGGGAGACTATATGGACCGAATGGTTCTTATCTGCCGACATATTCTATGTTTCTATGTTTAATGGAGGTACAAGAAGAATAAAGACTTAGCAAATGTTCTAGTTGAAAACAAAGACTCACTTGCTCATGTGCATTCCTTTCTAATACTCCATATTAGTTTTCGTGTTACTCATTTCAAGTTTACTTCCACACACTTCTTCAACATTAGAAGAATATTCTAAGCCTTGCATATCAACTTCTCAAGTTCCATCTGCTAATGCACAATGTGCTATTATTCAAATATAATCCCATATTGTTGTGGACAGAATGTAGTCTATCTTTATGGGTGGATATACCATTAGCCACAGATGAAAGATTGAAAAATGCCCTAATATAATCAAGAATAGTTTTGTCTTGAATTAAAACTAATTGGCCCATATATTTAAAATGTACAAAAATGTAATAGATGTTTTCATAAATACTGTATGTTATTATTAATATAATTATTATTATCACAACAGGATACTCTATACTGAAAGTTTTATTGTAAGCACCTGAAATACCGCTATTCTGGATTTAAAAGTCCTGTGATATTGTCTGAATTCCTTTAAGTAGATATTAGACATGTGCATTCGTTTTCGGACGAATGCATTTTCGTCCAAAAATAGCATTTTCGTCCATTCGTCCGAAAAACGAATAACAAAAATGCTAAACTAACGAAAGACGAATGAACGAATGGTTAATAAACTAAAATAATTCGTCCATTCGTGCTTTTGGCATTCTATAAACCGAAATAAAGTCGGTTTATAGAATACCAATAGCATTACGTATGAATTCCATAAACCGACATAATGAACGACTTTCGGTTTATGGAATGCATGTAATACTATTGGCTTTCTATAAACCGAACTAGAGTCCCCATTCATAAGAATTTCTTATGAATGGGGACTCTAGTTCGGTTTATAGAAAGCCAATAGTATTACACGTATTCTATAAGCCGAAAGTCTATAAACCGAAGGTCGTTCAGTTTATAGACTTTCGGTTTATAGAATACATGTAATTTTATGTATTCTACAAACCGAAAGTCTATAAACTGAACGACCTTCGGTTTATAGACTTTCGGCTTATAGAATACATAGAATTACATGTATTCTGTAAACCGATAGTCTATAAACCGAACGACCTTCGGTTTATAGACTTTCGGCTTAAAGAATACATAGAATTACATGTATTCTATAAACCAAAAGTCTATAAACCGAACGACCTTCGGTTTATAGACTTTCGGCTTATAGAATACGTGTAATACTATTGCCTTTCTATAAACCGAAAGAGAGCCCCATTCATAAGAAATTCTTATGAATGGGGCTCTAGTTCGGTTTATAGAAAGCCAATAGTATTACACGTATTCTATAAGCCGAAAGTCTATAAACCGAAGGTCGTTCAGTTTATAGACTTTCGGTTTATAGAATACATGTAATTTTATGTATTCTACAAACCGAAAGTCTATAAACTGAACGACCTTCGGTTTATAGACTTTCGGCTTATAGAATACATAGAATTACATGTATTCTGTAAACCGATAGTCTATAAACCGAACGACCTTCGGTTTATAGACTTTCGGCTTAAAGAATACATAGAATTACATGTATTCTATAAACCAAAAGTCTATAAACCGAACGACCTTCGGTTTATAGACTTTCGGCTTATAGAATACATGTAATACTATTGGCTTTCTATAAACCGAACTAGAGTCCCCATTCATAAGAAATTCTTATGAATGGGGACTCCAGTTCGGTTTATAGAAAGCCAATAGTACTACATGTATTCCATAAGCCAAAGTCTATAAACTGAACGAAGTTTGGTTTATAGACTTTCGGTTTATGGAATGTGTAGGTCAATTGATTCGTACGTACGAATGAATAAAACGAAACGAAAATAATGAACGAATTTCGTCTGAAACGCATGCAGTAATGAACGAAATTCATTTTAGACTAAATAAATAACATTTTCGTCCGAATGTACGAAAACGAAACGAAAATTTTAGTTTTGCACATGTCTAATTAAGACTCATGTAAAGAAAGCTATTATTTGTAGGTATACGTTATACATTTTGGATGGTGGATACTTTCAGTTAACTGATCATTTCGGCAGCACCATACCTGTTAATGTGCTACATTGCCTAAATCCAATATGAGCAACTTGTAGTATTTTATTAATAGGGCTGGTTAGAATATATATATATATATATATATATATATATATATATATATATATATATATATATATATGTGTATATATATATATATATATATATATATATATATATATATGTGTGTATATATATATATATATATATATATATATTCCAACAGTTTACAAAATGCTTGCTATGGGGTTTAAAGTTTTGGAAATAACTCAGTCACACAAAATGAAACGAACTTGCACGTTTACAATCTAAAGTGATTGAGGAATACAGATTACATTTTGGCTTTGACTTTAGTTGTTATATATGAATATATACTATAACAGAATTTTTATGAATGGAGACTCTGTTTCTGTTAATAGAAAGCCAATAGTACTATTACATGCATTCCAAATGACGAAAGTCTATAAACCGAACGTTCGGTTTATAGACTTTCGGTTTATGGAATACTATTAGATCAATTGATTCGTACAAACGAATGTAACGAAATGAAAATAATGAACAAATTTCGTCCGAAACGAATGAAGTAATGAAAGAAATTTGTTTTCAACGAAATAAATATCATTTTCGTCCGAATGAACGAAAACAAAACTAAAATTTTCGTTTTGCACATGTCTAGTAGATATATCTGGTAACTTTGGAAATAATTGTGTGATATTTTAATTAACATAATGCTAGATTGATGGACCCTTTACAAGGTCCCATAAAATTCATACTGCCATGTTATGATTAGAAATGTAGCTGAATTGTCAATTGTATTTCATGTATATCTGATATAGTTTGCTATAACTGAATTCAGAATTCTTAATTTTTTATAGAAATTATACATTTGAATTATGATTGCATCCCATCTATATTGATACTGTGTTTTGTTTTTATATTATTTTGGTTAGAAACTGCAGATTTATTATTTATACATGAATATTTGTAATCAATGTTATTTAATTGCAAAAATGTTCTCAATCTCTCAGTTCACCAGAAATTATTTATGTGTTAATGTAATATTTGTATTCTTATTATTATAAATCTGACATTGTGAAAAAATCCTGATGCAAGTAGTCAGTAAAGAACTGGGTTTTCCTTAACTGAGCAATTCCCAGCATTCTGTTGTAGCACGTTTGAGTTACCAAAATTCAGGAAAAGACACTAATTATATCCCACTCTTACAAAGAGAGTATCCCACCAAAAAATCATTTTACTGTGCAGGGGTGAATAATGGAAGTGTCACAAATGCCTGATGGTTCTGAATGCCGTTCGACAGTTTTGATCTAGCTAACAACCATGTGAACCTGCAACTTAGTATTTACATCCCATAAATATAACTGTATTTGTTATTGTGAGTGAACACTGCTTTCTATTTATGGGGATAAAAATCAGCTGTACTAAAAGGAAATCTTACAACATTTCAGTTGGCAGGAAATGGTTAGGACCATGGTACTGTTACATATTAAAATAACATTTAATATCAATAGGGGAATCAGCATACATTTTTTTAATTAAACATCATCATAATACATATAAACAATAATTATAAATATGTAATAAGTGGCACTAAACAACACCCAAAAAGCTGGACTATATTAGCAAACAAATACAATTAAATTAAATCATTCCCATAGAACATAAATGGAGCACAATGGAGTTGATCAGGGTGAATGATATGGCCCCCTTAATGTTTTGGCATGAATAGCCTTTTTCAAGAAGTGCCCACATGGGTGACTGAATGCATGCCTTATTTATTGGGAAGTGTCAGTGGCGTCCCGAGGGGGGGGCGGGGGGGGCGGCCCGCCCCGGGTGCCACTGACTAGGGGGGTGCCACCGGTGCTGCCGGCACCCCCCGCGCTGCTTACCTTTTTTTTTTTTTTTTTCAGGCGGCCGAATCCTCTGGATGCGGCCGCCGGGTGAAAAAAAAAAAAAAAAAAAATCACAGCGAACGGATGTGACAATACGTCACATCCGGCGACTGTGTTTCCCTCCTCCGTGCAGGAGGGAGAAGAGAAGACTGCACGGAGGAGTCGTCCGTCCGGGAGAAGCAGCGATTTGGTAAGTGATGGGGGGGGGGGGGGGGGGGGTGGATTGGCACTATATTACTGGGTTCTGACTGGCGCTATATTACTGGGTTCTGGCTGGCACTATATTACTGGGTTCTGACTGACACAATATTACTGGGTTCTGGCTGGCACTATATTACTGGGTTCTGGCTGGCACTATATTACTGGGCTCTGGCTGGCACTATATTACTGGGCTCTGGCTGGCACTATATTACTGGGCTCTGACTGACACAATATTACTGGGTTCTGGCTGGCACTATATTACTGGGTTCTGGCTGGCACTATATTACTGGACTCTGACTGACACAATATTACTGGGTTCTGGCTGGCACTATATTACTGGGCTCTGGCTGGCACTATATTACTGGGCTCTGGCTGGCACTATATTACTGGGTTCTGACTGGCACAATATTACTGGGCTCTGGCTGGCGCTATATTACTGGGCTCTGGCTGGCACTATATTACTGGGTTCTGACTGGCACAATATTACTGGGCTCTGGCTGGCGCTATATTACTGGGTTCTGGCTGGCGCTATATTACTGGGTTCTGGCTGGCACTATATTACTGGGTTCTGGCTGGCACTATATTACTGGGTTCTGGCTGGCACTATATTACTGGGCTCTGGCTGGCACTATATTACTGGGCTCTGGCTGGCACTATATTACTGGGCTCTGACTGACACAATATTACTGGGTTCTGGCTGGCACTATATTACTGGGTTCTGGCTGGCACTATATTACTGGGCTCTGGCTGGCACTATATTACTGGGTTCTGACTGGCACAATATTACTGGGCTCTGGCTGGCGCTATATTACTGGGTTCTGGCTGGCACTATATTACTGGGTTCTGACTGGCACAATATTACTGGGCTCTGGCTGGCACTATATTACTGGGTTCTGACTGGCACAATATTACTGGGCTCTGGCTGGCGCTATATTACTGGGTTCTGGCTGGCACTATATTACTGGGCTCTGACTGGCACTATATTACTGGGTTCTGGCTGGCGCTATATTACTGGGTTCTGGCTGGCACTATATTACTGGGCTCTGGCTGGCACTATATTACTGGGCTCTGGCTGGCACTATATTCCTGGGCATCTGACTGGCATAATATTCCTGTGCACTGACTGGCACAAAATTACTTGGCATCTGACTGGCATAATATTCCTGGGCACTGATTGGCACAATCTTACTGGGCATCTGACTGGCACAATATTCCTGGGCTCTGAGTGGCACACTATTACTGGGCACTGACTGGCACACTATTACTGTGCACTGACTGGCACTATATTACTGGGCTCTGACTAGCACAATAATACTGGCTCTGACTGGCACAATATTCCTGGTATCTGACTGGCACAATATTACTGGGTTCTGAGTGGCACTATATAACTGGGCTCTGACTGGCACGCTATTACTGGGCTCTGAGTGGCACACTATTACTGGGCTCTGACTGGCACTATATTACTGGGTTCTGAGTGGCACTATATTACTGGGCTCTGAGTGGCACACTACTACTGGGCTCTGACTGGCACACTTACTGGGCTCTGAGTGGCACACTATTACTGGGCTCTGACTGGCACAATATTACTGGTATCTGACTGGCACACTATTCCTGGTAACTATAATTGTAAAATTTTCAAACATTGAAAAAATTGTGGGTGTTTTCTTGCATTTTTATTGTGGGGGGGTGCAACACTCGGGGTCCGCCCCGGGTGCCAAATGCTCTAGGTACGCCCCTGGGAAGTGTTGAGCATAATTGAAGGCCGTCAATCAGACTGTGCCTGTGGCAACATCATAGCATTGAAGCGTGGCCAAGCCCCCTATCACGGAGTACCTGTCTACATCATAGGGAGAAAATAGCTTCAAAATGCAATTAGACATGTGTGAATGTGGCCATATTTCTTAGCATGAAGTACCTATCACTTTAAGAGATAGCTGCATAGAAGAATTATGCACTGGAGTATGTACCCCCCATTGTCTCATATGAGAGAAAAAAACCAATATATATTGTTAAAAAGTAATATTTTTAATTAACAAAAATAATCCTTTTGAATTAAATAATAAGTTATTCAGATACCCATGTAAAGGTAAATTAATCTCTTTTATCATCATCATCATCATCATCATCATCATCATCACCATAATGTATTGTAAATCATAAAAATAGTTATAGGTAAACTGCTACATATTGTAAGCTGAAGGCACAGGAGACATTTTACATTTCCTAGCATCAGAGTTTCCCATGAGGAAAAAATACACAATAGGAAAAGCAAGCATATGGTTTATCAGGATAGATTAAAAAAAACAATGTTCCAGTAAGAACTCCTCAGTTGACAGTGTTAATGAATCAGCACTGATTTTTGGATGGATCATCACTGTTGTCATCAGAACTTGAGAGTTGAAGGTTAAAGCACAAGATGAAGACTTATACAGGGCATCCCTACAACTTCTGCCCCCTTGGTTATCGATATAGGTTTAATTAAAGTGCACATTTCTAAGATGTTGCAGATTGAATATCAGCATAATTTTCCTCCATTATGTTTTCAACCAGATGGCACACAAGTTAGATTCTTTCCTGTTGACTTCTACAAGCCTACAAGAGGTGAGATGTAATGTTCTCTATGTTTGCTCTGGAACAACAGGCTGCAGACTGTATGGTGTCCTCCTGTATGTGTGTGGATAGTTTTAGGGGGTTTGGTGGGGTGTGCTTTTGGGTATGGCTTAATATAATTAAATGCATGATTACACTGCAGTTGAATAAGAGACTGCAGCTACATGGGTCTCTACGCATTAATCATGGTCATTGATGTGTGGGCTTGGCAATCACACCTAACACAACCAATTGATGTAAGAGATCACCTAATTAGGATCGCTTAGTTTTGCACAAAAAAAGACACAAAACACAAAAAACATAAAACAAAGTAAATTCTTTAATCAAGTATTATTTATTGGTTTAAGATCACTGATGGAGATGATTGGGTGACAGGGAAAGATCTTAAATGTGGAAAGATTCTGCTTGTCCCTGAACACTTTGGGTTTTATTCAGATATCTCTGATTTTCAGACTAAAAGTCGGAGCTTCAAACTTCGGGATGATTCAAAGCATGTCAGGGATCCAAATGGTCAATGAAATTGGGCCATTCAGGTATCAAAGAGATGGATATATTCAAAATGTGGCCATGGTAGAGGAATTGAGACTAATAAGATCTGTTCCCTGAATTTTGCCAAAATGCAAAAAATAGCTGAAAACTACTAAAATGTAATCGAAATATACCAAATCTGTTGAAAAATTTGCCAGGATCAACAAATTGATACAAGTCAATAACGCACAGCCAATCCGTGTCCAGGAATGTTTGTATAAAAAGTGGAGGAGGAGTAGCAGCCAATATCACAAATAAAAATAAAATCAATATAAAAAAACAGCTAGCCAGGAGTCAGGGTGGCAGGGAGGGGGATGTTTTTAATGGGCGTAAACCCTCTGACTAATCAGAATTGATTCAGGTGTGGGGAGGTTCCTTACTGCCCTTTTAAAACAGACACCTTACTTGGGTTTGATATCTATGATTAAGCCCTTGCGGTGAAACGCGTGAGATCTCCTCTCTGACGATGTTTTTATTCGAATAAAGATTTTTCTACTTTCATACACTCCGTGACCTGTGGATTTTATTAAGCTGATGGGCCGGTGCGCTGTTTGGCTTGCTGAAAAACTTTATATCACTTATTCACAGCTGAGAACGCTGTTTGCAGCTGCACACCATCGACTTGTATCAGGACATTCCAGGTAGCTCCGTTTTCCTAGGATGATGTGACCTCTCCACACAGTATTATTTTTTGTAGGGGGATGTTCACAGCCAGGCCCCTGGTGACAGTAGATGGAGGGGTACTAGCCCTAAAAGTTGTATTCCATTCTACTATTGGAATGGTCCACACTGTTGTAATTTTTTACCATTGATACAATATTTTTATTATATATTGCGTGTGTATAATAATAGATCATTGCATCATATCCCATTCTATCACTATAACTGTCATGAATAATTACTGGTCACCATCTTAGCTGCTGGTGTTTTTTTCACCAGTGGCCTTGCGTATTTGCTTGTCCATTCTATTCACTGTAGTAATACCTTAAACCCTGCAAGATAGGAATTGTATTCCAAAGGTGCTCAACTAGTTCTGGATCCATAATTGTGAACAAATGAAAGATGGCACTCACACCTGTGCTGGAAATCCAAATGTATTGACTAAGCGCTTGTAGCGCGAAACGCATCATGCTTGTTTCAGCTGTTGTGCACATTATCTCACACGAGTTTACTTTAATAAATGTGGATTTCTAGCACAGACGTGAGTGCCATATTTCACTTGATCAAGTTTATGACTCTGTAAGCTGCCAAGCAACACCCGGGATCTTGTGATATCAGGAATCAACTCCAACTCAAGAAGCAACTCCCCAGGAAGTTAAGTAAATATATTGGTGACAGGTATAATGTTTGGAGCTTGGAATCTCTTTCTTCCTTCTGAAGTTCAATCGATAAACAACATCAATTCATGCAGATAAGTAAACCTAATTTGTTCATTCAATTGTGTTGAGAATGTGATGTACAAAAAGAAATTATGCAGAACTTTTGAAGTGTATGCATATTAAGTGGAACTAAGTGGGCCTCAGATTGACTTCAGTTAATAAGAGCCAAGCACAATGAACCCATATGCAAATGATTGTTAAACTTATTAATTAAGTATAGGATCTCTGGATTTGATTTATCACTTGGAATATCAGTATATAATTTCTCAAAGCTATTAAAGTTTGACCTCTGATGAGCTCCTGTGTTTTTGGCAATCATTGGAAATCTATGACAATAATTTGATTCAACTGCGAAATACATGGTGAGATGTAAAAAGCGCAATTACTGCTATAACTGCTGTTTTAGGCTTGTCATTAAAGTCACAGCAGCATGCTCTGACTGAAGATTAGAAGTAATTAGTGATGTATATATGCTGAGTTCATGAAGTATTAAGGTGTTGGGCCAAAACATAAAATACTGCATCATATTCTGAAACTAGTGGGGCGGGAATAATGGTGCTGGGAATCACAGATAATTGACACCCAAAATGTATTGTTACATATAAAAGGCCAACAACAATTATGAACTTCTGGTGTTAAAATTCAAACTATAATTAGAGCACAATTATTCAAACAATTTGGTGATACCTACTCTGCACCATACATTTTTTTACTACACAATGTCATCATAAATAATACAGAAAAGAAAAATATACACTGATCGCCACAAACAAATTTCTCTAAGTGGAAATATCCTGGACTCCACAAAAACCTAGGTGTGTTGTATGTCCAATCATAGACTAATGCCTGCTTGTGTGTCTGAAATAAGGGTGCCATCTCATTCGCTGACTGCACGTTTAGAAACCATGACCAAGAAGCAAAAATCTGGCACTCCAAATTTCTCAAAGCCCAAAAATGTGTTTAATGGCAGTAACATCAACGTATATCCACAGCAGATAGTGAGGGCGGCACCATTACGATGCCACAGCCAATTTGCCTATTAATATGCCACTATTAATGTGCACATTAATATGCCACAGCCAGCTTGCCCATTACTATGCCAGTGTTGGTTTGCCCATTAATATGCCACTGTTTGAAAAAAAATACAGACTCCTTATAACTGTTCAATAATCAAAATATGATAGAATATGATGTGTTCAACTCTGTGTGAAGAAACATATATATGTAAAAGTAATACAAAAATCATTCCATAGATTTTAGAAACCAAATGGTCTGTTTATTACCGCATAAACAAAAAATGGACCATGTGATTTCTAAAGCAATCTGTGGAATAAGTTTTTTCATAACTATCATGACATTGACCTGCACCAGGCAAAAAGAGGTACTTTTCACCATTTTTGTAAGACTTTATATCATAGACAATTGTGTGTTAAATAGACAGTGTTCCTCTGTTTCCTCTACACTCATACTAAAGTGTCACCTATTACGTTTGCCCATTAATATGCCACAGGCAGTTTACCAATTAATATGTTACTGTTAGTTTGTAAATTAATATACCACAGCCAGTTTGTCCAGTAATATGCCACTGTTTGCCCATTAATATGCCACAGACAGTTTGCCAATTAATATACCATGGTTTGCCCACTAACCCCTTAAGGACAGACCTTTTGAAAAAAAATTGGCCATTCTGGATAATGACTATTTTGACATTTCTGTGAGTTTGTGTTTAGTGGTAATTTTCTTATTTGTAATTTGATGTACCCACACAAATTATTTATTGTTTATATCTGGCCAAGAAGGGCTTTATTTAGATACCATCAATTTTGATCATATCCTATAATATAATATAAAAAAGTAATAAAATATGGTGAAAAAAACACAAACCTTCTCTGACTTTTATTTAAAAAATCTTTTACTCATCTACAAAAGCTAATGAAAAAAAACTGCTAAATATTTTCTACTATCTATCCTGAGTAAAGGAATACCACCCATGCAAAGGTTTGTTGGGTTGTTTGGGGGCTAAAAGGCCACATTTGGGAGGTGCACTTTTTGGTTTTCCAACTTGGAATTTTGACATGCAGTGCCCATGAAGCCAGCCAGTGTATTTTACCCAATCAAACCATATTTTTTTTTAAAAGTAGACACCCCAGGCTATTTCAAATGGTGGTATTTTAACATTTGAATGCACTAATTCTACCACCAGCCCATTTTTAACTGACAGCAACAATAACTCTGGGGAGTAATCGTAGTGTGCCACTGCACTTTTATTCAATGTTGCACAATGCCTCTACATAGAGGCATTGTAGCAACACTGAAAGAGTCATGTTCAGTTGCTTTCTTTGTTCATTTTAGTGCATGACATGCCAGGCACGTCATGTTTCACTATGCACAGGTTTTTGCATGATGTCATATGCCGGGAAGAGGTTAATTTCATAGCCATTTTGTCCATTAATATGCCACAGTTTGCCCATTAATATGCTTCAGCCAATTTTCCCATTAACATGCCACAGCCAGTTTTCCAAATAATAGGCCACTGTTAGTTTGACCATTAATATGCCACAGTTAGTTTGCCCATTACTATTCTTTAATTTGCCCATTAATATGCCACAGACAATTTGCCCATTGATATGTCACTGTTATTTTTACCATTAATATGCCACAACCAGTTTGCCATATAAAAGCATTACCCCCCCCCCCCCCCCTTCCACCTTACCTTGTAACCAGGGATGTTTCTAGGCTAAATACGGCAGCTCGGACACATGCAAAAATTAGAGGTAGGTCTTATTTTCGGGGGAGGGCTTATATTAGCGGTACATCAAAAATTAGAGGTAGGTCATACTTTCGGGGTAGGTCTTACTTTCGGGGAAACAGGATATATATATATATATATATATATATATATATATATATATGTATACAAATAAGTAAGTGATAGACGCTTATTGTGAATTAAATACCAAATATAGTATCAATAGTAACAAATAAAGTGATGCTCATAAAAAATACTTATCAACAGTGGTTGGTCAGGATGAATGTATGTTCAAATCACATGAAAACCAGACAAAAACACATAAACATGTGTGAACCTAAAAATATATATATATATAGAAAAAAGTTGAGTGAAAATAACTCCAATGGAATAAAACTCACATTTACCTGAGCCTAAAAAAAACAGCTCTGGTGTGAAACACTTTGTGAGAATAAAATCCCTCTGTAGATCTTCTGGGCTTGAAACTCAATAGAGACCAGAAAGCAGTGGTAGTATTAGTGATGGATATGTGGAGAGAGTGGGTAAATTTAGTGCAGCTTGCAGATAAAGAACACTTTATTGGCCCCCAAACTTAAAAGCTTACTTTAAAAACTTAACACATGAGTATGTAAAATTCAAAAGGGTGATTTGCAAAGCAGCAATGTGGCCAAAATACGGGTGTCCTCTCAGCTTCTCTGAGTGATAATGAAGGAAAAACAGTAACACCAGGCTGGTCCCCACTGTGTAAGGGTCAACCTCCGACTGATTTGAACAACAAGTTTTGGCTTCTTCTTGGTGCTGATGTATAAGGGGCGTGTGTTGTCTAAATAGCCTGTAGCTCCGCCCTCTCTCTCTCTGAAAACCGGAACATAGTTTCTCTACGTTAAGTCCTCAGCCAATCAGTGCCTAAGGGGCGCCTTTGCTGGGAGGAGTCTAAAGGCTCCATGTCTAATATTCATAGTATACAGGGGAGGGATCTTAAAACGGATCAGTCCAGTTAAACATTAAAAAAGTAAAACTTTAATAAATATAAATAAACAATACCTGACAGTAATTAAAATGCAGAGAGAAAAAAAGCTACCAGGTAGAGAAAGAAGTACAGTTCAAAATCTGAGATGAAACCTCTAGGAATGAGAGTGTCTAGGTTGAATATCCACCTCATATCTGCTTTCCCTAGACAAATAATTCTATCATATCCTTCTCACTTCACAGCGTGGGGGTGGAGCTTCACCGCACATCTGGTTAGCTCGCCCTCCCCGTAAGTAACAGTGAAAGGAGGGGGAGGAGAAAGTAGGAGGGGAGGAGAGAACAGAGGAGGGGGAGGAGAGGGGAAGAGAACAGAGGAGGTGGGATGAGAACAGAGGAGGGGGAGGAGAAATTAGGAGAGGAGGAGAGAACAGAGGAGAGGGGAAGAAAGAACAGAGGAGGGGGAGGAGAAGAGGAGGGGGGAAGAAAGAACAGAGGAGGAGGGAGGAGAAGAGAAGAGAACAGAGGAGGTAGGAGGAGAACAGAGGAGGGGGAGGTGAAAGGAGGAGGGAAGGAGAAAGGAGAAGGGGAGGGGAGAACAGAGGAGAGGGGAAGAAAGAACAGAGGAGAGGAGGAGAATAGAGGAGAGGGGAAGAAAGAACAGAGGAAGGGTAGGAGAGAACAGAGGAGAGGGGAAGAGAGTAGAGGAGGGGGAGGAGAGAACAGTGGAGGGGAAGGAGAAAGGAGGAGGGGAGGAGAGAACAGAGGAGGGTAGGAGAGAACAGAGGAGGGGAAGGGGGAACAGAGGAGGTTGGAGGATAGAACAGATATGGGGAGGAGGGGGACAGAGAACAGAAATGGGGAGGAGGGATAGAGAGAACAGATTTGGGAAGGAGGGGGAGTAAGACAGAACAGATATGGGGGTGGAGGGAGAGAAAGGATGGATATGGGAAGGAGGGGGAGAGAGAATAGATATGGGAATGAGGGGCGAGAGAACAGATATGGGGATGAGGGGGAGAGAGAGAACATATATGGGGGAGGTGGGAGAGAGAACATATATGGGGGAGTTGGAGAGAGACAGGCATGGCAATGAAGAAAAAAGGGACAAACATGGGAAGGAAGAGACACATACATGTAGGGAGAGGATAGAGATAGTCATGAGGAGGGAGAGTAGACAGACATGAGGGTAGAGGGTGGCTTCACAGGGGGTGCCACTAGGGTAGCCCGCTCAGGGCGCCAGAACACTTAAGGCCAGCCCTGCCAGGGCCCATTGATACCTGGGGGCCCAAAGCAGCTGCCCCGTGGCCCCCCACCATCCTTGTGACTATTTCACACTGAGACAGTCATGATCGCGCAGCAGCCGGCATATGGAACAGGCTTTAAGTCACACAGCTGCTGGAAGTGACGTCATTTCATATCCGGTGGCTGTATTTACTGCATGGAGGCTTCTCATCAGTGGAGGAGATGGCTGATGAGTAGCATCCAGATAAGTACTGGGGAAGGAAGAGGAGGGGGGATTGTGGGTTATTAATGGACAACTAATGGACACATAATGAGTGGGCTATTAATGGACAAATTATCAGTGGCAATTAATGGACAAATTATCAGTGGCTATTAATGGACAAATTATCAGTGGGATATTAATGAGCAAATTATCAGTGGGCTATCGAGGGGGGCAGAAGAGGCCCTGAAATTTCTGATGGCGGCCCTGCCCCCATATTCTCATATTTTCATAATATTTCAAAATCTTTTTTATAATCTCTCTCTCTCTCTCTCTCTCTCTCTCTCTCTCTCTCTCTCTCTCTCTCCCTCTCCCTCTCTCTCTCTCTCTCTCTCTCTCTCTCTCTCTCTCTCTCTCTCTCTCTCTCTCTCTCTCTCCCTCTCTCTCCCTCTCTCTCTCTCTCTCTCTCTCTCTCTCTCTCTCTCTCTCTCTCTATATATATATATATATATTACTGCTGGTTGCTTTTTTATTTCTCTGCATTTTAAGTAAAGGAAAGAATGAATGGGACCATGTATCGTGAGATTTTGAGTGAAAACCTCCTTCCATCAGCAAGGGCATTGAAGATGAAACGTGGCTGGATCTTTCAGCATGACAATGATCCCAAACACACCGCCCGGGTAATGAAGGAGTGGCTTCATAAGAACCATTTCAAGGTCCTGCAGTGGCCTATCCAGTCTCCAGATCTCAACCCCATAGAAAATCTTTGGAGGGAGTTGAAAGTCCGTGTTGCCCAGCGACAGCCCCAAAACATCACTGCTCTAGAGGAGATCTACATGGAGGAATGGGCCAAAATACCAGCAACAGTGTGTGAAAACCTTGTGAAGACTTACAGAAAACGTTTGACCTCTGTCATTTCCAACAAAAAGTATATAACAATGTATTGAGATTAACTTTTTTTATTGACCAAATACTTATTTTCCACCATAATTTACAAATAAATTCTTTAAAAATCAGACAATGTGATTTTTGAATTTTTTTTTCTCATTTTGTCTCTCATAGTTGAAGTGTACCTATGATGAAAATTACAGGCCTCTCTCATCTTTTTAAGTGAGAGAACTTGCACAATTGGTGGCTGACTAAATACTTTTTTGCCCCACTGTATGTTCCGGTTTTTGGAGAGAGAGGGCGGAGCTATAGGCTATTTAGACACCACACGCCCCTTCTAAGTCAGCACCCAAAAAAAGCACTCAGCCAAAACTCATTGTGCGAAGCAGGCGGAGGCGGACCCTTACAGAGTGTGGACCAGCCTAGTGTTATTGTTTTTCCTTCAGTATCACTCAGAGAAGCGGAGAGGTTTCCTGAACACCCGTATACTTACAGCTTGCCAATGTCAGACCTGTTTAGCTCAACAGGACAAAGCAGTCTTGGTTTTGTACACTGATTTACACTGAATTTATGGGACTGGACACTTCTACATCTAACTTCACAATTATGATTCTAAGTGGATGTGGACACAAGGAATACACACACACACACACACACACATATATATATATATATATATATATATATATATATATATATATATATATATATACAGTGGGAACTCCTGGAAGAAGCTTGATGATATCAAAAGAAAGACAAATATATTAGTGACAAAAATTTAAATCAATTAACACCTTCTACTCTTCAAAAAGCAACAGTGCTACCTCAAGACCTCAGAGATCTTATCTGTCTCCTTTTTAGCTTAACGTAGCTCAAACACAAAGTAATTTGCAAAATAAATTACATGATGTATATGCTGGTAAATATATGTGCCTCTTGTGAATTCTCTCAGAAATGTTTTATTAAACTATTAAGGAAAGTTGAGAAGATAAAAACGGTATTCTTCTGATTGCAGGAGATTTGAATGCTGTTGTCGATGACACAATGAATAGAAATGGAATGGGGGAACATTCTAAGAGAGCTAATAATAAGACCCCCTTTGGGGGTCGAACGACCTTGTCACAGGGGACGCCTAAGACCATCAGAAAACACATATTTCCGATGGCCTTAGTAACCGAGACACCACTTCTCTATCCACTATCCAGCAAGGAGGTACAGTATTTGCTTGAATATAAGATGACCATGATTATAAGACGACCCTGACTAAAAGCCTGAATATAAGACTACCCTATAGGAAAAAAGTTCAACTTGTATATATTCACATGTAAATTGATTTTTAATATTTAATAAACAAATATGATATTTAAAAAATGCATTTCTTGTTTTTATTTCCTTTTATGTGCCAATGCTGCCTCTCCCCCCCAGGGTTGCCTCTCTCTCTCCCCCCATGTTATCAGTTTCTCCCTCCCCCCAAACTTTTCTCTCTCTCTCCACCTCCCTCCCTTTCTCTCTCTCTCCCCCCTCCACCTCGTCTCTTCCCCCCTCCCCTTGTCTCTCTCTCTCTCTCCCCCTTGTCTCTGTCTCTCCCCCTCCCCTTCTCTCTGTCTCTCCCCTCCCTCCCCTTGTCTCTGTTTGCACGATATGCGCAGACATTCTCCCCTGCCGCCCGGCACGACCACCAGGTCTTCTATGATGAAGCCGGGTCCTTCCGGCTTCATCATAAAAGTCCCAGCGGAAGTGCCGGGCGGCAGGGGGGGTTGTCTGCGCATATCGTGAAGACATCCTCTGGCTGTTAGGAGGGGAATCCAGGTCCCCTGCAGCTCTGCAGTACGGTAAGTACGCGGGAAGGGGGGAGGAGGGTGAGGCACAAAGTGCATAACACTGGCATATTAAGGGGCAAAAAACTGGCATATTAAATGACACAAGAATGGCATACTGAGCGGCAAAATACTGGCATATTAAATGGCATATAGAGGGGCAACATATTGGCATATTAAATGGCAAAATACTGGCATATTGAGTGACTAAACACTGGCATATTGAGTAGCAAAATACTGGCATATTTAATTGCGAAATACTGGCATATTAAATAGCAAAAGAATTGCCTATTGAGGGGCAACATACTGGCATATTAAATAGCAAAAGAATGGCATACTGAGGGGCAGAATACTGGCATATTAAATGGCAAAATACTGGCATATTGAGTGGCAAAATACTAGCATATTGAGTGGCATATTGAGAGGCAAAATACTGGCATATTAAATGGCAAAGGAATGGCATATTGAGGGGAAAAATACTGGAATATTAAATGGCAAAATACTGGCATATTGAGTGGATAAACACTGGCATATCGAGTGGCAAAATACTGGCATATTAAATGGCAAAAGAATGGCATATTGAGTGGCAAAATACTGGCATATTAAATGGCATTTTGAGGGGCAAAATATTGGCATATTAAATGGCAAAACACTGGCATATTGAGTGGGAAAACACTGGCATATTAAGTAGCAAAATACTGGCATATTGAATGGCAAAATACTGGCATATTAAATAGCAAAAGAATGGCCTACTGAGGGCAAAAATACTGGCATATTAAATGGAAAAAGAATGGCATATTGAGTGGCAAAATACTGGCATATTAAATGGCATTTTGAGGGGCAAAATATTGGCATATTAAATGGCAAAACACTGGCATATTGAGTGGGAAAACACTGGCATATTAAGTAGCAAAATACTGGCATATTGAATGGCAAAATACTGGCATATTAAATAGCAAAAGAATGGCCTACTGAGGGCAAAAATACTGGCATATTAAATGGAAAAAGAATGGCATACTGAGGTGCAAAATACTGGCATATTAAATGGCAAAATACTGGCATACTGAGTGGCAAAATACTGGTATATTAAATGGCATATTGAGTGGCATATTGAGGGGCAAAATACTGGCATATTAAATGGCAAAATAATGGCATACTGAGGTGCAAAATACTGGCATATTAAATGGCAAAATATGGGCATATTGAGTGGCTAAAAACTAGCATACTGAGTGGCAAAATACTGGCATATTAAATGGAAAAATACTGGCATATTGAATGACAAAATACTGGCATATTAAATAGCAAAATACTGGCATATTAAATTACAAAATACTGCATATTGAATGGCAAAATACTGGCATATTAAATGGAAAAATACTGGCATATTAAATGACAAAATAATGGCATATTAAATGGCATATTGAATTGCAAAATACTGGCATATTGAATGGCAAAAGAAAGGCATATTGAGGGGCAAAATACTGGCATATTAAATGGCATATTGAATTGCAAAATACTGGCATATTAAATAACAAAATACTGGCATATTCAATGGCAAAATACTGGCATATTAAGTGGCTAAAAACTAGCATATTGAGTGGCAAAATACTGGCATATTAAATGGCAAAATACTGGCATATTGAATTGCAAAATACTGGCATAATAAATGGCAAAAAAAATGGCATATTGAATGGCAAAATACTGGCATATTAAATGGCATATTGAATTGCAAAATACTGGCATATTTAATGGCAAAATACTGGCATATTAAATGGCAAAGGAATGGCATACTTAGGGGTAAAATACTGGCATATTAAATCGCAAAAGAATGACATATTGAGGGGCAAAATACTGACATATTAAATGGCAAAAGAATGGCATATTGAGGGGCAAAGTAATGGCATAATTAATGGCAAAAGAATGGTATACTGAGGGACAAAATACTGGCATATGAAATGGCAAAATGCTAGCATATCGAGGGGCTAAATACTGGCATATTAAATTGCAAAAGAATGGCACATTGAGGAGAAAAATACTAGCATATTAAATGGCAAAAGAATGGCATACTGAGGGGCAAAATACTGGCATATTAAATGGCAAAGGAATGGATATTGAGGGGGAAAATACAGGAATATTAAATGGCAAAATACTGGCATATTGAGTGGCTAAACACTGGCATATTGAGTGGCAAAATACTGGCATATTAAATGGCAAAAAAATGGCATACTGAGGGGCAAAATACTGGCATATTGAGTGGCTAAACACTGGCATATTGAGTGGCAAAATACTGGCATATTAAATGGTAAAATACTGGCATATTGAATGGCAAAATACTGGCATACTGAATGGCAAAATACTGGCATATTAAATGGCATTTTAAGGGGCAAAATATTGGCATATTAAATGGAAAAACACTGGCATATTGAGTGGGTAAACACTGCCATATTGAGTAGCAAAATACTGGCATATTGAATGGCAAAATACTGGAATATTAAATAGCAAAAGAATGGCCTACTGAGGGCAAAAATACTGGCATATTAAATGGAAAAAGAATGGCATACTGAGGCGCAAAATACTGGCATATTAAATGGCAAAATACTGGCATACTGAGTGGCAAAATCCTGGCATATTAAATGGCATATTAAGTGGCATATTGAGGGGAAAAATACTGGCATATTAAATGGCAAAAGAATGGCATATTGAGGGCCAAAACACTGGCATATTAAATGGCAAAATACTGGCATATTGAGTGGCTAAAAACTAGCATATTGAGGGGCAAAATACTGGCATATTAAATGGAAACATACTGGCATATTGAATTACAAAATACTGGCATATTGAATAACAAAATACTGGCATATTAAATGACAAAACACTGGCATATTGAATGGCAAAATACTGGCATATTAAATGAAAAAATACTGGCATATTGAATGAAAAAATACTGGCATATTGAATGGCAAAATACTGGCATATTAAATGGCAAAATAATTGCATATTTAGGTGCAAAATACAGGCATATTAAATGGCAAAAGAATGGCATACTTAGGGGCAAAATACTGGCATATTAAATGTCATATTGAGTGGCATATTGAGGGGCAAAATACTGGCATAGTAAATGGCAAAAGAATGGCATATTGAGTGGCTAAAAACTAGCATATTGAGTGGCAAAATACTGGCAAATTAAATGGAAAAATACTGGCATATTGAGTGGCTAAAAACTAGCATATTGAATGGCAAAATACTGGCAAATTAAATGGAAAAATACTGGCATATTGAATAACAAAATACTGGCATATTAAATGGAAAAATACTGGCATATTGAATAACAAAATACTGGCATATTGAGGTGCAAAATACTGGCATATTAAATGGCATATTTAATTGCAAAATACTGGCATAATAAATGGCAAAAGAATGGCATATTGATGGGGCAAAATACTGGCATATTAAATGGCATATTGAATTGCAAAATACTGGCATAATAAATGGCAAAAGAATGGCATATTGAGGGGCAAAATACTGGCATATTAAATGGCATATTGAATTGCAAAATACTGGCATATTGAATGGCAAAATACTGGCATATTAAATGGCAAAATAATGGCATATTGAGGGGCAAAATACTGGCATATTAAATGGCATATTGAATTGCAAAATACTAGCATATTGAATGGCAAAATACTGGCATATTAAATGGCAAAAGAATGGCATATTGAAGGGCAAAGTACTGGCATAATTAATGGCAAAAGAATGGCATACTGAGGGAAAAAACACTGGCATATTAAATGGCAAAAGAATGGCATTCTTAGGGGCAAAATACTGGCATATTAAATGTCATTTTGAGTGGCATATTGAGGGACAAAATACTGGCATAGTAAATGGCAAAAGAATGGCATACTGAGGGTCAAAATACTGGCATATTAAATCGCAAAATACTGGCATATTGAGTGGCTAAAAACTAGCATTTGAGTGGCAAAATACTGGCAAATTAAATGGAAAAATACTGGCATATTGAATAACAAAATACTGGCATATTGAGGTGCAAAATACTGGCATATTAAATGGCATATTTAATTGCAAAATACTGGCATAATAAATGGCAAAAGAATGGCATATTGATGGGGCAAAATACTGGCATATTAAATGGCATATTGAATTGCAAAATACTGGCATAATAAATGGCAAAAGAATGGCATATTGAGGGTCAAAATACTGGTATATTAAATGGCATATTGAATTGCAAAATACTGGCATATTGAATGGCAAAATACTGGCATATTAAATGGCAAAATAATGGCATATTGAGGGGCAAAATACTGGCATATTAAATGGCATATTGAATTGCAAAATACTAGCATATTGAATGGCAAAATACTGGCATATTAAATGGCAAAAGAATGGCATAATAAATGGCAAAAAAATGGCATATTGAGGGGCAAAATACTGGCATATTAAATGGCATATTGAATGGCAAAATACTGGCATACTGAATAGCAACATACTGGCATATTAAATGGCATATTGAATTTCAAAATACTGGCAAAATAAATGGCAAAAGAATGGCATATTGAGGGGCAAAATACTGGCATATTAAATGGCATATTGAATGGCAAAATACTGGCATATTGAATAGCAAAATACTGGCATATTAAATGGCAAAAGAATTGCATATTTAGGAGCAAAATATCAGCATATTAAATGTCAAAAGAATGGCGTACTTAGGGGCAAAATACTGTCATATTAAATGGCAAAAGAATGGCATATTGAATGGCAAAATACTGGCATATTAAATGGCAAAAGAATGGCATATTGAAGGGCAAAGTACTGGCATAATTAATGGCAAAAGAATGGCATACTGAGGGAAAAAATACTGGCATATTAAATGGCAAAATACTAACATGTTGAGGGGCAAAATACTGTCATATGAAATGACAAAAGAATGGCATAGTGAGGGGCAAAATACTGGCATATTAAATGGCAAAAGTATGGCATATTGAAAGGCAGAGTACTGGCATAATTAATGGCAAAAGAATGGCATACTGAGGGAAAAAATACTGGCATATTAAATTGCAAAATACTAACATGTTGAGGGGGGAAATACTGGCATATTAAATGGCAAAGGAATGGCATACTGAGGGGCAAAATACTATCATATTAAATGGCATATTGAATGGCTAAATACTGGCATACTGAGTGGCAAAATATTGATTTGTTGAGTGGCAAAATATTACTGGAATATTGAGTGGTAAAATATTACTGGAATATTGAGTGGCAAAATATTACTGGAATATTGAGTGGCAAAATATTAATGGCATATTGACCAATTGCTCCCAACCACCCTTCATATTACACTAGACCAGGATAACATGCTTGTGAGGGTAGGTGGGGCGATACTGTTGGGGGGGAGTAGGGGGCCCAGAAAATTTGTTCAGTAAGGGGCTCTGAAATTCCTGGTTGCGGCCCTGTTCGGCACTATCCAGCAAGTTGCGCCTGAGCTACACCGGCATGGCTATATATAAACATGACTCCAGAGCCAATGTGCTGCTCTCAGGCAGTTTGACAATGTGAATGGTTAGTAACCGTGTGTGATATGCGAGTAAAACAGGTATTTGGTTGCATTACAGCAAACTGTTAAGTGCATAACAACAGGTCATTGATCTGAGGCTTGTATGACAATATACACTGCACCCTTTCTCACAATGTGAAGTACACACATCAATAAGCACTGTTCACCTATTGAAATGCTCTCTGACCATTTACTAAAATAATGTTCCTCAATTGAATGATTATATCAGGTTTGTCCGGAATGCAAGCAAACCAAGCTACATCTGCAACTCCGTCTGTCAAGCATGGAAGTCCAGGGGCTTCATCTTTGCTTATCAAAAGCTGCCTAGAAATTGGCAGCACTGATATCATAGTTACATCCATTCAAATGTCTGTAAAACCACCAATGAATGTCAGTATTGTTCCTGAATCCCAACCAGCTGTGCTCCCTACATCAATTAGAACCATGTTGTCACCTGGGGCCAGTCACACCACATCCATAGTGGTGGTGGGACCTAGGATGACAGCACCACACCAAGTAGCACCTCCCAAAGCACCATTAACTACCATATAAGTACCTACCAACTTCCAAATACTTCCGGGTAAGTAAAGGGTACAGTTGGGTAGGTAGGTGACACACTTTAAAATTTGAGGATTATTTTTAAGTTTGTACTATTTCATTAAATCGTAAAGACAAAATTTCATTTATTTGTAATTAGAAATAAATATTTCACAAAATATAATCACATATTGTTTTTGCGATTAATCCCTATGCTTTAATTATCTATAATTTGTAACAATGAAAATACATCCTGCATATCAGATATTTACATTATGATTCATAAAAGTGTCAAAATGACAGTTATGAAATAGCAACAAAAATAATTTTAAGGTTGGGGGTCACCACAACATGAGGAACGGTATTAAAGGGTCCCGGCATTAGGAAGGTTGAGAACCACTGGTATAGAGGGTGCAACACTCCAAAGATTGAGAATTTACCTTTTTTTCAAAAGTTCATAAAGCCTATGTCAGAATAGATTATTTCTATCAAATTGAAAAAACTGAAATGTAAAAAAAAAAATATTATATATCATGGTTGGATCACTCACCAGTAGTGTTGAGCGAACCCGAACCGCACTGTTCGAGTTCGTACTGAACATTACGGTTTTTGGACCCCGGACCCGAACACGGACATGTTCGGGTTGGAGTTCAGGATACGGCGATTTAATTGCCCATTTTGAAAGGCTGCAGGGCAGCCAATCAGAAAGCCCATAGAATTACATACATATACATTGTATGTAATGCTATGGGCTTTCTATAAACCAAAAGTCTATAAACCTAATCTCTTTCGGTTTATAGACTTTCGGATTATAGAAAGCCTATAGAAAGAATATATATATTTATAGAAAGAAAATTATAGAAATAGCATTACATGCATTCTATAAGACGAAAGTATGTTCAATGGCAGTTAATGTTACGTTTGGCCAGTAGATGGCACTGTTGTAATACGAATGGTTACATTCGTGTAACCTGAAGGTTTAAATATATCTTTCAAAGTTACTTAATTATAGACTTTCGGATTATAGAAAGCCTATAGCATTACATGCATTCTCTAAAACTAAAGTCTATAAACCGAATGAAATTTGGTTTATAGACTTTTGGTTTATAGAAAGCCCCTAGCATTACATACATATTGTATGTAATGCTATGGGCTTTCTATAAACCGAAAGTCTATAAACCGAATCTCTTTTGGTTTATAGACTTTCGTTTTATAGAATGCATGTAATGCTATGGGCTTTCTATAAACCGAAAGTCTATAAACCGAATCTCTTCGGTTTATAGACTTTCGGTTTATGGAATACATGTAATGCTATTGGTATTCTATAAACCGAAAGTCTATAATCCGAAAGAGGTTTATAGAAAAGGTTTATAGAAAGCCAATAGCATTACATGTATTCCATAAACTGAAAGTCTATAAACCGAATGTCTCAATCAATTGACCTATTCGTATGAATGGGGACTCTATTTCGGTTTATAGCCTATCAATAGCATTACATGTATTACATCTGAGAGTCAAATAGAACCGTCAAATACTGTGCTTACAGCACACTTTGAAAAATTCGAATTGTTTTGGGTGCTAAATAGTACATTTGCGTCTTGCGGTGCAATTCATATCTGAGAGTCAAATAAAACAGGATACAAAACACAGGAGGGCTGCTCCCAATGGCGGATAGAGGAGTCCCAGATGCTGGCAAAAACCACCAGAACCAGGTAAGTGTCCAGTTAAAATGTTATTTATTTAGTACAAAAAAAAGTTACAAAACAATGATGAGGAGCTGGGTATGGTGAGAGGATAACCTTGTATTCGGCTGGAGCGCCGAGAGGAGTAACCCACGCCGGCATCCGATTGCACTTTCCAGCTACTTGCTCTTAACCTTCTAAGTCAAATAAAACAGTCCAATACTGTGCTTACAGCGCACTTTGAAAAATTCTAATTGTTTTGGGTGCTAAATAGTACATTTGCATCTTGCGGTGCACTTCATATCTGAGAGTCAAATAGAACAGTCCAATACTGTGCTTACAGCGCACTTTTGGCTACCTCCTCCTCCTCCTCCAGCGCCACTTCCACCTACACCGCCACGGTCACCGCCTCCTCAACCTATGGGTCACTTAGTATAAACTGAAAGCGAATACCCTGCACTCCAACCCTCTGTCAAATGGATAATTCTGTTGATCCTCCTGGCAGCCATGCTTTAGATTTAGATTTATGTTCATCCAAAGCAAAAATCAAAGATTCCATCTAGTGCTATTTTATGCCTCAGCTGTATTTGTAATTTGTATGTATTTTATGTTATTTTAAGTTATTTCCCTATCCACATTTACTTGCAGGGCACTTGTCCTACTCTTACCCACATTTTACTTCATTTTGCAGCCCTCTAGCCCTTTCCAGGACTTTTTTAGAGGCAATTTAGTGGCCAAAAGTTCGTGTCCCCATTGAATTCAATGGGGTTCGGGTCAAATTCGGGGTCAAGTTCGAACCCGGACCCGGACATTTTTTCAAAGTTCGGCCTAACCTGCCGAACCCGAACATCCAGGTGTCCGCTCAACTCTACTCACCAGTTATGATTGAAGATTCAAACAATTATTATAAGAAGGTAAGGCCTCATTGGAGATCTTAGTTTATATAAACAAGCAGGCGATGTTATGATAATTAATGATAAAAACTCTGTCTCTCATATCTTATAGTGTACCTTCAAAATGTTTTATTTCTTTTAGTCACTTTCTGTGCTGCTGGAATAGAATATATTGTGTGGACTGTAATAGACTTGCTCTTGTACACAGTAGGATCTCAACAGTACCACACATTGTCTGATGACATCACTAGAGAAACAGGAAATTCCATGAATTTTAATGACATTATTCATTGGTTCCTGCAGCAAAAAAAAAAAAAACCAAGAAATAAATGTACTTTTACTCAGCTAGTGTGGGCAGGGCTGGCCCAAGACATTGTGCTGCCTGGGGCGAAGAATTAAATGCTGCCCCCCACCTCCGCCCCCAAAAATAAAATACATCACATTTTAAATATTTTAAATATTTTTATTAAATAGCAAAACAGTTTGTAACGGACAGAAAACAATAATAACAACAACATCAGCTATAAACATCCTACAGTATGAGTTTGTTCACATAGCTTTATATAAAATATTTTAAATAGTTTTATTAAATAGAAAAACAGTTTGTAATGGACAGACAATAATAAATATGCTAGGATTTTGTCACTCAGTATGCCAGGATTTAACCCCTCAATATGCCAGATTTAGCCATTTAATATGCCAGATTTAGTCATTTAATATGCTAGGATTTTGTCACTTAATATGCCAGGATTTAACCCCTCAGTATGCCAGATTTAGCCATTTAATATGCCAGATTTAGTCATTTAATATGCTAGGATTTAGCCACTTAACATACCAGGATTTAACCCCTCAATATGCCAGATTTTTCCATTTAATATGCCAGATTTAGTCATTTATTATGCTAGGATTTAGCCACTTAACATGCCAGGATTTAACCCCTCAATATGCCAGATTTAGCCACTCAGTATGCCAGATTTAGCCACTCAGTATGCCAGATTTATCCATTTAATATGCCAGATTTAACCAATTAATATGCTAGGATTTAACCCCTCAATATTAATATGCTAAGATTTTGTCACTCAATATGCCAGATTTAGCCATTTAATATGCCAGATTTAACCATTTAATATGACAGGATTTAACCCCTCAATATGCCAGATTTAGCCATTTAATATGCTAGGATTTTGTCACTCAATATGCCAGATGTTGCCATTTAAAATGCCAGATTTAGCCATTTAATATGCTAGGATTTTGTCACTCAATATGCCAGAATTAACCATTTAATATGCCAGATTTAGCCATTTAATATACCAGATTTAACCATTTAATATGCTAGGATTTAACACCTCAATATGCCAGATTTAGCTATTTAATATGCTAGGATTTTGTCACTCAATATGCCAGATTTTGCCATTTAAAACGTTAGATTTAGCCATTTAATATGCTAGGATTTTGTCACTCAATATGCCAGATTTAGCCATTTAATATGCCAGATTTAATACCTCAAAATGCCAGATTTAACCCCTCAATATGCCAGATTTAGCCACTCACTATGCCAGATTTAGCCATTTAATATGCCAGATTTAGCCACTCAGTATGCCAGATTTAGCCATTTAATATGCCAGGACTTTGCTCGTTTTACACCCCCCTCCTCCCCCCCTTTCCCAGTACTTACCTCCTGGATGCTCCGTGCAAACTACGCTGGTCCCCTCCGTGTAGTCTTACCTCCTGCATGGAGGAGGGAAGCTCAGCCACCGGGTATGACGTAACGTCATATCCGGTGTGAAGGAGGTTTTTTGTTTTTTTTTTACTTACCTTTTCTTATGCGGCTGCCGGCTGCTGTCCGCAAGTATGGGCAGCTGCAGGAAGGCGTCGTTTCAGCGATTCGGCCGGTGAGCGGCCGAAATAGCGACTATTGAGGCGGCAATGTACCGCCTTTCCAAAAATGCCGCCTGGGGCAGTTGCCCCACTCTGCCCCATTGTAGGGCCGGCCCTGAGTGTGGGTGTTCTATCAAAAAGTCCAGGAACTCAAGTTCCCATTGATTGAATAAAAAGTGCATGTGTGTGATCAGTGTATGTGTGAATTGAGTCTACTACGCATGTGTGCGATCACAGAATGTGTGATATGAGTGATCACGCACATGCACAGTTCACCCCGATGGGAACTTCTGAGTTCCAGGAATTGTTGGTAGAACACCGGCAGTCCTTTTTTTTTTGCAAACTGATGTAATTTTACAATTACATAATTACATCTAACTCTAAGTATTTTATATTTTAAGTAATTCAAAATGTAAAACTTGCTTTGTCTTTGAAAGCACAGTAATATGCATTAATATTTTTAAGGTGCATTGTGGGAACCAGACAGTCCCTTGAACATGAAAATGCCATATTAATATATATTTTGGCCTGTGGTTGAAATAATCAACGTCAATAATAACAATGTTATTTCTGTGCATGTTCTTTCCATGACCATAGATATTTCCCGTGTTAATACTTATTTGTTGTTTAAATCATCATTAAATCAATATGAATATATTTTTTCATTGTCATTCTACTAAATTAATCAAATTATGTAGAAAATCAGCTAAAAAAATCAACGTTGATTAACTAAAAACAACAATTACATTCATCGACCAAGATGTATCTAATTGAACATGAATAGTGTGATTATACAATTGGAACAACGTGCTTTACAATAATAACTGTACTAATGGTTTTTATTTTGTATTTACTTTTTTTTTTTTAGAATATAGTTTACAGTTGCACATGAAGGCAGTTGCATGCATCATAACAGAAAGTAACTCATTTTCCAACTGTCGCGCATTTTGTTATGAGAAATTCCTGTTGTTGCCATGGCAAATCCATTGTGCATAACAGTGCAGCTCTTTCTCATATGAGATCTAGCACATTGAACTGTTAATTACTCTCGGTCACGATTCACATGCTCCATATCAAAGCCAGCAAGCTTATCTGAATACAAATGGAACAGGCTGTCTTCTCTTTCAAAACGCAAAGACAACAATGCTAGCCTTTAAACTTTAGTGTCAATTTTTTATTCTTAAAATGAGAAATAGTACATTGATAATATATTTTTAAATAATGATATATGCAAAACAAAAACTTTTTAAATTCTAGTGTACTGGAGATTTCATGTTAGATGTATTTCAAAAACATGTTTATTTGGTGTAGGAGTTGTTATCCGGAAATCGTTTGGTAGTACAAGGCAGTTGTTTAAGTCATGTTTTAACATTTATAGTAAGCAACATTGTTAGTGAGTAAGAGAATAACAGGTCAGTTTGTGCAGGAAGCAATGAGTCACTGTAAAAAAAGGTGTTATCTGTTTTATATACTCTCCACAAATGTACAAATTTAATAAACTATCCTTTGAAGATGCTAGCAAATGCTAAAAATATGACAATTATGCCTGTTACGTGGATGGCTATATTTTATAAGACACAATTTAAAGTTATATTGAATGTGGTTTTGCACATAGAAATAAGATATTTAAATATATATGGCCACTGTAATGTGTCTGGTGCTTCCTAATTGAAATGAGGTTGAACATATTGATTAAGTAGTCACTGGTCCTTAAAGTCTACTTGTCTAGGATTAAGGAGGAAAGTCAACTGCTGTACTTTGTACAAATCATTTATTCCCTCTACACTCTGCTTATTCATTTAGCAACTCTCATATTATTATTATTATTTTGTATATCAATAATAATCATATTTTACAGCGCTGGGGCAAACATAAGATACAAATATAATAAAAAAATCATAAAAAAGCATACTGTTTTTAAATACAAACTTCTAATGCATATAAAAAAACAATTGGAGGTATGTATAAACATGGAGCACACGATGATTGCACCAAATACTGGTGCAAACAGTGGGTATGCCAATGGATAAGGCAGACTACCAACAAATCTTGGGAGTCTGCGTTATCTAAGCTGAATGCATAGATTTAAGTGCTGTGCTGGCGCTGTGCCAGCACAGCCTATGTATAAAAAAATCAGAGGATGGAAAGACACTTTGAAGTGCAGGAGTTTTTATACATAAAGAGTAAAATGTGTCAAGCAAATAATAGTGCACATCTTTACCTTTAGAAAGATACAGCCCTAAAATCCAGAACAGTATAAAAATTCAAGTTCAATCAGACATAAATAAAAACGTAAACGGAAAAAATATAACTAAATAAAAAAAAACAAAAAAAACATGGGAGGTAAACAGTCTCATGTGTTTCGCAGTGAGGCTTAATCATAGAGATTAACCACAAGCACAATGTTAAAAGGGGTTCCAGAAAGCCTCCAAGCATCGCTGATTGGATGCCCAGAGGCTTTCCCCGCCCACCAAAATTACACAAAGTATACAAATGAATTAACCTCTTCATAATAAATCAAGGGCAGCAGGAAAGACCCAATGATACAAAGAATAATACAAACAAAAATGATGGATAGATCATACAAAAGTCTATATATACACAACAGTATGTACACAGTAATATATAGAAACTACTCATTAGTTTTTATACATAACCCCCGATATTTTTTCCATTCCTGCTGAGTGAAAAGTGTTTTGACTATGATTCCAACAGCATAGCAGACCTCTATATAACACATTTAAATTTAGCTGAATTCCCATAGAAAATAATCATAAAACATTAAATGAAATACATAAAATAATAAAAACATATACATTTTAATATATATATAAAAATTAAAAATACATATGTATCATACATATATATATATATATATATGTGTGTGTGTGTGTGTGTATTATAGCACTATATACATATACCATCATATATAAAAACAATATAAAATCATAACATTTATAATACTATCATATAAACAAAATACATATTTTTTATATAAAAATAAAAGTATTGGTGAGAGTGCCTTAGGGGACAGATTCTCCTCCTGGATTAATGTGACAGAAATTATGTATGGTAATATAGAAATCAACACAATTTATCAAATATTCATAAAAATATAACCACACTTTAAAAAAATCTACATATGCAGTGTACAAAAATAAATTCATATATTAGAAGGTTGCATATGAGTCCATTTGTATAATGAAATTGGTTTTACTTATGTGTGTCTCTGTTGGTTGCTTTTGCATCTGGATTTAACTATTTGCAAAAAAGAATATACCTGACGCATTTCCCAGTTGAAGAGCAGCTATCAAAGACACAACAACAAAGTCCAGCCAGAAAAAAATGTAAAATACAACAGCTCAAAATGACTGATATGTTGATTATATAATCTACCATTAAATGAGCCACAAATAGATAACCATAGAGTTGGTTAATAATTGAGACCAAAACATATTTAATAACTATTTTTGCACAACAATTGGATCCAGGATCTCTAATATGTAATAAAAACCATATGTAATAAGCATGAGATGGAATTTTATCCTAAAATACTTGACATTATGTCTTATAAATATTTGTCAATCATACTACAATGTGTACACTAATGTAATTCATAACAATATACAATGAAGTATACAGAAAACAAAACATTATGCTGAGGAGAAAATAATGCAAATCCAGCTTACTTGGACCCACTATGTCAGTATAATGTATCTTCTTTTTAGGCAAAAACAGTTGAATCAATCTGTAATTAATATTGACAAATATAGTGTTTTTAATTTCATGTGGTGCTGTTATTTGAACTTATTTGGAAAACGTCATAATATAATTATGCCAATTATCTCTGTTTTATAAATAGCTATAAGTATATATACGTATTATAAACAGGCACAACAATATAATCTTTGTGTAAGAAAAGTAGACTTGTAGTTCACTTTTTAATTTTAATTTTAATTTACAGGTTAAGTAACTCTAAAAAACTTTAAAAAAATCTGTTATCCAATATGATCTTTTATCTAAAAATGTTTTGAGATTTTGGTACAAGTTGTAAATCCACACACACCTGACTGTTTTAACATTTCTGTGGTCTTTGTGTTTTGCTGTAATTTTCTTCTTTCTTATTTACTGTACCCAGCCAAATAGTGTATCCCTTATCCGAAATGCTCGGTACTGGCTGCATTTCGGATAATGGATACTTACAGATAACAGGATCATTTTGGCAGCACCAGCTCAAAAATTAACTACATTACTTAAATTCAATCTGAGAAACTTTTCCAGCAGTGAAGCTGGTGAACTTACCTGCTCCACGGTGCTGCCAAGATGACCTGTCTCGTTGCGTGTAGTCCCTCCCTCCAGTCGCATTGCACTGGGAGCTACATTTACCATGAGTTCTGGCTTCTCATTTATGGTGCCCGGGAGCGTGGAGCAAAAGGAGCTTCAACACCGGAAGCCAGAAAGGTAAGTGTCCCTTATCTGAATTGACCCACATCCAAAAAAATAAATGTTTCCGATTTTGGGTCATTTCAGTTTTTGGATCTTCAGATAAAGGATACTCAACCTGAATTAGGTTTATTGCTATAAGAAGGGCTTTTTTAGATACCAAACCTGCAAAAAAATTCCATAAAATATTATGAACAGTACATTTTTTCCAACCTTTGACCTGAAAAATCTTTTATACAATTACAAATGGTAAAGAAAACCCCATCTAAATAGTTTGTAAATGTTGTCATGAGTTTCTTATATAGTGACATTTTGACCTCAATACTGACCCTAACTCTAAATTTAACCATAAATCTAACCCTAACCCTTATGATTACCCTAACCATAATTTAACCTTTTTAATGGAATGGTGCTGACTGCCTCTAGGGGCAGGCCAGCCGTTGCATGGGGCAGACTGGGGAAACTGCCTCAGGTGGCAACCTAGCTGGGGTGTCACTTTGCTGCTCCATGCAGTGGTTTTTTTTTTCTGTGACCTTGGGAGCCACATTCCGGGACAATGCAAAGTCCCAGATTGAGAGTTATGATAGAAGGAGGTCTCAACTCCCCTGATTGGCTGAGAGTTTAGATGCCTCTCTTTATTGGCTCAGTCCCTCCTTCACATGGAGCTCTGAGCTAGAGATGCTTGGATCATGTAAGATAAAAACTCTAGACAGTATGTATGTGTCAGTGTGAGTGAGAGAGTATGTGTGTGTGTAACTTTGTGTGAGTTACTGACTGTGTATGTGTGAGTGACAGACTGTCAGTTGGTGTGTGTTTAATGGATAAAGAGGTTAACTCCTCTGACACTGCTTATATCTGTCTATCTATCCCTGGGTTAACTCATCTAACACATATACATGTCTAGCCACCAAGGGATTAACACTTCTAATACTGCCTATATCTGTTTAGCCATCCAGGGATTAATTCCTTTGACACTGCCTATATCCATCTGAATTTTGTTATAAGTCACTGGTCACATATTATGTTTTAGGGAATTGCAAACCCTATTTTCATAAAAATGTATTACCATTTCTTTCTTTTCACCTCATGGGTGAGCTCTTTGGGGGACAAAATTATGTATTATGTATATAAGAAGTGCTATAGTGGGCATATAAAAAAGGGAAAAAGAAAGAAATGATAAAACAAACATTATTAGGAAAATAGGATGTGTAATTCCCCAAATCATAATATGTGACCCTTGAGACCTATAACATGACTCATTCAAATATTGTACATTGAGTTCAAATGCTCAAACATTTAGGAAAAACATTTGAATCATGGCCAGCCAACACTTGAGCCAGTACAGGATTTCATATAATTTTGCATATAGACAATGTGCTGTTGCATTAAATGATCACTTCCTAATAAGTTTAATTTTAGTTTGAAATATCATGACTGTGGGCTTTTTTTCTCTTTTTTTAGGGGGGGGGAGGCGGGCACCATTTTTTATTCTTCGCACAATATCTTGGGGGTAGTCTATCAACAGCAACAGAATGACAGAAGTGAGTACTGCTCACTTCGAAGCTCTTACCCGCATCAGAGCAGCGCCAATTAAATGAGCTGCTCTCCAATGTGGTACTTATGTTCACTCCATGGACCAATTGCAGGACCAAATCTCTAAAATAAAGAATTATATTTAAATATACAAAAAGCGTACTAACAATCTTCTTTAACTAAAGATCCCTGTAAGAATTCCTCAAATCCCAATTGTACACAGCCAGTCGAGTGTTATATGAAAGATCAACATCAAAAGAAATGTAGCTTACATACTAGATGAGTTTTTTATATATATATATATATATATATATATATATATATATATATATATATATATATATATATATAGTACGGAGGCTTTCAGTAAATGTAGTAATTTAGACCAAAGATGCACAGAGCCATACTGGATGTAGAAAGTCCAATAAGGCGATAACCATGTTTTCCTTTGAAATGAATCAATTCCTTAGGTGCTTAAAAAGACATGATTTATTCACACTTCCTTTCTTTTGTTTTTCTACCTTTACTTACGTGTGTTTTAGTTGATTAAAAATTAATAATTTACACTTCATTTATTTTGCATGTATTTTAAATCCATTAGATATAAAGGGTGGACAGCGATATATGGAGTAAAAACAATAAGCACATTGGTTAAGAAAATAGAAACATATTTTAATGCAAA